>OY720677.1:16206937-16806937 GCA_963170755.1 Amphimallon solstitiale
TACAGTATGTGGCAACATAGTACCCCTTCTTTCCTTTCCAATGCCAGCACGACCGATGCATGCTCGTAAGTAAATACAAGTTAGCGTGGTTAGCAGTAACTCTTCGACCACCGGCTTGGATGTTTGTAATGCGTTCAGAAATAATATTTACGAGTTGCAAGGATTTGTTTTTCTTTTTCTTTTCAGTAAATGCAGAGAATTATTAAGCTGCGTTCACGCTGCATGACACAAACAAAAGCGTAATTCTAATAAAATTAAAAATAAGGTAAATAAAAAAGGATTCTGAAAATAATAAATTACTAGATCAGGAGATCGCGGCGGCCATTTGATGTTTCCCGTTCCAGTAATAAGACGGCTTTTATTGCAGACTTGATCGCAACGTGTTCGCAGCTAAACATTCATTGAATGTAAAACCTGGTCGGGAGAAGTGGGAAGATCGGAGAAAGTCGTTGCGATGTCGATTGTTGCCGGGATTGGTGACGGACGGTGTGGGGTGGCACGTTGCCACATATTACTTGTATACGTATAAATCGCATGTAAACATTGAATCCCTATAGCTAATGAAAATTGACACATACGGTATAAATAAGTTTTATTATGTGTATGCATTATGACGCCAAAAGTGTATGTTAGTGAGATAAGCGCTGCGATATTTATAACTTCACACGGCATAAAAGAATGTATGTGTGTGAATTGTGGACAGGAATACCCAGACTATTTAGAAAGCGGGGAATCACAGGCGTCCAGCTATAAGAAGGAAAGTACGTGTTGCAATCGTATGAGTCGGCAGCTAGACTTCATGTAAGAGTCGGAAAGCGAACTCCAAGCAAAGACTCCAAGTAGAGAGTCGAACGGCCAGTAGATTCGTTAACAAGTGAAATTTAAGTAGTGAGTCGACAAATAAGTTTAAAAAGTATATCGACTCCAATAGTTGTATAAAAAGCGGTTAAATAAAAGTATATTTACAAGTAGAAACTTGTAAAATTGACCGCATATTGAGTATACAAATTTAAATGTGCAAGTTATTATATCTTTTGTGATAAAGATAGTGTGCTACAATTGGCGGCGTATGTGAATTTCCAACGTCTTGGTCGTTGACTCCGCGCCTGATTCAGCGAATAAAGAAGATTCAGCTGGAAAGCATCGAAGAAAGAAGGCTTAAAATAAGGTATTTTAAAAAAATATTGAATGTAAATGTATTAATAAAATAAGGAATTAAACATAATAAATCAGTTTCAAATAGAGGCTAAATAAGTAAATATATTTATCTAGGTGAAATAAATATATTTGATAAATGAACAGCGTCTCCAATGTATAAACTAAAATGTAACTTGATACATTTTAACGTTGTATTGTACGTATATAAATATATATGAATCTTGTAGCCTAAGTTGTTATTTCTTACTGAGTTGTTATTTTAATATAATGAATGATACATGTAAATATTATTCAATGTAACCATTATAAAGGTGTATTTAACCCAGTGGCGGCTCTTTAATGAGAGCAAGTGAGCAATTGCACCCCCTGGAATTTTGAAACAAAACAAACCAAGCGGCGACTAACTGTGAAAGTATTTATTTATTACGTATTCATTGTTATTGAACAGGAACGTGGCGTGTACGGCACGCGAAACAACCTACATGCACCGATCGTAGTCATAGATATAATGACGACTAAGACTAACAGCGCACGGATGTAAAGACCCCTTCCACCGAGAGAAACATACCCATGTGCAAGCGCTACTGTTGCTGCGTTAAGCCATTAAACATTACATTGAAGGTGGGGAGAACTGTATTTTGTTCTAGTTCCATATCGTATAGTACATAGCATGTGAGCAAGATTCCCGTCGGCTCAACGCTGTTGTAAGATGAATTTCGTGTCTGCGATGCATAATAACACGTTTTCGCGGTTAACGTATGATGAAAAAATCGCAATAAAAATCTTAAACGGCCGATGCCTCAATTATGTTTAGGAAATAAACAATCTGTTAAAGGTAAAGACGTTATAAGAAAATTCAAAATGAATATTTATCAGAAAAATGACTGGATTTGTGGGTGTGAAATTAAAAATACTTTGTTTTGTTTTCCGTGTCTTTTGTTTGGTGGTGAACCGTCTTGGTCAAAGAACGGAATAAAAGACTTAATTCATCTTACTGCTAAAATTACGAAACATGAAAATTCCGAAGGGCATTTGAAAAATATATTTAGTCTAAGAATGTTAGGAAAAAATAACATTCAGAATGTTTTAGATCATCATATAGAAAAGCAGTTCAACAACACAATGAACAGGTAACAAAAAATAGGCATGTGTTAAATTTAATAATAAATTGCATTAGATTTTGTGGCGCGTTTGAACTGGCACTTCGGGGTCATGATGAACGGCAAACGTCGAATACCAAGGGCATTTTTCGGGAATTGATAAATTTTACGGCAGAATTAGATAAATCGCTCAGAGATCACATCGAAGCAGCACCGGTTTTTAATTGAATTTATAAATGATTTCCCAAATTTTAATGAAAAAGTGATAGAGCTGTTCTGCAAGTCAGACACGCAAAATGGACTTCGTTTATCGTCAGATGTAGTCAAACTGTAGTGTTATATTTATTATTCCCTCAAAACAAACTGTACAATGAACAGTACCTGTCTGGAACAGTATGTCGGTGAAACTTATAAAGATTGGGTAAGCGTTCTTGTATTATACTTTTACTTTCTTATACGTAGTATAAGGAAGTATTGTGATGATGAAAATTTTCGACCTCGAGATTTTTGCAGATGTCCACGTTTTGAGGTCCCCTGATACAAAAAAAGTGGTTTTAAAAAAATGTCTCTCTCTCTCTCTCTCTCTGTCTCTGTGTGTGTGTGTGACCACGATAGCGATCAAACCGCTACAGATATCAATTTCAAATTTTGTATTTACGAATATAATCTTCCTCTTGAGAACTGATTAGATTTTGAGCAAAACCGGCAGACCGGAAGTAGTAGTTTACTTCAGTGAAAAAATCGAATTTTGCAAATATTTCGTCAATTACTAAGTTTAAACAAATTTATAAGGAATTCAAATGTACTCAAAATTAAATTTGAGAAAAATTGTATTAATAAAGTTTTTCGAAATTCCGACCAGAAGTAGGTCTTTTACTCTTATCGAAAATCAGTTTTTTGTGAATATCACGCAAGTCATGCTTTCTAGGCAGGTAAATTATCAGTATAAAAGTATTTAGAACGTATTTTTAAATATCTTTTGTATAAAAAAAATTTCAAAATTCGGACCGGAAGTAACACTTTTACTCTTACCGAATAACGATTTTTTGCAAAATATGTCGTAAATTATGCATTCTATATATATTTATGAAGAGTACAAAAGTATTTAGAGTTGGATTTGGAATATTTTTTGTATAAATGAAATTTCAAAATTCGGACCGGAAGTAACACTTTCATACGTATAAGAAAGTCGTGTGGTGGCCACACCTCATTTTTTAATTTTGAAATTATGCACTCCCTATGTGAACCACCCCGAGCCGCCACTGATTTAACCTATTTGTTTATTTGTTTTTTTTCTGTTAAAAGCAGTCTAATATATAAGATTTTACTTTGTCTGTAAAAACCTATAAAATCATTGATTTCGAATATAATTATTATTTAAATTATACAATGGTATTTTATTACATTAACACCCAATAATGTTTTATGAAACTTTTAATTATTTATCTCTTTTACCCAATCGCCTTCGAGATTAAGAATTGAGCTAGCTGGCAAATAAAACAATTTTATTTTATTTTAGAATTTCATATTCATATTATTAATTTAATTTTAACCGTTCCCTTTCAATATAGAGTCCAACTTTGGGACCAATTTTACCTTACATCATATTATTAATTTTATTTAGTTGGGGCATTTTAAGGGTGTTCCTTTTCAATATGGCTCGTCAACGTGGAGCAATAATCCTATCATATTATTATTAATTTAATATTTTAGAAGACCATTTCAGTTGTTCTGAATTGTTTTAAATGCTTTTATCGTAGAAAAATAACCCGAAAAATAAACCTGTAAGTGTGTTACTTCAAGTCCAAATTTTAAGAATTTTTTTATACAAAAAATATTCAAAATCCTATTCCTAATTCTTCTATTCTTTTAATAAATCTCTAGCGAATGCATACTTTGCCAGATATTTGAAAAAAATGCTACTTGCTAAGAGTAGAAGTACTACTTCCGGTCCAAATTTCGAAATATCTTTTATACAAAAAATATTCCAAATCTAGCTCTAAATACTTTTGTACTCTTGACAAATACATATAGTAAATTTACATATACATTGTAAATTTACGACATATTTGCAAAAAGTCGCTATTCCATAGTGTAAAAGTTTTACTTCCGGTCCGAATTTTGAAATTTTTTTTATATAAAAGGTATCGAAAATTAAGTTCTAAATACTTTCATACTCGTACCTACCTATCTAAAAAGCATGACTTTCAAAATATTGGCAAAAACTGATTTTCAATAAGAGTAAAAGGCCTACTTCCGGTAGGAATATCGAAAAACTTTTTTAATAAAATTCTCAAATATAATTTTATGTACATATGAATTCTTCATAAATTTGTTTAAACTTAGTAGTTGGCGAAATATTGGCAAAATTCGATTTTTTCACTGAAGTAAACTACTACTTCCGGTCTGCCGATTTTACTGAAAATCTAATCAGATCTCAAGAGGGAGATTATACTCGTAAATATAAAATTTGGAATTAATAGCTATTGCGGTTTGACCGCTATCGTGGTCACAGACACACACAGAGACACATTTTTTAAAAACCACCTTTTCGGTATCAGGGGACTTCAAAACGTGAACATCTGTAAAAATTTTGAGGTAGAAAATGTTCATCATCACAATACTTCCTTATACTACGTATAAGAAAGGAAAAAGGTACCAAAAACAAGTTTTTCGAGAATATCTACTCGGCAGCGCCACCTAGGTAAAACATAGCTATTACAAAAATTATAGAGAATTAAATTTCCTGCAACAACTATACTAAACATAAACATTTTCCAATCAGATTAATAGTTTACAAGTTACAGCGGAATCAAGTTCAGCAAATTTCAATAATTCCCAAAATCGCTACATTTGCTTAATACGTACTACCTTTTTTACTCATTACCACCATGAGGTAGAGTGAGAGGCGTGTTTTTTTTCTTCATGTGGTATCCCGAGTAGGCCTAATCGACATTTCGTTATTTACTGATGTCTTTTCTTGCGTTTCGAAGCCCTAGATGGTCCAGGCAAACGGATATCATATCTTGCAAGTGTCTTTTTTCCTCTTCCACGTTTTCGTCTTCGTTGTATTCCTCGACCTCGTGTGCCAATAATTTAGCAACGGTCAGGTCTTCATTCTTGTCGTAGTCGTTTTCTTCTTCTTTTTCAGAGCCCGCAAAAATCTCTGCATGCACGGTTTTCACACGCGTCTCCATGGCAGTATATGCAGATAACAGAACACTTTAAGTAAGCCTGTTTTCCAACACCCACAGGCTCGACCGCACCCCTTATTGCACTTGCACAAAATGAATTTACGGAGTGCTTCGAGTGCCGGATCTTTTGTTGTTCTCAGAGGAGTAAGCCCAATCTTGCTTCTTTACCAACTCCATTTCTCCGGACTCTCGTGTATATCATACCAAGCCTGAACTTGGTAGGAGGTCCGAAGGGAATGTTGTCGTGCAGCTCAGATCTTGCGAAATTTTGATAACTCAGGGAACCCCAAGTAGTGGTGTTTTCTTTGAAAACGCCGTTAAGGGCAATAAAAAAGCTTTCTCCCGCAGCAGCAATGACTTCTGGATCTAAGCAATTGCTCTTTGAAAGCTTGTATAGTTAGGCTTCGCTGTCGCATACAAAACAAATATCTCCTGGAGCAGCCATAATGGATGTACTTCGTTTGGCGTATATCGCAATAGACTAACGCTAACACTAACGTATTTTCCCCGAGCTTAGACGGCAGGTGTTTCTAAATATTTTGGTCAGAGAGGGCGATAACAGACCCACCAAAATAATGTTGACCTGCTCTATTCCAAAGTCCTCTTCGTTAATATTCATTTAGTTCTTAGAAAAAACCATACAGTGTAATCTAAAAGTTGTGTAAATACCGTATATTTGTTATGCGGAAATGAGTAAAAAGCGGTAATACGTATTAAGTAATGGATGAAATTTCGAGAAAAAATTTAGCGATTTTGCGAATTGTAGAAATTTGCTGAAGTTGACTCCGCTGTAACTCGTGAATTATTCATCTGATTGGAAAATGTTTATTAAAGAAGTTGCAGGAAATTTTATGCTCTATAATTGTTATAAAAGTTATTTTTAACCTAGGTGGAGCTGGAGAGATGATATTCTCGAAAAACTGGTTTTTAGTACCATTTTCCCAATATGGCGGCACAAAAGGCGGTCGGTCAAAGTCGCTAACTCAGAATATTGATTAGGACATCGTAGAAACTGTAGAAATCTACCAAAGAAGAACTCTCCTTGACCTCAGTTTTATGTCTTCACTGCCTGGACTATAAGTCGATTGTACGGATATACGAGGTAGGCGCCGTAAATTCTAGGCCTGATATATAGAAAAAAGAAACTTGGAACAATATAAGAATGTTTATTTTTCAATGTAATCTCCCCTAACTTCTATACATTTATTAGAACGATTAATTAATAATTCGATACCCTTGTACAAATAATCTGAAGTTTTACCGTTAAAATGTTCTATAATACCAGCTTACAACTCACTGTCGTCGTTAAAACTACGTCCCCGAAAGTCCTTTTTTAAATTATAAAACAAAAAAAATCACAAGGAGCCATATCCGGACTATACGGTGGATGTTCCAATTATTGAAAGTGGCATTCGCGGATGGCAGCTTGTGAAATGGCGGCAGTATGAACGGGAGCATTGTCGTGCAATAAGCGCACACCTTTAGTCAATTTTCCAGACGTTTTGCACGAATACTGTTCCTTAATTTATGCGATAAAGACGCATAATATATGCCGTTCACACTTGTATTGCGCTGTTTAAAGTCAATTAGCAAAATGTCCTCACAATCCCAGAATATTGTGGTCATCACCTTTTTCGTTGATTGAACCACTTTCGCCTTTCTAGGACGAGATTCATCAGGTCGCCGCCATTCCATGACTCCCTTTCGATAGAGGATCGTAAAACAGAACCATTGTTTCATCCCCTGTGACAATGGACTCCAAAATCGGCTTTGGGTCGTCTCCACACATGTTTAAAGACGACTGCGCACATTCGACTCGATGTTCACGTTGGAGAGCAGAAAGAAGTCGCGGTACCCATCTAGCACTAATTTTATTCATACCCAAATGGTCATCGAGAATTCGGCGAACACTTGTTTCGGAAATATTTGTTATCACTGCTAATTCCTTCACTTTCAAACCGCGATCTTCTAGCACTAAATGTTCAATCAATAATTGACATTTGTTGAGGCGTTATCACTTCAATTGGTCGACCCGACATTTTGCCCACTTATTTACAGTTGAATACGAAGGAGATGAATCACCGTAAACGCCGTCTAAACGTTGTTTAATGTGATAAGGTGTATGCCCTTCTTTTGTTAAAAATTAATACTTAATTTTCGTTAGGTCAGACATTTTCGTGCGCTAGTCACGTTGGTTGGCTGGTTACTAAAAACTACTAGGCTTCGAACAGTCATATTTATAGTATACTCCTCGCGTATGTGCATGCATGACGCGACGGAGTTTGAACACAGTTGAACCTGTATAAGCCTGTCAGGCCGAGAATTTATGGCGCCTACCTCGTATATACACAGAAACAAATTAACTACTTCATAACAGTTAGAGAAATTCTAATTGACATTATTTCAGTGGCAAGCAGTGTATCCGTAAAGTCCTGAACTTATTAACACGTGACTAGTGATGTCAGTATGTATATTATTGTATATATACTTGCCGTCTTTTGAAATGTTCGGTTTGCATTGAGAACCGGTCTGAATGCATCGTCACAAGCGAAAGACACTCGTCATAAGCCATATATAGCATCAATAAACCATTGTATTTAATATCAAAGTGGTTTATATTTTCTGAAGTTTTATATATATTATTTTTGACTCTCTTCATAAAGATTGACAAAAAGAGTATTTATAGAACTTACATACATGTCATATACCTATATATAGTAACCACAGACTAAACAAACCAGACTGGTAACTAAATCCCAAATTTTATCCAGATTACGCCTCCTTGTTTAGCAATTGAAATATCAATCCTCTGCCATCTTTGTCATATTAACTGAACGGGAGATGAGATGGCGCTAGCGTCATTTGACATTTTTTTGTTATGTTGTGATTATATGCCTTCCCAAACTATATTTTATATTGGACGTATTATTGCAATCTTTTCTTGTACAGCATATTAAGTATATGTTGATAATGATCGCGAGTTTATGATTAAATAAATACAGGTGAAAATTAGTGAACTGAGGTGTAATACAAACTCATAGGAATATATTGCGATAGAGTGATTTCATGTATTATATTGTGTAAATATAATGAACGTAGAGTTACCGAACAGATGCAGTAGCAACAGCGCATTTGTCCGTTTAAGCTGTTACGTTAATGCAATGTTGCTACTGCATCTGTTCGGTAATTCTACAGTATTCGTATTTTTTAAACGTCCAAGTTGGGGGTGATATGTCCAATAGTTTTATGGAATTTTCTATTACATTAATAACGTATTAAATACGCATATTCAAAAAACAAGCTCATTCCAAATTCCGTGCCAAAATGCTACTAGCCGCCATCTTCGTACAAGTTCATTCATAGCGAGTACTTGATATTTTTCTATCAAGTACTCGCCGGTCTCGGGTGTTTAGTCTGGTGCTAAATATATTTAGAATAAAATGTTAGTAGCTGTAACTAATGTATTTAATTGTTATAGAATATACCATTAGCTCACTATAAAATATAATTTAAATTAATCCTCTGTTCGATTTTTGACCGACCAAAGTATTGATACAAAAACAAATTAGATTTAAAAATATATACACCTAGTTCATTGCTCATATTTTGTGTTTGTTCTCCCATGCATAACATATATTTAGGGTATTGCAGACTGGAATATGGAAAAGTTTGCTTAGCAAATTAAAGAATATAATTAATTTTCACTTGATTGGTTTGCCCAAACAATCATTTCAGGGCTTATCTGTGAGATGTAAAAGAAAGTTGAAAAAGACTACATTTTTAAAATATATCACGTTTGTTGCAACATAAAACACAAACTAGTCAGGAGCAAGTGATATAAATTCTCCATGTGTTCAGGAAGGAGAACAAGTATTCACTGCCAATCTCAATATTGCATGTGGTATTACAATAAAAAAGAAGAGCATAATATTGATATAGGTAGCTTGTGCTTACAGACAAGTGCTTTCCAAGCCAATCCATGTCACATTAAAGGGTCACTTAATATAAACAATGAATAAGTACCACAAATATTCTGGATATTCCATAAAAAAAATCGGACATTTTCTAACACTTTGTAAAATCAAAAATAAGTTTGCTAAATTCCCTCTTACTTCTAATTTAACTTTATTGTTAATTGAAACTTCTAATTTTAATAGTTTGCTGAGGAAATGAACAGAGAGTAAACTGAAAATACAGTAAATGGCTAAAATGTATTAAGTATATATAAATTACTGAATCTCACGTTACTAACAAATGATAAATTGAAATACATATGTAGACAGTTGCACATAAGGACTACTATTTGTTTTATCCATTCATTTAACAGAACACTCCCATCATTAATTATCATTGATATATTTTCGATCAAGTTAGACAAGAAGTTTCTGCCTTAGACAGTAAATATATTGTTTTAGTTTCACACAAAATAGGCAATGTCTAAAACAGGCATTCTATGGTAAGTTATTTACCTGTCATTTATACCAGAGCAGTAGATCATGTGATACTGTAGGTATTCCTCCTTCTCCAAGTATATTTTGCAAAATGGGCATTGCGTGAGTTCTGAAATTATAGAGAAACAATAAAAATTATATGAATACAAACAGTACAAACTTTAATTAGAAGCATGATAAATCAAAAACTCCAAAAAAGACTTAAGATACTTCATTTATCAAGTAAATTTATTATACATATGCAAAACTATTTGCATACCTTCCATTGGAAACTTGTCACCACTAAGACAGACATTTTTGTGTTTGAATAAATGGATCCCTGAGCTAAATCCAAGACAACAAAATGTACAAGCAAATACATCTTTAATATGCTCCTCTGTGGCAGGAATAAATACCATTTCAATATCTTTATCAACATTGCCTTCATATTCTTCACTGATATACACCAACAGTTCCTCACCAATTTGAACTTCACGAGTAGTCCGATAATACAGACTATCTTCATATTGATATGCAAGTAGATTTTGTTCAGAAGTATTTTTGGCATTACGAATATGCTGCATCCAATTCAAAAACCTTGACCTGTCATTGAATGTACCTGTTTTCATTCGCCAAGACCAGTCTGAAGGTGTAAGACCAGTGAAAGGACCGAACCTTACACCAGGAGGTATAACTTTTAAAGCAAAAATTCCAGAGCATCCAAATGATTCCCTATATTCTAAAATATTCTCGGGTATTTCTTCATGTACACTGTCATATGTGATAGAGGAAACACTTCTGCTTAAAATGTGAATGAGCGCACCACATTCTGTGCAATAATCCAAATTATTCTCCTGGCACTTGTTACAAACTGTTGAAAAATTTGTTTCATTAGAAATTTTCAATGTTTCTAATATTAATAAATAAACGATAAATAAAAAATATGACTTAATATTTATAAGTTTCGACAAAGTAACATTGGAATAGTGTACTTACATATTTGTTCCTTGCTGAAGTCATTTTTTACATTTGTAGAACGAAGTCCATCCTCTATTTCTAAAATGTCGTTTATGGTACTATTATATATTTTTGATGCTGCTAATTCTGAACTGATACTATCCAAAATGGATATTATATGTTGTTCACTACTTACACTGTCTTCTGAATCAAAACTTTTGTCAAGAATTGAATCACAAGTAAATAAATTGTCATTTAAAAAAGCATCGACGTCGAATTCTTTTTTCATACTGAATGCATTTACTTCAGTCATGACTAGCATTTAGATATGTGAATAAAAACCATTAAAATATTTTTTTTAACTTGACAACAGGTTTCAGATCGATGTGTGGGTGTCAAAACAAAACATATAATTTAAAGGGAACCGAAATTTAAGTGCGACATCTAACCGAGATATGCTAAATTATAGTTTGAATACACCACTAGAAGGACGCTACTTCAGCGTTGAACCACAAAAAAACAACACTTCCAAGAGGAGCCCGCGAAACTTGGTCGAATTATATAGTTTGTTAGCAATCGGCTCAGATTTTTGCTCATCATATTTCTACCAACAATAGGATGTCACTACAATAACAATTTTTTTAAAAAAGTGTGATATATTTGGAAGTTACCTACATAGTTATTTGAAAGAAAACCGTTTCTTGCTGAAAATGGAAAATACACGTATTTCGCTTAAGAGGGGCGTTTACCAACAAATACAAAACTTATGCAAGGGGGTGTGAGTAGGTGGAGCTAGCCGATATTCGGATTCGGTCACAGCGCTTCGGTTTTATTCACAGATTCTGTCGTGGGTTGAACATTTTAATATATACATAAAATTAATCGTCAAATATTTAAATTCTGAAATCTACTCGCATATTGGTATTATGTACTTAGTTAAACCGTTGATTGAAGGAATACATAAAGATGCACAACTACATAGCACTGAGCGTAGCCAAAACTGGGTCCGAGATTCGAAACAACCCGAGACAGTGATGATGTTTCTCGGCAAGGGGTTTGCGGGACGACTTAACGGAAAGACACGCAATTTTACTATACCGTTGCGCATCTTTATATATTCCTTCAATCAACGGTTAAACTAAATGGAATTAACAAATATCAAAATAATGTAAATAAAATTGTAAACTAAAAATTACTTGGGTACCTCGTATTTTGATTTTTCATACGATTTGCATGGTTACTTCTTTGTTTTGTTGATGTTTTATAATAAGCCAATTATCGCGTGCCCATAACTAGTATATTATTACTAGCTGACCCGGCAAACGTTGTTTTGCCATATAAATTATTTCTAGTGAATATTTTGGTAGTCTAATAAAAAATAAGTAACTTATTGTAAATGTGTGGGGATGTGGTATATATACGAGGGGGTACCCAAAAGTAACCGGAATTATTTTTTAAATGCTATATATTTACAAATATTTACAAAACAACCTTATCCCCTTCAAAATACTCTCCATTACAAGTAATACATTTGTCCCAGCGGTGCTTCCACTGTTCGAAACATTGTTTGAACTCATCTTTAGAGATGGCTGCAAGCTCCTGTCTCGTTCTTTTCTTGATGTCTTCAATGTTTTCAAATCGCCGTCCTTTCATGCCCCTTTTCATGCGTGGAAACAAGAAAAAGTCGCACGGAGCCAGGTCAGGCGAGTAAGGTGCGTGGGGCAGCGGAACCATGTTATTTTTAACCAAAAACTGGTTAACAGTGATGGCTGAGTGTGCAGGTGCGTTGTCATGGTGGAAGAACCAGTCACCTGTTTGCCACAAATCGGGTCTTTTTTTGACGAACACTGTTGCGCAATCTTCTTAACACTTCCAAATAAAAGGTTTGATTGACAGTCTGACCTGGGGGAACAAACTCCATGTGAACAACTCCTTTCACATCAAAAAAACAAATCAACATTGTTTTGATGTTTGACTTGACTTGGCGACATTTTTTTGGACGGGGTGACGATGGTGTTTTCCACTGGCTTGATTGTTGTTTTGACTCTGGGTCGTAACCATAGCACCACGATTCATCACCAGTAATTACCTTTGAAAGAAAATCTGGATCAGTTTCAAGCTGTTCTTTCAGTTCACTACATGTCTCCACTCGACGTTCTTTTTGATTGTCAGTCAGAGCCCGAGGAACAAATTTGGCAGCAACGCGTTTCATTCCTAAATCTTCTGTTAAAATTCGCTGAACCGAGCTCCAAGATATTCCACTGATTTCAGACAGTTGATCAATTGTCTGTCGACGGTCTGTGCGCACAAGCTCTCGAATTCTTTCAACATTTTCATCGATTCGGGCAGTTGATGGACGTCCAGAGCGAGGTTTGTCATCAATCGACATGTCGCCATTTTTAAATCGAGAAAACCACTCATACACTTGAGTTCTCCCCATAGCATCATCTTTGTAAGCAGTTTTCAACATTAAAACAGTTTCAGCAGCGTTTTTACCGAGTAGAAAACAAAATTTCACAGCGGCACGTTGTTCACTTAAATTTGCCATCATAAAAAAACAAAGCAGCAGTAAAACAGCACTAGCAAAAACGGTCACTACTGACGAACAGAACGTGCCAGGTCAACGGCCCGCGCGGCACTGAACTGGCGACGAGTTGCGCTAGGCAGGCCCTAGCGGCAGAAACCAGTACTACAAAAGCTCCACCCATGGCAATGCTATTCCGGTTACTTTTGGGTACCCCCTCGTTATATGACTGAAATAGGAATGGAGCGCTGTGAACGATGACGGCCTATAAAAATAACAAAACACCAAACATTCATTTTTTGAATTCATTGTACTTTTATTATCTTAAATAATAAATTTCTAATTACATCTCTATCACAAATAATGACAATTAAAAAAAACAGTCTCTCAGTGCAATGGAGTGTACGATATTTTTAGTGAATCCATCTTTAGCCAACACAAAAAAACTGCACGGTTTACCCACGCGAGAACATGCCACGTATAATTGTCCGTTGAAAAACACGGTGTGCCCAAATCTAAGCCACAAACAGACATCGTTTGGCCTTGATGAGAATATACACTTAATATGAGCACTGAGAAAGTAAAATGATAAGTATAAGCGTCACTGCTACGATAGACGCACAATCAATAATAATGGCCGAAAACGGTTTAGGCCCTAAACTTTAGTGAGTGAGAGAAAGATTATTGTGTGAGAAAGACAGGAGACCGGCTTCGTTCTCATCCCTACTTTGTGCACGGGGTGGGAAGTGACACCGGTCGACGCCTGGCGGGAATAACTGATCGAGTGGTAACTGATCAATTATCGACCGCCGAGAGTAGAACATTATTAAAGTACTAATATTGCTATTAAAAAATAGGGGTTAGTGGTGGAAGGGTGAAAACTTAGAGTTGTATGTATTTTTTAATGCCGAATCATAAAAAAAATAAAATACAAAATTTTGTCCAAAAAACAAACAAAAAATTTTTGGGGTGACCCACCCTTATCACTTAGGGGTATGAGAAATATACACACAAAATTTCATAAGAATCGGTCAAGCCGTTTCGGAGGAGCTTTGTGACAAACACTATGACACGAGAATTTTATACCGTACTCGACATATTTTAATTTCTGATACGAAAGAGGAAAAGAGCGCGACTAAATAAACTAAAGATAAACATAAGCGAGGCTGCCAAGACAGTACACTCGACAAACGTTTCCTATGAAATGTAAGGTGTGAGGGTCCCCCGACACTGCGTTGCTCTTCCACCACTGTTAGCAAGCAGGCATCGCTGCATATTATAAGGTCATCTTTTGCATGGTATAGAAGTATAAACCGAAATTAAAATTTGATGACTACGGTATATTAGATACACTCGAATATTATAGGTACCTATAGATGACATTTCTTTTTAATTACAAACTGTCACTCGAATTTAAGTCTGCAATGGCCGACCGATTTGCGTCTTCGCTATTATAGGACCCAGGGCCGCTTCCGGATTTTCAGGGGCCCTGGTATTCTGAACCTTGGGGCCCCTTTATATGGCGGGTGAAGGGTCAAAATTTAGAGAAAGAAACGAAATGTGAGGAAAATTACACATCGCGGGGCCCCCTTGCATGTGCCGGGTGTGCCCATGCCATAACGCGGCCCTGATAGGACCGGTAGAGATACCGTAGTGGGGATAGAAGACGCCATAGCTTCGAAAAACATCGTGTGAAATATGTGTGACAATGTTTACTATTTAATGTTTTCTATCTTCAAATATAATTATATAAATTAGATTTTTTTTATATCGTTCATCAAATGTGCAGCTGGCACGTAGAGGTTGTTTTTTCTTTTGCGTACCAGCCTTAGTTAGTCAAATGTATGCATTTTTGTGGTTATTTCTAAAACAGATAACTCTTTTAAGAAAATAAATTAGCACAAAAACTGGCCTTGACTTTATAAATTTATGCCTTTTGCATCGCTAACACATATTTGAGATTCTAAAATTACAAAATAAATTAAAAAAACGCAAAACTGCGATGCCTTACGGGGCTATAGTTTTCGATAGGTAAGCGCTCCTCTTAAGGATTGTGAATGGTAATATTGACTAATATTTTTGTAAAATATAAAAACTAATCAAGCTGTCATTTTAAAGTATATATGTGATATATGCTGAATAAAAGAATACATAAAAAACATTTAGCATTAGAGCGCCATAATAACTTATTTATATTGTAACGTTTTCGGGTTCGCAATAAACAACTCGTGCAATTTATTTATTTAAAACAGTCTGTATATTCACACACGTAAAATTAATTACAATATGAAAATATAAAACTAATGTATCACACTTAAACTACTACGATTCAAATTAACACAGGTATTTATTTCTATTACTAATATTTATGTCAGTATATTTATATCACTTCCATTTATATAAAACCGCACCACTATATTTATTTTGTACTACTTATATTTATGTTTACTCTTCGACTACCACTCAAGAAACTATTTATTTATGTTTATTTATCTTCGCACGAGACGATTGAACGAATCTCTTATTCCGGAATGACTCATCTATCGATTCAACTGCTTTTATATCCGTAGATAAAAGTTCGAGAATATACGGGCACAGTCTGGGTTTTTCTCCACATGCCGGGAAGTATTCGAGAGACCGTTGCTTCGCAGTGGATATGTAAGATGGATGATTTATTGCTTTACGACTTGTTTACCAGTCGCGCCGAATATTTACCTTTCTTTTTAATGTAGACTGGTTTCGTTACAATATTTAAAGTTAAACCGTATTTACTACGTAAATTGTTGAATCGTAGTACTTTTAGAAAGAACAGAAAAAAGCGTATCATACTTGTACCTGCAAAACGTTTCCATAGATGTACATCTATACCTAGCCAAATCTCTACATCTAAATAATTTTGATTTGATATGAATTGCGTGCGATTTACATGTATTCAAAAATTAATATTGGATTACAGTTTTACTAAGTGATATACATTTAATAGATCGAATTAAAGCATTTTATATTATTATTGAAAAATAAGTATATTAATGTAAGTTTTAATGATCGCATTTGTAAATATCAAAACAAATAAGAAAAATATATTCAATTCAAGATAGATGTGAATGCGAATATGTCTCTATACTAATATTTGTATTTATGTAACACTGTATACTTAGCGACATCACACACATTACACCGGTAATATGTGGGCTGCTGCCAAATATATTTTAAGGTTCGCATTTAATTTGAAACATAGTATACATAACACATGTTCTACGATATGTGGCTTATAGAACGTACTTTTCTATTAACATTCCAAATTGCAATATGTACAAAACCTTAACTCCTTCATCTCAGGGGTAGAACTTCCTTTAAGATTTATACTCTTATACATTTTATGCAGGATAGGTGTTACTTTAATTACATACTATATTAATGTCATTTTTATTTTTATGTAAATTTTGTAATACACAGTTTAAATAAAAGGACATATCAATTCTTGGAATAATATTTATTCTTGCTGTACAAATAGAAAAATTTTCATGTACACTATTTTAGAAATATAAACTAATATTTACATTTGTGAATTTAAAAATTATCAACATAAACCATTCAATTTTAACGTACTACGAATTTAAAATAAGAGATTATTAATGGTTTCAATCATATTGGCGATGGCTATATTCAGCCGGACTAATCCAGCTGACACTTTAATCGCTAGAACGCTAGGTCGTACTGAATGGTGTATAAATATTCGCGCTGACGCATGCTCAATGTAGTTTGACGGTTTGAAATTTCATCGTTTCGCACATAACCCATATAAAAAAAACCTCAGTGGTAATATTAAATTGCAATTTAAACCATTGAATTTGGTATAGATTAGTCGAATTTATCTATTAAAAGAAAGGAAATTCAGTATTGTCAAAGTGTATGTATGTATGAGCAAAGTAAAGATTTTGAAGGTATTAACATAATACTTATAGCTCGCAAATTCAAAGCATTGCTTACAGAACTAATATTATTTGTTTTAATTTGCAATTCATCATATATAGTTGAGTCGTTTTGGCAACCGACACGGCCAAAATATTTCACCTTCCCATAGTAAAATACATGAAAGCCAGTTACAAATCAAATATAGTAAATAAAGCTATTAAATATTATTTTTTCTACACCTATATTTTAGATAACATCTGGCTATACTGTTTAGAAGGAAAGCATTGTTGACAAATTTAAAATGTTTAGATGACAATTATAACAAACGTCAAAAGATAATTATGACAAACGTCAAAAGTGTATGAATATTATTATTTATGAAAGTCCTGAAATGGCTTCTATAGGTTATATTACTTGACAGTTATAATTTTGTAACATCTCAAAGTTGACGCCATTTTAATTTAGTGGCGCATGTCGGTTGCGAGAGCGACTCAATGAATGTTTACTATAGTAAACCTTCATTGTATTAATCCACGTTAATTTTACATTGTTAAGGTTATGTTCTGTAATACATATTTTTAGATTTAAAATTTTGAGGCTCCCTCCCTTTTCGCTTACTTTGCAGCGCATTTTCTTTTCACTAGAACCAATGAAATCCGCTAGCTTCAACGCTGAGTTCTGGCGCAGTACAGTTACGGGCAGAAAAATGTGGGACAACTCTTACATCAAATGTTGCTTTATTTTAGTTGTTATTGCTGGCTATATTTAGTTTTTATATGGCTTTCTAAATGATTTTTGCTGTTTGTTCCAAATTCACAAGTCACATTTAAAATCAATTTTTTTTCAAATGGTTAGTTTTTATATGAATTTCTAAATGACTTTTAACGTTTGTTCCAAATTCACAAGACTGTCACATTTAAAACCAAACCTTTTAAAATGTTCAGTTTTTACATGGCTTTCTAAATGACTTTTGCTGTTTGTTTCAAATTTACAAGAGTCACACATAAATTCGAACCTCTTCAAATGTTTACTTTTTATATGACTTTCTAAATTACTTTTGCTGTTTGATTCAAATTCACAAAAACCACATTTATAATCAAACTCTTTCAAATGTTTCGTTTTTATGTCTTCTTAAAAAAATTTTGTATTTTGCTCAAAACACACACACTGAACACTTAAATAATTTCTTTTGATATCGTGAGGTCGATTGTTCTACTTTTACGTGTGTATTCCTATAATCAGTCGTAGAATATTCTTGGTCGTCCTTTCTTCCAACATAAGCGTGCGTGTTTTCCACGGGCAGCTTGAGGGATTTTTTAGTCTTGAAACTAGAGTTACCGTTTTTATGCGTGTTTCGAACTACACGTGTACCCGTACGTACGGACTACACTACTATATAAAGCATAGCTGACTCGTCCGCCATTTTGGAGATAATTTTAAGGCGGTAAATATGTCTGCTAATAGCAAATGTTTAATAGAACTTGGAATAATTGACTTTATTAAGCCGGTTTAGGACGTGAAATAATGTAGGTATATTTTTTACAATAGTCGTATATTTAAGAAATACCCAGAATATATAATAATAACTAAAAATAAGTACGTAATATGACTGACATTTATCTCCAAAATGGCCGACGAGTCAGCTGTCCTAAATATAGTAGCTATAGTACGGACTGTTCAAGTTCGGCGTACGTAAGTACGGATCCCGAACTTCACGAACTACACGTGTATTTGACACATCCGTGTATGTACACGAATGTATGCAATGTCCGTACATACGTATCTACTATATAATGACAGATATTAAACAATTGTCAATAATTGACAGTTGTGTTTATCTCATAGATTAGCATAAGAATAGATAGTGAACTCTTTCGGATCCCGCCAAAACTATTAATCGTAGTTTGGTATTCAGTCGCTAATCCTACCCGCGTCAAAATTATAATTTAAATTTTATTTTATAAGTTTAGAAGGTTTTTATAATAAAATTATAATTGTAAATTAGTCACTTCAAATTTTAGAAATTATATTATATTGTTGAGGAATATAATATATTTAAACTGACCAATTTACAATCATAATCACAAAAACAATAAATTGACATATAATATGCTAAACACTTAAATCCCATGTCGACAGCTGACAGATGAATATTAAAATGATAGATACGAACATGGTTAGTCCCAGGGGGAGAAATGTTAAATTGAGATTGCGTAGACATCGTTTTACTTCTGCCTGCAGTTGGTAGGTGGCGCATGTGTTGACGAAATTTTAGGATCACATGTCATACTTCAGGGCTTAGCTGCTTGTAGGCTGTTGACCTGGTTTGGTAACTATGGCAACTACATGTGGTATAGTCGAGGGGTTAACCACTCAGGAAATCCGTGGAACATTCATGTTGAAATCATCTTGAAATCCTCCTGCAATCCAGTGAAATGATTTGAAATCTCATGACATCCCATCGAATCCCATGAAATCTGATGAAATCCTATGAAATCTCGTGAAATCTGAATAAAATCCCATGAAATCTCAATAAAATCTAATGAAATCTCATAAAATCCAGTATGAAATCTCATGAAATCCGAATAAAATGCGAATTAATTAAAATGACAGTTTTTGTTAACACGTTCCATAAAATGTTCTTAAGTGAATTAAGCTTCTAACGATAAAGAGATTGATTTTTGTAAAAAGGAAGCAGTCCGGTACTTCCCCGACATCGCTCGAACTCACGCTCGAATTTCGAGTGGGATCACATGTTGGGCGGCATCTATCCGGCAATTTCAGGCGAGTTTCAATAACCCAGAATTTTCTGCGGCCGCGTCGATGTGCATGTGTAGTGAGGGTGTAAAGATATTGTAACACTCGTTGCTAAGTGTATTGTTTAAGAGATTTTTTCGTTGAGTGCATATTTTATTGGTAAGTAGATACCTAACCTAGAAATTACTAATATTAAGTACCTTCGAGATTTTCGCTGACCGTATACAGAATTGGAATCTGCAAGAAAAATTGTTCTTGGCACAAAGACAGGATCAAAATCAAGAAAAAATCAACGTCTCATTATTATTCTTATTCCTGAACAAACAAACTAAGGGGCTGATTTCAAGTTAGATTTGCGGCGCTGCAACTTTGCGTCAGTGATTTTCATATTCGTATTACAAGTGACTATAGCAAAATTTTGTGCCGTTTTGTGGCAAACTTAACAAGATTGTGCTGTTCTTATGTGTCTGCAGTAAACTTGGTTTTGAAAATGGATGAAAAATTACAAAAAAAGGAGAACAAAAATCAGTGGCGCAAAGTTGCACCGACGCAAATCCAACTTGCAAATACAAATATTACCTAATTTGTGCAGAAAAAAACTACTGACATTAAAGTTAAAAACCAATAATAAATTCTGCTCAAAACAAAAACGAACAAAAGTACTTCTTTTGGAGAAAAATCAGACAAATGAATGCGTCTGCCTTAGCAACAAAGCATAGTATCCTAGCAACGAACTGTCGTTGCTAAGATAAGTAAGATTTTCTCCAATTTACTATTTATGCTGTAAAATAATTCCAGTCAGGAACAGGCTGATTCAAATGTTACCGGGATATCTCAAAAACCGGGCAGGACACCCTGCTCAAACCGGTATAGTCCCGGTCAAACCGGGACGTATGGTAAGCCTACCAATGGTCAAATTCGTTCGTTGTTGACTGAAAAGTAAACCTATCCGTAACATAGCCACTGCCATATTTAGTAAGAAACTGGCTTGCTCTTGAAGTCAGGACGTTTTTTCCTGCAGACTGCGATTCTGTATACGGTCAGGAATAACCCCTTCACTGGTGTGGCGGTAGTTCTGGGAACTCTGTAGGTACGGGCTGATTCACGAACGTGTCTGCTTTAGCGCCGTTTTTTATGCAACACAAATTACTTTGTCACAGGAATACAGACGCTAAATCAGACACTATTCGTGAATCACCCGGTATATAAATATGTAAAGTGTATGTATTTTCGTCCTTAGATATCCTGCAGATAGTCAGGGACTCATGGCATCAAGCAACTCCGAGAATCCTCGCGAGAATCCAAATGAAACGCTCGCTGAAAAATCAAATAGAGAAGTAGAAGATGAAGACGGAATACCAAAAGCTAACCAAAACCCCAAAGAAAATATATTTTGGTGCGCAATTGAAAATGATTTTGGAATTAACGTTCCCTTATATTTAAAAAATATAATAAAATTATGTGGTTATGACTCCGCAATTGCATTCAAAAATGTAAGGGAAGAAACTATTGAAGAATTCGAAAAGTTTGCAAAAGAAGAAATGCATTTGTTTATTGAAGAAAGAAAAACTATTATGATAAATACTACATTCACAAGGACAAATTTAAAATAGTTAACGGACACAAAGAAATTATCAGAGAAATTCAAAAATATATAGCTTTAAAAATTTCCGAAAATGACATAACGTATTTTAGTCGTTATTTTGATTACGCCACGAATGCCAAATGTGGAATAAAAAACGTTCATAAACGTTTAAGCAATCCCAAGCAAGTAATGAAAAATCCTGACTTGCAACAGTCTACAACCTCTTTACCACGAACTTCATCAACACTAGCAACAGATCTAGATTCTGGATTAGATCTAAACCATGAAACTAGTCAATTATACACATCAATAAAAACCTGAATGAAAAAGCAAATAGATTTAACTGAGGTAGGTAATCTACTTTTTAATTAATCTGTTATTTTAATTCGGGTACTTAAATATTTGTATTTTAACAGGTTATTCCAAATTTTACATCTTCTATGGCATTGATTATATATAAGGAGATATATCAACGAGCACTTTTTCACAAAAATTGTAAATATTCTCAATAGGTGTCGGAGCAAACCAGAAATTACCATCTTATGCAGTTTTTCCCACAATTTGGGAATTGTAGATTTAGCGCTATCTGGTATTTATTGGAAGTACTAAAATTTGGTTCACAGCCTGCTTTGTAAATATGTAATAAATCCTACTGATTTGACACTTTGTTTACATTTGTATAAATCGACATAATATAGGGCCAAAAAATCATCCTCTATTTTTTTTTCTAAATGCTCCTTTGTATTATTACGGAAAATGAATATAAATAGGGAAGTTGCTTGAAATAAATGAAAGAAACAGTATTTCCTGCTTTTCTCACCTCACATAATTGTTTTAGATATATATTGTGATATTTTTATTATTTGTTTTGACTTGTCATGCTTTCTAAATATATACATACGTCTGTATGTGCAATATATTGAAGACCAAAATTCTTATTTTCCTACCTTGACTTAATAAGTTCCTACACAAGCCCCATAAGGTATTTTAAGTTTCAATAAAAACATATTAAGATTTCGATGACCCTGCAAATGCACAATATTTTTTCTCAGTTTTTGTTCAATGTGTGTGTATATGATCCCTGTTTTTATAATATACTTATATAAACAAGGATATGATGAATGCTATTAAAATAGATAATGAATGTAGGTATCTATAATGATGTGTCCTATCAAAACAATTATTGAAGAAATGTAAACGAAATGTTTTAATTAGGATCGCTAATATAATCGCAGGAATAAGATAATCTCTGTGTATTGGAATTGAGCCAGTGAATTCTAAGTTAGCCGTTTGTAAAGTGTAAGTAGGTTGGCTATTGTTGGACAACTCAGTATATTTATCTATCTGGATCTGAACTATCTTTGTTTTATTTGTTATTTAATTCCTGCCTTACTTTCTTATTTTCTGGCCATAATTAAAACTATTCGTGTGCTTACTGTATAGGGGTGATTTACTCTATTATTCATTAAGTATATCGCGTTCGCTATTTAGAGGAATGCTTTCTGTCTGTATGTATTAGGAAGTGAAAATATTTATTAGAGTTAATAGAAAATCTGTTTGACATAGGTGTTACATTACATACATAGGTACTCAGGTACTTTCCAATGTTTTACAAAAATTGATTTATTCCAAATGTATAATTTTACATATTATTAAGGATAAAACAAGAGACATGCTTGAAATTACTTTATTTGATTTTTTACATAGATTTTATAAATAGCACAGAAATCAATAGAAATAACAAATAATTTATAGATTCTTCACCTTTTTTAATTTCAAGCTTTCTTTGCCAATTACATGCTTAGAAGAAGTAAATTTACATCTCTTAAAAATGACACATGTTATGCAACGTTCTAATAGTTGCACCTTATGTTGTTTACAAGGTTCGTCAGTTAAAAACGATGTTCTTTCCAGATTTTTTGTAACTTTGTTTAATATCCTTTTGCGTAGTTTCTTCTTTTGTTTTGTACAATCAAAATATTTTTCAAATGTATCTAAAGTCAATTTAATTGCTTCACATAGCTGATCTGTTGGTGCTAATAAACGAAATGCTCCTTCTTCAATATATCCATACATTTTATTTAATATGAGTAATTCATTTTTATTGGAAAGTGTAGAGGTAGTATCAACAAAAGAGTGGTAGCAAATTTTACATTTTGATTGCTCAAACGATGTTCTAGCCAGGTAGCCGGCGAAATATGTAATACTGCATTCCTGTAATGTAGTTTCGGTTTTTGTAGATGTTTCAACAGTCCCTCCTGATAAAATATCACAAGAAGATGTGGAGAAGCTACTGGAACAGTGCAGTATTTCTTGCGCTGTAGAATCTAAAGAAATTGGCTCCAATAGATCTATTTCAGTCTCTATTTCTCTTGATTGATGTTCACAGTTTGATGCCTCCGAAGGTGTTAAAAGAGAATTTATTGCATATGAACGGAAAGTGGTTCTGAATGTTCGCGCGCTTGGATTAGGGTTGTATCCTCCTTTTTGACGGAAAATGGAAAATAAATTTTCAATAACATCCTGGTTGGTTTTTCTAGTAAGAATATATGCATCAGGATGTTTGGTTGTTTCACTGTCATACAACATTAATATTCCTCGAATTGTTTCTAGGAGTCCAACAAAACATGGTGGTCTTGATGGTGCTCTTGTTTGGTTATTTTTTTTTAAATTTTGAATAAAGACTAAACTTTCTTCTAATGTTGTTCTTACTAGCGGATGGCTATGATGTAAACTACATTTGTATGGGTTAGGATCATGAAATGTGCTGCTATTGAGTGTATCAAAAAGATTATTTATCGTAGATATAAAATTTGCAGTGTGTAAAGATGTATTTGATCTTAGTTCTCCTGTTGCTACACAAGTCCGAATACAACTTGCCACGGAGTGACTGAAAATTTGTGTAGCTAACTTCACTGACATTTTTTGAAATCCTTTGGGATTTATATGTTTTTCCGTGATTTTTGGCATTGCTCTGCAAGGTTTTGTGCTGTCAATATGATAGGCTTTACGTATATCTTGAAAACTAATAACGGTGTTATTTGAAATAATAAAATCGGCCTTTAGTAGATTATTGCGAAAATTCTTTATTAGATGTGGCACATCATAGACAGCTACAATGGGGTGATTTTGAATATTAAAGAAGGGCTTTTTCTCAGTCACTCCCAATTTTTTGTAAGTGCTTTGATTCGAAGCACCTTGATCGCAAACTGTTGCATAAGGGAGTAATCCATTCTCTAAACATCTTTCTATTATATCTTGCAGTAGTACTACAAGCTTGTTTGCAGGCACGCCAGAATGACTAAGGAAGTATGCCAGTGACAACTTCCATCTTGAAAACAACCCTCTAGCAAGAAAGACTAACGCATACCTTGCTGGTCGGCTAGTTCTTCCAAGATGTCCCAAATCCTCAAAACCTTCTATAAGATCCAGATGTTTGTTGTATTCACTTATTTCCTTAAGTGACATTTCATCGAAGCTTATCACGCAAGCTCTCTCTACAATGCTCCAACTTTCTATCGTTCTGCTAATTTGCCAAAAGAACTTTTGGCTAAGTCCTGGTAAAAAGCTAGACCCACTAATCCATCGTTTTATTGTACTAGGTGCTGGTAGTACAATTTTTTCAAACAAGAACTTATACGCTGTGGGTGATTTATAATATAATGCCAACGCAAAATTTTTCTGATCGAATGGCCACTTTCTTACACTATTTTGTCCTAATTGCATATTCACTAATGTTTTGCTACATTGTTTTTTAAATGAATATGTATTCAGTTGATGATGTAAATTTGAGAATCTTACTTTTTTTTTTAATTTGGATATTTGTGCTCGTTTTCGTAAAAGCAATTTACTTTGACTCTTAATATTGCTCTTTAATTTTTTTTCACGAGATGTATATCTTCCAGATATAGTTGAAACTTCTGCAACAGGAAGATTTGTGATATCACGCAGCCAATCCATATCGGCTGATTCATCCATTAATTCTACCTCTTCTTCCCCTTCGTCTTCTTCCAAAGTTATATTTTCATCGCTTCGTATTTTTCTTTCATACGTTGTTATAATTTTAGACGGGCCTGGTTGCGGCTCAGATATTTCCCGTTTTATTTTAGAATCGTATGGTTGGGGAACTGCTGATTTTGTTAAACCATTCTTCAGTATTTGATTAACAAAACTGTCACTCTCGAAATGTCTTTGGCAAATTTGATACCTTTTTAGGTCTTCCAGGGGTATGGTGGCTAAGGAAGAGTTTCCTATAAACCAAAGAAATTTACATTTATAGATTTGGAGATGAATTAATACCAATTTTCACTTAAATAGTATTTTATTACTTTATTAACTATAATTATTAATTAAAATGTTTATTATGTGAAAAATCCGTACTCTATCATCATTAATACTTGTTTGTTTAATACCTTTTGCTTTACAAAATAATGTAATTTATTAATTAACTTGATCTTATACCAACATTTTTTTGAAAGCCTTGTTGTGTTAGTATTGGTAATTTTTTATACAATGATAAACACAATATTCAGAAACCTTGCAAATTAGCACAGAAAGTTGAGGGTTGCGATTTTTAATTTTATCTCAAATAACTAGTACTTTACTCTTGATATAATTTTACGTTTCCTTAATTTTTAAACATCCTTTACGTTATACCGACATTCTGGTTATAGCTATCGACTTTTCAGAACAAGCGAAACTCTTTATGAAGAATGACTTTCTCAAAAAATAAGAAATAAAAGATTTTAGGGGTATAGTTAGGTCAATCCGGGGCACACTGTATATATAGGTCTAAGTTAATATAATAATCCTGAATAAAAAATTGTTTAAACTCTGTCATTTAAAAGTAAAAGATATTTGAAATTATATATGTATGTACTACCTATAAATAAAAATTTATGGCTTAGTGAGTTAACATATGTATGTCAACATACATATATCCTTATTATCTGCATATAGAGATACCTACCTATGTGTAAAATACTGTTCTTAAAATTAGGGCAATATAAAGGAGAACTTTAAATATTTAAATATAAGTACATCATAATTCGAGCTGAGGGATTTTGCGGGGTGCCAGGATAGTATTCAGGTAAACGCACGAATATAATGATCTTGTTTCGATCGGTGATGCATGCGTGATTTTATTGCTTTACATGCATTCGCTATTTATATCACTTAGGTATGTCAGTTATGTCGTCATAAAGTTTATATTTAGAGAAATACTAAGCAAAAAAAATGAAATTCTTAACATACATAACATAATTTTTTACAAAAAAAAGACAATTTCTCGTTCGTACGTATATTTTAGTAACTATGTGTACATTTTAAAAAAGAAGTCTATGCCTACATGTTTATACAAAAAATAAATAAAATTTGAATTTATAATTAAATAATATATTCAGGTGAACGTATTTTCTACATAATTTAAATTGCACTGAAAAATAAAACAATCCTTATATTAAGCAGAAACACCATAAAAAGATCTATTGACAAAGCACAATGTCGCCTATTCATACATTTATACATAAACTCGATGCGGCTCTAGTACATAATGTATTATGTTTACATAATGTATTATGTTTACATAATACATTATGATATTAAATATGAAACTTACCTGAATTTAATATCTATTGCTTTACACGTTCCAAATCTTGCACAGGAAATGAGAACATACTTAGATTCGGAACAGTTCTTCGGTTGTTCTCACATTTAAAATACTGACACTTATTACCAGCCATATTTTTCGTTTGAAAAGAAAATATGCAAATTCAACTACACTGGCTTCGTTGGCGCCCAGAAAATTAAAAAAATATTTTTCTATTATACCTACTTACGATAGTTCTGTCATCTAGCGTTGAAAAGTATAATTATAGGCAGCATTTTACTGGATGTTCTACCTTTTCAATTTGATATACATATATATATTGGGATGTAGGAACACTAGCGACTTTAAGCGGCCTCATCCCGAAACTGAGTTTTAAGCGTAGCCGATTTTCTTATTGCGTTGATATATCTCCTTATATATAATCAATGTTCTATGGTCCAAGTTAAAGTAGAAGAAAATGAAGATGATTCGTTTGTCTACTCTGCAGTTGTTAACTGTCCGTTATGCACTGATAAAATCAAAGCCTTCAAAGTGGGATATGGCAATCCCAGTCAGGGGAAAAAAAGATGGATAAAATCAAATTTCGAAAGACACGTACGAGCACATAAAAAACGAAATTTACAAAAATTAAGTGACGAAACGAAGAAACAATCACAAAAAAACATCCGTAATTTTATTAATAAAGCATCTTCGAGCAAAGCTACTGCCACACCTTTTGAATCTGTTATTAACGAAACTCTAGAGGAGGGGATTTTCGAAAAGGAAAAATTTCAAGAAGATGACGAGTATGACAAAAGCCAGGACGAAGACCAAATAATTTCACTTAAAAAAAGAAAATGTTTGAAAAATGTTTCTCGAATCTTCGTATCCAGTAGCGAAGAAGAAGAAGATTCAGAAAGGATCGCGCAAAGAACAGCTGAAGGTTTCCTGCAAGCATTTGCAGAAGTGAGGTCAGATGTAAGTGTAGTGTCAAACGAGGAAACAAGGGCTTCGGGGGAATTAGTCCCTGGGGCAATACTAGGACCACCTGCCCCGGGGAAACAAAGGAGTCCACATTTTCCACAAAGAAATAAAAACCTTGAATAAGACAATAAAAAAGAGATGTGACAAAGAACTCGACAAGACAGAAAACTTAGAAGACTTCACAAATCATCAAAACGTAGCTGTGGTAATAGGCAAACTAGAATACCACAATATTTTAGAATTTTAAAAGATATAGAACTGTTGAATGAAAAGCACAAGGAATTACAAGATTGTTTTAAAATCTTTTCTAAAAACTTCCGGATTTCAACCCAAATGAGAGACTTATCTGACTCTGTAAATACTAACACAGACACTACCACCTTAAAGACTAAATCAAATGACAATGTAATATTAAGCGTACTAATAAATGCAGCACATCAACATTCACGAACTGCAAAACATGGTTTTAGGTATGACGAAACAATTAAACTTTTCTCTTTGTACATCTTTATGCTCGGAGGCCGACTTTTATACGAAACTCTCCATGCAAACCTACCGCTCCCCTCCCCCACAGCTATTAGCAGATACATGAAAGACAACGGACCAGCAATTACTGAAGGCAAATTACGATGTGCTGAATTAAAAGATTATATAGAAAAAAGGAATCTACCTTTAAAAGTTTGGTTGTCCGAAGATGCCACAAGAATAACAGGCAAAATTCAATACGATACGTCTACAAACCAATTGGTCGGCTTCGTTCTTCCCTTTGACAACCAAATGCCCATACCTTTTACGTACCAAGCTAGATCAGGCAAAGAAATCGAAACGCATTTTAAGAATAATAATTGTCAACATAATGCATCATTGGTCTATGCTGTTATGGCTCAGCCGCTAAAAGAAAATATTCCTCCATTTTGCCTTTTACTTTTTGGAACTGATCATAAATTTACTGCGTCTGACGTAACAAAAAGGTGGGACTATATAATTGCTGAGTTAGCCAAATGGAAGGTTGAAGTGTTAGGCATTTCCTCAGATGGGGATCCAAGACTTTTAAAAAGTATGAAGCTAAAGGCAAAGTTGGGTGTGTCAAGAAGTGTATCACAAAAGTCAAACTTTAATTGGCATTGGTACAATGCTTCGTTTAATGAAGATAATAATAGTGAAGTTTTGTTTGTACAATATACTATACACATTGGTACAAAGTTAAGAAATAGGTTGCTTAAACCGTCCGTCTTCTGCCAATTGGTTCTAAAATCATTTCTGTTTCTCATTTGAAAATTTTGATAGAAACTATACAAAAGGATAGACATTTATTAACCCCTTACGATATTGATCCAAAAGACAGAATGAACTATCCATCAGTTCACAAAATCAGTCAGCCTCATGTTTTTTCTTTATTGCAATAACATGTTCCAGATAGTCAAGGTACTGTTACTTACTTGAAAATCATTAATTATGTTTCAAGCTCTTATCTTATCAGAATTGTCACCTCTCCATAGAATTTATAAAATTTGGTACGCTGTCTTCTTATTACGAATATGGCGCAAATGGATTCAAGATAAAAAGAATGTGTTTAATCTTTCAGATAATTATGTAACTCTCAACTGTTACACGTGTATTGAAAGAAATGCACACTCTATTGTTAAGGTTCTGATTACACTACGGAATTTGGAATTACCTCACCTGTTTTTGCCAATATTATTTAGTAGTCAAGCATGTGAAAATTTTTTCAGGCAAATACGTTCAATGTCAACAACGTATTCCACAATTGTTAATTGCAGTATGCTTGATATAATTCATAAACTTAAGAGAGTTGAGCTCCAAAGTGACATATCAATGTGTCAGCTCCCAAATATTGTGTTTCCAAGATATTCAAAGAAAATATCGGAAATTTCACCAACTATTTTGCCGACTAATGAAGAAATATATGCAGAAATAAACAAGTCTAAAGACGACGCTACTATTGATGCTATTTCTTTTGATCTTACTGTACCCGCAGATTATGATTACAAATGTTCTCTACAAGTAGCAAACGATTCTGAATTGACGATAGACTTAGAAGGTGAAGATGATTCTGTCATTGAAACAAGTGATGCCATGGATGAAAACGATACTACATAAAGTTTCGATAACGATAATTCGGAAGACAACCATAGTTCTCACACAAGTAACGAAGAAATACTGGAAGATTTGGCTGTACTATCTTGTGTAACGGACGAACTTGTCCTTAAAGATTATACGGAAAGCAGTATTAAACTAGACGAAATTAGTCCATTCACAACAGTAAGTGACGGCATGGGTAAGGAGATGGTAGTAAGAAAATCATCCATATGCTGGTTATTGCAAAAGAACAGTGGCCGTTTAAGTAGTGATCGCCTACAAAGAGTCAAGGAAGCCGAGTATAATTCTTCCCACTCAAAGAAGCAGTCTATAAGCAAGACACAAGCCTGTAGAGTATGTGAAGACATTTTTATTGGGGAATGGTGTTTGTTTGTAAACGATCAGCATGTAGCCTATCTAGGTTTTGTTCTTGGATTTTCTTATTTGAAAGGAAGGAGTGCAAAAGAAAGGGAATATTCGAAAGCTTGGGCTCCTGTGAAAACTGAAAGACTGACAAGTGACATAGGCGTGTTATGCACTTGGTATAAATGGACTGATGGCGGACATATTTTCTCAGTACCTGTAAACACTCATGGCTATATAAGCATACAAACCTATAAATTTACCATTACCAACCCGACTGCGACACACACTGGCTTACGAATAGACAAAAATGTGTTAAATAGTCTGAATGGAATAGAATAATGCTGATAAATAATTCTCATGTTCATGACAAAATTTATGTTAGAATTCCTTACATATTATAATAACTTCATATTTATTTTTATTCTTTAGTTTTATGTTTGTTGTTCATGTTAACAAATGTTAGAATTTCTTATATGTTTATTTGATAACTTTTATTTTAGTCACATTTCCTGGATTAATTATTAATACATGTTTACAAATTAGTGTAATACAATATGTAGTTTCAACTTAAGTAAAAAAATTCACAACTTTCTATGAAATCTTATGAAATCAATGTGAAATGCCGTGAAATCCTATAAAATCAATGTGAAATGCCGTGAAACCCCGGGAAATCTTTGTGAAATGCCGTGAAATCGCGTGAAATCTTTGTGAAATTTCCTAATACCTCGGAAAATCCCATGAAACCCATAAAACGCCGTGAAATCCACGTGAAATGCGATGAAATCCCGTGTCACATGAAATCTGTGGAACACGTTTTCTTTTAGTGGTTAACCCCTCGGGTATAGTTTTCAAATATTTCTGTTGACAGTTTTTAATTAATATTTATATATATATATGCTAATTATTAATCAGAGTTATAAAATATTAACTTATTTCTTAAAATTGCATGTACGTAAGTATTTATTCTGCATAATTCGAGTAATTTATTTATTTATTAGCACTTTTTTCTAGACTTCCTAGTAATTATGCCGACAAGAAAATGTTATGTGTCAAATTGTGACCATAATGTAAAAGTTTTCCACATCCAACATCAATTCGTTTTCATGAGTGGTAGGAAGCTCCTTGAGATCCTAATTTATTCAATGACATAAGGGACATAAGGGAAGATGAAATAAGTTCAAATGTAAGAATAATTTAGAATGCTTTCTCCTTAATATTTTGAAATAGAAATAAATTTTCATATAAAAATAAAGCGTTACTAAAAAGATATGTTTCTAATTTATTACTAAGTTATTATAGCAATAAGTGTAGTTTATTTTTCTTTAAAATACATCTACTATTTTACCTCCGAACATTTAAAGTGAAGAATAAAAACTATTAAGGTAAATACAAAATGGAATAGAAATATATAATATTTAAATTTCCCGGTTCATCGGTTTGATCCATTTTAGTACTGCCTGCAGTTGGCAGGCGGCGCTAAACATTGTCTAAACTTTTTACTATTAAGTTATACTATCTTCTAGTATAGTGATCTGTGGTTAGTCCTACCAACTTTCACACTAAGAAACATTTAAAAATGAAAATTACTAGTCACATCTACTACAGCGCTATAGCGACTGAATACATCATTACGGTTTCACGACCCGACTAAGTTCTAACTTTTTGTAATGTACTTTACAACCCATGGTTTATCTATTACGCTAGTTTTTAAAACGCTCGTCAATAGTAAGTAGTAAGTGCTTAGTTGACACTAAATACAGGGAAAGCGTTAGAATGATATACTGAATGCACCTCCTGAGATCAGATATGTTGCAGAATATATAAATCTGAACTTGTTACCAGAAAAAATCAACGGCATTACATGGTATAGGTGTAGAAACTTCACAAATTTAGAAAATGTACTTCTGGTCTATATCTGTGTGATACCAATGACACTTAATCATTATTAAATATTGTAAAGCTGTACTTTAACTTTGCATAATAAATTACGAGTAAATTAATGGCTTGGTCTACTATATATTGTAATAATGTTAATTATTAAAAAAAGTGTCTTCAGTTATGATTGTAGAAAAGTTTTTGTATGCATTACGAGCGAAAAGTCATGTTATTAACGTATAAAAGGATATAGAATATAGTATCACCGCTCATCTTTGCCAAAAAGTTGATAATTTTATATTAAATTTAAATGTATGTGTCAATTATCTGTAGGTAAGTATGCTTCTGATTCTATATTTAATTTTCACTAATATTTAAATTCATCGACGAAAATACTACCATTAGGAATTCTACAATGTAAGTCGTATTTATCCAGAATGCTTATATTAAGTATTTACCCAAATTTCGATTAATTATTTAATTGTCGCATATATACATATATACAGCATGTGTCAATTTTCATTAGCCATAGGCGATTAATCCATACAGTACGTGGCAACATAGTACCCCTTCTTTCCTTTCCAATGTCAGCACGACCGATGCATGCTCGTAAATACAAGTTAGCGTGGTTAGCAGTAACTCTTCGACCACCGGCTTGGGTGTTTGTAATGCGTTCAGAAATAATATTTATGAGTTGCAAGGATTTGTTTTTCTCTTTCCTTTCAGTAAATGCAGAGAATTATTAAGCTGCGTTCACGCTGCATGACACAAACAAAAGCGTAATTCTAATAAAATTAAAAATAAGGTAAATAAAAAAGGATTCTGAAAATAATAATAAATTGCTAGATCAGATCGCGGCGGCCATTTGATGTTTCCCGTTCCAGTAATAAGACGACTTTTATTGCAGACTAGATCGCAACGTGTTTGCAGCTAAACACTGAATGTAAAATCTGGTCGGGAGAAGTGGGAAGATCGGAGAAAGTCGTTGTGATGTCGATTGTTGCCGGGATTGGTGACGGACAGTAGGGGTGCCACGTTGCCACGTATCACTTGTATACGATAAATCGCACGTAAACATTGAATCCCTATACCTAATGAAAATTGACACATATATACAATTGTAAGATTTGTAGTTATATATTTGAATAGTATTTAAATAGGTAAACTCATACGCCCGATCTCAATAGTAAAACACGTACATACTTACTACACGGATATTGCAAATACCCGTGTAGTACGTGTGTTAGATATACGGACCGTTCGGATCCGTACATGTACGGCAATTTATTTAAATCACGTGTATTCGTACTACATGTATACACGTGTATTACGACCTCTACTTGAAAAGTCTATTAAAAATCCCATATTTATATATTTTAACATCGTAATGCTGTTTATGGTACTCCTTAAGATCTGCTTGGTACTTCGTGCTGTACTTACACTGCTTACATCTATAGGTTTGACGGAGGCATCTCTTCTGTCTGTTCAATTTCCACCGTTTCTGAACTTCATGGCCTATAAATAAGAATAGAAATGATAAACGAGAAAAATAATGTTTTTTTTATTTGCAGATGTTTGGCTACTGGAAATAGTTTCGCGGCTCTTCATTACGAATATCTCTTGGTAAAAACAAACCGACTGCTGCACACGTTAAGTTCGAGATATTTACGTTAAATGTTGCGACGTCATATGTCTTTCAAAATTCCGTTTGTCATTAGTTCTGTACTTGCACAATTCACATATATAATTAAATTCTTTAAGATGCTTTGTTTTCACATGCATTTCAAACTGTGTCTTGTGGTTTGTTTTAAAATCGCATAATTCACACTTGTGTTTGAATTCCTTAAGATGTGTGGTTTTAATGTGCCTTTTCAAGTTTGAGTGGTGATTGGTTTTAAATTCACAATACTCGCAGAGAAAATTAAGCCCCTTCAGATGTTTCGATTTGATATGAACTCTCAATGATGACTTCTGATCCGTTTTATAAGCACACGTGTCACACTCATAATACATTCCCTCGGGATGTTTTGCTTTCATATGCTTGTCTAAAAAAGATTTGTACTTCGCTTTGAATTCACACAGCCCGCACTTAATACTAAAGTTTTTCAGATGTCTTATACTCATGTGACTTTTCAGATACCTCTCGTTATTTGTCTCATATTCACAGGAATCACACTGATAACTGTATACCCTCAGATGTTTTGTTCGTATATGAATTATCAAATATCTTTTATCATTCGTTTTGAAATCACAAGATTGACAGTCATAATCAAATTGTTTCAGATGTATTGCTTTTACGTGCCTATTCATTGCTGACTTGTAATTTGTTCTGAATTCACACTGATCGCACTTAAATTTAGGCTCCTCCCTAAAATGTTTTGTATTCATATGACTTTTTAGATGTGACTTGATATTTGTTTTGTATTCACACTCCTCGCACTTATAATTAAATTTTTTTAGATGTTTTGTTCGTATGTGAACTTCCAAAGAGGTTTTATTATTCGTCTTGAATATACAGGATTGGCACTGATAATTAAATTTCTTCAGGTGTACAGTTTTTACGTGTCTGTCTAAGGCTGATTTGTAACTAGTTTTAAATTCACATTGATCGCACTTATAATTATGCACCTTATCATGGTGAGTTCGCATATGAACTTTCAAATGCGTTTTATCACTCGTTTTAAAATCACACAATTCACAATTATAATTAAAATCCTTCAGATGCTTAGCTTTTACATGACTTTCTAAAGCACACTTGTAGTTTGTTCCATATTCACACAGTTCACACTTAAAATTAACCTCTTTAAGATGCTTAGTTTTGACATGACCTTTCAGATGTGATTTGATGTTTGTCACATATTCACATGATTCACACTTGTAACTAAACTTTTTGAGGTGTTTAGTACGTACATGAAGTGTCAAATGCCTCTTATCGTTTGTTTTGAAGTGACAGAACTCGCAGTTATAATTGAATTCTTTAAGGTGTTTGGTACGTATGTGCTTTTTCAAATTTGTTTTTTCATTTGTCTTGAAGTCACACATCGTACACTTATAATTAAATTCACTGAGATGTCTTGTTTTCGTATGTTTCTCTAAATGGTATTTGATGTTTGTCTTATATTCGCAAGACTTGCATTTATAGTCAAATTCTTTAAGATGCTCCGTTTTTACATGATCCTTCAAATGTGATTGGTTGTTTGTTTTATAATCGCAATTTTCACATTTATAATCGAACTGTTTAAGATGTTTGGATTTTATGTGGATGTCCAAATTCAGTTCGAAATTTGTTTTGTATTTGCAGAACTGACACGTATAGTCAAATTCCTTAAGATGTTTTGTTTTTATATGAAGGTTTAAGTATAGTTTTCGCCTCGTCTGGTATTCACAAAACTTACACTTGTAATTAAATTCTTTAAAATATTTTGTTTGAACACAATCCAGTTTCGACACTAGATGTTTAAGCTCTTCCATTTGATGCTTTTCTGTTCTGTCAACAAGAGTATGAGCATTCTCTACGTGCACTTTGAGAGATTGCTTTGTTTTAATTCTTTTGTTACAAATATCGCATTTGTATATTTTCACTTCGAAATGTTTGTTAATGTGTCTTCTGAGCTCGCTTTTAAATGTTGTATTGTATTTGCATCTAGTGCATTCATATATTTGACGTTGTTGTATTTTACTTTTGCTTGTGTCTGCTGCTTGATATTCCAGAGCCAGTGGCGGGCGATCTCTGAAAATAAACAACTAAATTAGAAAATGGAACATGAAACAAATCCGTTGTTTTCTTATTCTGAGGTACAAGGCATTCGTAGAGAAAATATGGCTTCACAATGGCAATTTAATATATTTATCAACATGAAACAAACTAAATTTAATCACAGGCAAACTAAAATGTTTAGTTCATTTAGTTCAAGAGAAGTCTTGTAGCAAGATCAATCAGACAACTAAGATGGTGTGGACTTATAGCAAAATTATATTCAGCAAAGTACTTTCTCTCAATTTTTCAATATAAAGTTGAATTATTACCTGTCTTTTTCCACACAGCAACAGGTTCTGTGATATAACAGGTATTCGTTCTTATCCAAATAAATTTTGCAAATTGGACACTGGACCAGCTCTGAAATTAAAATAAGGAAAACATATCAAAGCCACATGCAATCTATATGTCATAAAGCAGTATATGAGTAAAAATTGTTAATTTGAAAATTACAAAATAGTACTTAAAAGTGCTAAATTCTCAGAAGCAGTAATAATTAATTATCTATGTCACTATCTTATTGAGGATAAAATTATTCTTGTACCTTCAATTAAGCACTGTACATTATTTTTATTAATGCAGACGCTCTTGTGATAGGTCAAATGTGTCTTTGAGCTGAATCCAAGGCAACAATATGTACAAGCAAACACGTCTTTCACATGTTCTTCAGTAGCAGGTATAAAAACCATTTCAACATTGCTTTCGCATTCTTCACCAAAATACACCAATAATTCCTCACCTTTCTGTATTTCACGGGTGCTACGGTAATAGAGATTATCTTCATATTGATATGGAAGTAAATTTTTATCAGAGATATTCTTGGCATTATCAATGTACTGCATCCAATTCAAAAACTTTGATTTATCATCACCAACTATCAATCTACCTGCTTTTACTCTTAAAGACCATTCTGAAGCACTAAATCCTGTGAACGGACCAAATGTTATACCAGCAGGTATAACTTTTAAAGCAAATATACCATGGTGTCCAAATAAGTCTTTGAATTCTAAAATATTCTTTGGTATTTCTTCCTTAACTCTATCAGGTATATTACTGGAAACACATCTATTCAAGATTTGAATGAGCCCTCCACATTTAGTGCAATAATCTTGATTCCTTTCCTGGCATTGGTTACAAACTGTTGAACATTACAATAAAAATAAGTGTTTTTGGAATTGTAAATAAATAATAAATAAATAAATGTAAAATGTTATATTAATGTTTAATTGTACATGTAAATAATAACAAAAAGGATATTTACTTACACATTTGCTGGCTACTGCACTCATCCTTTATTTCTGTACCAACAAATTCATCTGATATTTTAACAATGCTTATCATATTATTGCATACTTCAGATGTTAATTTTGTTGTGATACCATCCAGAGTAGCACTTTGTATATCGTTTACATAGTCTTCTGACTTAATCTTTTCAACAATTGTATCACAAAGAGGTACTCTATATTCTAGCTTATAATCGTCGTCTGCTAATTCTACTTTTACAACTGATGTGGTTGTTTCAGCCATGACTAACAATTAAAATAAAAATATTTTGATACCCAATGTCACAGCAGCTGGCAATTGATCATAGAACACTTATGTACTAAAGAAGGCAACTTAATAAACAAAAATTGTGGCCATCTATATTCTGCCGGTGCGTAAATGGTTCATAACTTTGCTATATTCGGCATTTTTTCTACACGCGAGTTTTTTAAATTTATATTTATGAGATATTAAAGATGTGTTAGTACCCATGTAACATTTTTCGAATTTCGCGGGGGTTTTAAGATTGCAATGCACACTGCAAAATTCGAAAAATGTTACATGGGTAGTAGATATATAGTTATTAATTTTAGTCCTATATTGCACGACAGAAAATACAAATATCATTCTTAGAAGTAAAATTCAAGAATATTCGTCAAACAAATAATGGTAAACCTATATATTATTTACAAGACATTTTTAATAAAATAAATTTATTCAATAATATAGAATACATGTGTACAAAATAAATTATATATGTAATATAAAAATGTATTATTTTGAATGTTTAGTCAAGACATATGAACACCTATTATAAATGTGTGTATAACATTTTCTTTCTGAGAAATGTACAGTTCTGTGCAATAAAGTGGCGTACACGTCTTATTGCTAATTTTAACATTATTTTGCCATTGTGAAAATGGCTCAAGTTAAGTATGACAAATTGAATTATAGTGTCAATCAGTGGTGGCTGCTGCAGGGAGGGCAACTGGGCAATGCCCCCCTGTGACAAATTTCTTTTTAACAGATAAATTAATTAGAAATACCTAATTTGTATGTAATTTTTCTGATTTGTTTGATAACAAATAATATGTTTTCGGAAGTAACAGTCCGCCTTTTCAGCGCGTTTAAAAATTGCAGTCTGACGTAGGCTCCGGGGCATCTCGCGCGACTGCCCCGTCTGTATTAGAAATTAAGCGATGAAACTGGCGCGGGTAGCGTGCAGATATACGTCAGCGGTGGGACACTCCTCTATAGTGCCGCGTGGCGGTCCAGTATGTGATATATAGCGGTGAGTATATGTTGTAATTTCTATCGATGCAAATGCAATTATGAATTGCGTTAGTAACATAATCGAAATGATAGAAAATAACACACTGAGCTATGACATTAAGATAGAAAACTAATAAAACCGTGACGAGAAAATTCAGCAGAAGTTCTTACAGTTCTGTGCAGACTGGTTGTGTGGGTGTAATGTGTAAAATGCTTTTTGCTATTTCGGTGCTATAAAGTTCATTTTACGACACCCGTTTTGGTTGCAAAAGTATTTCCTTATCGCATGCTAATTTTGTTGTTTTGACGCTGGTAATAAAGAAAAAAAATGGAACCAAATTATATTTAAATGTCAAAATGTAAGCCTTTAATGTAACAAACATGTGCAATAGAAGTTATACAAAGAATAAAAAGCAGACATGCTAACATTTTATTTACTAATTAACATAAATTGTTAAGCAGAGTTGATGATAAGTTTTCTGATACTACTATTGAAATTTAATTCCAATGTTGAATAGTACAACTGTTATAAAAGTTTGTTTTTGATACTATGTCGAGCTTATGTTGGCAAAAGATTTTGTAAATTGTCTTCTGCTATTTTGCGAATCTCTGGGGACGTGCAATTGTTTATTTCATCTTTTTGGTTGGTAATTTGAAATAATTTATTGCATAAATCAGTCTGAATTTTAATCATAATTACATATAACATCGCCTATATTCAAATATTTAAAATGTTCACCGATATTTCGAAGACGCCCGAACAGAAACGAAGTTTGCCGAAACCAAGGCAAGGCCTTCACCGACATTCCGAAGACGTCCAAACCCATACGAAGTTGGTCGACGTTTTAACCATAATATTCCTATATTCAAATATTTAAAATGTTCGAACGCAACATGTCTCTCATTTTAAGCTTTTTTGAACAAAGCCCATTATATCGCTATACAAGCAGACGAGACGGCAGATTCGGCTAGATTTTCCCAGTTAGCTTTTATAGTTCGATACGAATTGGTAGTTTTGTATAATAGACCAGATTTTGGAACTGCTTCATCTGCTCTAACATTACTGCAATGTTTCTATGAAAATAATTTAACAACTACATTTGCCGAATCTGTGAAGTTATTGAAACTAATTTGCACCATATCGATGACAACAGCTGAAAGTGAACGGTGTTTTTCTACTTTGAAGAGAATAAAAACATTTTCTAGAAATACCATGTGGAAAAGCAGACTATGTGCCTTAGCAATGTGTTCCATTGAGAAACAATTACTGACATCAACACCAAACTTCAATGAATTAGTTATTAATCATTTTGTTCATCGTAAGGAACGGCGGATGGATTTCGTTTTCAAACAAGTTAATTAAATAGCATATTGAGTTTATTTTTTGTCTGTACTTAATTTTTGATATTAAACACTCAGACCCCCCGGTGCCCTCCCGTCCCAAAAAATCACGAGCCGCCACTGGTGTCAATTCAATTTGCATGTCAGATATTCAACCAAAAGTCATATTTACATAATCGTATAATAAGTGTACTCCAGTTTATTGCACAGAACTGTACATATTTTTGTTACATAAAATACAAAATTTCAATTTTAGCAAAAATGGTCCACTACAAAAATATTACATTTTGCATGTGTTTTCAGAGAGTATAGTTAACATATCTTTAAAATATAATTATTTTTTGTTCAAAAGGCATTATATCGGGAGCATTAATTGTATTACAAAGAATCAGGTACAGGAGTTTTAAATCAATTTCTCCCCTATGGAGCTCTAGAGGCTCTTTACAGAACAAGGGCAATAATCTACTTTACGTTTGAATTCCCTTTTGCTTCGTCTATTAATAAGTGCTTAGTTTGCTTTAAAGTTTTATTTAGAACCCAAGCTGCCCAGCTTCCATGTTACTTGACAGACTTCTTACACAACTAAAAATTTCAAATATTCAGGTAAATTTTTTTGCTGTACCACTTTTCTATGCAGCCAATGGTACTTACTTATAAAAGTGATATGTATTAAGTGTTTATCCTTACTTCCAATAAAAAACCACAAATAAAATGAACGTAGATCAAAAGGCCAGCAACTAAAACAGATTTCAATATCAGCATTACAGTAATGGTGGGTTTATGCAGCGTTCCTTAACTTAGTATTAGTCCTAAGAATTAGTTTTAACCTTAAAAGTACACGTTATACAGACATTAAATTTTCAAATTACGCTGCGTGATTGGTACGTATTACCTCATAAGGTTTAGATCTTGGCTACAGAGGTCTTAACTTAGTCCTAAGAGTTAAAAATTACGAACTTTCAAGGTCGTGTCCTAACGCGGTCTTAAGAGGCTTACAACCATAAGATCAGCTGACTGAACGCTAACACGTATACTCAATGATCGAACTTTCTTAAGACTAATACTAATACTAAGTTAGGACTAATTCACGCAGCATAAATATTTTACACAATGATTCTTACTTTCTTTGTCCTTATAACAAATACAGATGATAAAAACTAAATTAAAATGAAAACTAACAAAATAAGAAGCCATCTGTTGGCATATTTGGGCAAAAGTTAGGCACCGGCAGCCGTTTGCATCCAGATTTTTATATGTACAGTTGACAAATTTGAAAAAAAATCACCAGATTTCTTTTACTGTATCTTGTTATTAATAATAAAACAAAAGGATAGATATGTAGGTAGGCATTTATTTCTGAAAAGAACATAAAACACTTCTAAACTCAAATAGAATACATTAATTACACTTCTAAACACAAATAAAAAAGAATACAACAAAAACGATAACAGATTCCTGTAACAAAGTACATAATTACAAACAAATCACAATTTTTCGGAACAAGTAGTGCAATATACATAAATAATCTTAAATAGTGTTGGGCAAGTTAGGGGAATACGAGTAATTTTCAGTGCGACTATTATAGGCAGGTTCTGTTTTGTTCGAGCCTGCCGGTTTCACCGAGAGTCGACAAAATTGGACAAAACGCGTCTGTTTAGTCTCGTTGAAAAAGTACGCGTATTCCCCTAACTTACCCAACACTGTTAAAAATCGGGACTGTCCCGCCAAAAGCGAGACGTCTGGTTACCTTAGTTATGTGTACCGTCACGTGGGGCTTTATGGAACGGGCAGGTTATATGGAACAATTTGGCGCCAAAATTTATATTTGTTGGTAACTTTCTTATGTTGACAGTTTCATTGCCGGTAAAATAGGATTCTTATTCTTGGGATTTGGCCAATTGAGTGGTCGATGTTTATTTGTCGTTTACAATTTCGTAAGTATTAAAAAAAAAATTGCAATTGCAGACAAAATATTGCATGTTTTTTAAAGCATGAATTGTCTCCTCTGTACCTCAAAAACTATTTACAATTCGATGATGCTTCTGTGGAAAGAATATTAGTACATAACCTCAATAAATAATGTAGCCATCCCTTGTTCAAAAATTATTTTTATTTTTTTTTATACACGCGAAAATGTAAAAAGTGAACATTTGTAGGCTTATATGGAACGACATGGTGCGCACCTACAAGAGGTTGCCTGGTCGCAAATTAAGGAGGGATTATCCATTAGACCACCTTGAAGATGCTCTCAGAGATGTTGTGGAAGGAAGTTTCTCTTTTGGACAAGCAGCAGAACGGCATGGGGTGCCGAAAACTACCCTTTATCGGCGGTATCGAGGTCTAAATTCGGACATATTGGGGAAACCACCAGTTCTGAGTCACATTGATGAAAAAAAAATTGTTCATGCCTTGTTAGTTGCGTCAAGTTTTGGATATCCATTTCCTCCGGGTTCGCTGAGATACTTTGTTCGAGAATATTTAAACAGAAGAGGGCTTACAATCAAATGTTTCCAAGATAATCTTCCTGGTAAAGAATGGGTACGAAATTTTATGACAAGACACAATGAATTATCTGTAAGAAATTCCGAGAATATTAAGAGAAGCCGGGCTGAACTATCACCTGAAATTGTTATCAATTATTTCAATGAATTAGAAGAATCTATTGGGGAGGTACCGCCACAGAATATCATTAATTATGATGAATCAGGACTAGTTGATGATCCCGAAAAACAGTCTGTAATTGTAAGAAAGGGAGTTAAGCATGCCTATAAAATTATCGACAGTTCAAAAGCTCACACTTCTGTGATGTTCGCAGCTGCTGCAGATGGGACTTTACTGCCCCCACACATTGTTTATAAAGCCACCAATTTATATTCCGAGTGGGTGGAGAATGGTCCAACTGGAGTCTGTTATAATCGATCAACAAGCGGGTGGTTTGATGGCTTTATTTTTGAAGATTGGTTCAACAAAATAGCTTTACCATTTTTGAGGAGATTGGATGGTAAAAAGTTATTAATCGGAGATAATTTGTCTAGCCACCTTTCCGAAACTGTTGTACAAGCTTGTGAAAGAAATAATATAAGTTTTATATTTTTACCCGCCAATAGCACCCACGTGTGTCACGATGTGGGATTTTTTGGTCCATTGAAGGGTGCTTGGAAAAAGACTCTATCTGCATGGAAAGAAAAAAATAAGGGTACTTTATCCAAAACTGCTTTTCCAAGTGTGCTAAAAAAACATTGGAAACGTTAGGCTCTAAAATAGAAGCGAACATTTTGGCAGGGTTTAGAGGAGCTGGAATATTACCACTTGACAGACATCAGGTTCTCAAGCGATTGATCGGAGCAGCACCACCTGACATCGTAGGACAGGATGCAGCCTTAGTACAATCATTTACAAATATTATGGAGACAACAACTGGAGCTAAAGAAAAACCTACCACAAAAAGAAGAAAAAAATTAATGTGCCTCCAGGTAGATCAGTTACAACAAACGATTTTTACCAAAATAATAATAACGAAACCGAAGAGACTGAAAGTATTTATGAGACTGAACAATGCAATGAAGATAGTCTGACTAATGCTAGTATTATAAATCAAGAAAATCAAAGTATTAAAAATATAAACATAAATTACGAACCTTTGGAAGATACAGATGAAGAAGAAGAAGAGGAAACATCTCAACTTCCAGAGTGCAGTGGAATAATAAATGTCTGTGATACAAACAATGATAAAAAACAACCTCAACCCAGCGATATTATTGTCAATACTTTTGTGATTGTTAGCTTTTTGTACAATATGAACACAAAAAAAGAGACAAGCAAAGAATTTGTGTCAAAGATAGTTAAATGTTTGTAAAATCAAACATATGAAATTTTGTGCCTCAGAAATTATAATGGAAAAAAAGACACTTTTACTTTTCCATTAATAGAAGACAAAAACATTATTCCCTTTAAACAAATAAAATGGATTCTACCTCAGCCACTAGTTTTTAGAGGACGTTACATTTTTCCCAAAAATTGTTTTTAATTTTTATATTTGTATTTTTTGATGTATTTTCGTTTTTATACTTAAGAGTTTATATTTGAGATGAATTTATAGAGATTTACATGTATTTGTTATGCGTTTTTACCAAGGAAATAAAGCATATGGAACGACAAATTTAGTGTTTCACCATTATAATACTTTTTGAATCCCCTATAATAAATAAAAATAATTTTTTTTTTTTTTATGTTAAAAGTGTTCCATATAACTTACATACTTTTGTATACTGGAATATTTTGAATTTAACGTGTTCTTTCTATAGAAATAGTTGATCGTTCCAAATAGCCCCATTTGGTCTCTTATATGGAACGACACAAAATAAAAAAAATTCTTTTTTCTATAAAAGATAGCATTTTGCTCTTGACGTTATTGTATGCCTTGCATAATCTCGGTCCTAATAAAAAAAATTACAAATGATTACAACAAAAATCGAACAAGTTATGGTAAAAAATATATCAATATCGTTCCATAAAGCCCCACGTGACGGTAATCGCTTATGCTTAGCTTTTTTTAATATCTAATATTTTTAAATAATTATGTTTTTTTTGCTTTTATTAACAGTATGGAGTAACTTATAACTATCCATAAAGGGAAAGTGGAGCTTTTCAATGCAATGTTCTGAGAATCGTGTTTTTCGGTCCTTGGATTATTGCTTTTTTATATTCGTTTAATCTTGTTTTGGTTTCTTCCACTTTGTCCGATATAGACAGTATCAAAATCTTTACAATTAATTTTATATACAAACACCACATTTTTCTAAACTTGTAATGTTATCTTTGCTATTGCCTAACATGGTACCTAGATTGTTTTTGTTTACGTTAACTACTTTTAGTCCTTTCTTAGTTAATATTTTATTCATTGCTATTATTTTAATTGTATTTAATTGTTTATTATAATGTTTTATTTAATGGTGTGTTTATTAATCTGTGTATGAAGCTATGGAACGGGGACATTTTAATAATCCAGGATTGTTTTGAATATCTATGTATTTTTGTGTCTGGTATATCGGTTTTCAATATATGTTATAAGTTAATTTGTTACTTTCCTTTTTGATTGTGATATCTAGGAAGTTTAGTTGATTGTTATTGTCAATTTTTACTGCATTTTTTTATTAATTTACTAATTCGCTTGCTTGTCTTTCAATTCTTAAAAATATACAAAAGATATCATCTACGTATCTTGTCTAGTGTAATATCTTTCTAATGATTTTATTGATGTTCTTGAATAGTTCTTTTTTAAAGTGTGACATATAAATGTCTGCTTAAAAGGGACTTAGTGTATTGCCCATTGGCATGTTTCACCAAGAACCGTCAGCTGTATCTATAAATAGAATATTGACTAATTTGTATTTCCTTCTCCCACTCCTCTTCCTTTCTCTTTAACTCTTCCTTTATTTGTACCAATTCTCCGTTGATTTATTTATTTAAAGAAAAATACATGTGCACCTAGGTGTTAGCCACCTGTAAGTGCAATTACATTATAAATTCTAAGAAATGTATTAACCTAATATGAATACCGTCATTTGGGGTGAAATTCTTCATCCGGGGCGAGATTGTTCACTAAATCATCTATTTAAATATTTGAATTTAGCGCCAAAATGAAATGTGCCAGCGCGCTGCTATCGACTAGCAGGGACAGTAGAAAGATGGCCGACGGCAATGTGTGCACGTGAACTATAACGGCTCCGTATTTTGTGAGAAAACTGGAAGTTATTAACAGTTATTGTTTTTCTGTGAAAGTGAACCTCGAAAACTTTGTCCGGTAAGTCAGAATTGAAGTTTTGCTGTTAACAATCGGCTTAAACAGTTTCATAATATTTGCCATTTCATTAGGTGGGGTCAGATTGATCATGTATATGGGGCGAGATTAATCATTCTCGTTGATCAATCTCACCGCACCTAATAGATATATATATTTTTTTGTAACGTAAAATCTACTTTATATATATATCTAATATTTTTTTGTTTATTTCAGCCATGCCAAGAAAGTACCAAAGAAAGTTAGGGGCACGTTCATACATGGATTATCCCGACGTCAACCTCCAAATGGCACTTCAAAAGATTGCTGTAGAAGATTGGTCTATTCGTCGTGCTTCCACTAAATATAAAATTCCATTTGGCACGCTTCGCAATAAATACATTGGCAGCCGTATTAAGAAAAGCGGAGGTCAAACACTTTTTACACTCAATGAAGAAAAATCATTTATAAGGGCAGCAAACTGCTGTGGAGAGTGGGGGTTCCCTCTTACACTAACTGACTTACGATACTTAGCTAAAAATTATCTAGATAGCCAAGGTCGCAATATCCGCAAGTTTAAATCTAATATGCCTGGGATAGACTGGGCCCGTTCTCTATTAGAAAGACACAAAGGAGAGATAAGTCAAAAAGTGTCGGCGAATATTAAAAAATCTCGAGCTAATATTTCAAGAGATATCATCGTAGAATATTTTAATAATCTGAGAGAAACGCTTCAAAATATTCCAGCCTGTAATACTTTTAATTACGACGAAACAAATATGCAAGGTGACCCTGGCAAACAAAAAATGTTGTTTCGTCGTGGTACCAAGTATCCAGAACGCATATGCAACTTTACCAAGACAGCAATATCAATTATGATGTGCGGTTCAGCCTCTGGAGTAATATTGCCCCCTTACATCATCTACAAGGCAGAGAAAATGTGGCAGCAATGGAGAGAATTGGGTCCAAAAGGTGAGCCTTGTTGCAATGACAGATGTTGTAGTTCAGGTTCCCGTTACAGTCGGACCCACCATGGGTGGATGGATGCGCAAACTTTCACAGATTGGTTTGAATCGACATTCTTACCACACGCGAAACGTTTGCCAGGTCGCAAAGTGCTGTTGGGCGATAATCTCTCGTTCCATTTTACGGATACTGTTTTAAGACAATGCCAAGAAAATGACATTGCCTTTGTTTGCCTTCCAAAGAATTCGACTCACCTCATCCAACCTCTTGATGTTGGATTTTTCCGTCCATTTAAAATGGCTTGGAGGTCGGTGTTATTGAATTGGAAGAAGACCCATTCACAACAGGCTTCTATTGATAAAAGAGATTTTCCTCATTTATTGGCTTCCACTCTTTTTGAAATGAACAACAAATCGGAAAATGCTATAAAAAAAGATTTGATAGCTTCATTCCAAGCGACAGGAATTGAGCCTTTTGATCCTGAACGAGTCTTGCAGAAGATCCCAACTGAAGATAATCGCAATGATACTGATGGCTCTGTGAATAACATTCTTGTGAATTACTTGCAAACGCAACGTTTTACAGCAGGACCATCAAGAAGGAATATTAAAAGACAAAAACTCTCTGTAGAACCTGGCAAAAGCGTAGCAGCACGTATTGATTCAGAATCTAGTGACTCAGATGTAGCTGAGCCATTAGTCAATGACAACTCCGACAACGATCCCCTTGAAGATGAGAATGATGACGTTCAAGCCGAGACAGAATATTTCCAACCAGAAGATAATGCAGTTGCGACTGGAAAATTTGTATTGGTAAAGGTTTACGGTGGATCAAGAAAAAAACAATCTATCGGTACACAGCTATTGTATAGCAGGTGAGAATGGACGAAAAAGGAGAAAAAGTAATTGATTTATTGGGTATGAAGTCTTTGGACAAATCCAAGAAAATTTTTGCAGTTCAAGACGATGACGAATTCATGTCAGATATATCTGACCAAATCCGCCAATAAAAAAAATTGACAGTACTGAAATATACCACTTCGAAAAAGTTATTGACGTTTTTGAAATGAATTAATTCTGTTTGCAAATTCTGTTTTCTCTTGAAATATAGAAGAAACACTTTTGTTTTTTGTTCAAATTTATGTATTTTGATTTTTATCATTTAATAAAGGGTTTATAATAATGATTAATTTGTCTTAATTTAGATATACAGGGTAATTTATGATAAATAAATCTCATGATCAATCTCACCCTCACCGAACAATTTCACCCCCAATAATATAAAATCCTATAACTTCGAAAGTACTTGACATAGACCAATGAGGGTGAAATTGATCACCTATCGTCTTGCCTGCTTGCAGCCTGTGCAATATAGTTTGTGTGAACAATCTCACCCCAAAACGTGTATGAGATTGTTCAGAACTTTATTTGTGTATATTTTTTATATTTCAAAATTTAAGTTCGTGATATTTTACATCTTCATTCCTATCAACATCTGCTATATATCCACACCTTCTTTGACCTATATTTTTTAAGAACGTGGATAAAATATGGAAAACTAATTTATTTTTGATCAATTCCACCCCAAATGACGGTACATATTTCGCGTACGCAAATGTACGTTACTAACACTAACTAACTAACTATAACTATTTATGATCTCTACTTCTTTGATTTATTCGTTCTTATTGTACTCTCAGGTGATCTAACAGTCAGTTTGCTTTTTTGAAAGACTTCTCTTTCGTCAGGTTCTTCTTTTTCTGAGTTTGGGAATTTTCGTTTTATTTCGTTGTTACTTATATGTCTATCCCTATTTGATTTACATATTATATTTTTTTATTTATAGCTTTCCGTATTTCAATGCTATTGTTACTTGGTCATTAAACTTCGTATTGTTCTATTTTATCTGACACATATTTCTTTTATTAATTCGCCTTGGTTCATTGAAACTTTGAATTTTAATAAAGGGTTTTTCAATAGCTATGTCTGAACTTTGACAGATATCGCTCTGACGTTTCAAGTGGCAGCGCTGTCATTCTTCGTCATTTGTGTTCTGCCATAGTCACTGTTTTACCACGAAGCGCTGCAACATTCAACAACGCGTCGAAATTGTTAAAATATATCATAAAAATTCGCGGTGCTCTGTTTGCCAAACTGTTCGGGAGCTACGAAATATTTACGGCCGAAATGATCATCCAACCGAGCGAACAATTCAACGAATTATGGCGAAATTCGAACAAGCGAAGCGGTTCGATTGCTGATAGAGCAGTCGCTGTACGACGCCGAACACGCGATCAATCGAGAATATTGCTGCTGTTGCTGAAAGTGTGACTGAAGACCGTAACTTTTCGATCTCTCGTCGTGCACGGGAAATATTTACGGCCAAAATGATCATCCAACCGAGCGAACAATTCAACGAATTATGGCGAAATTCGAACAAGCGAAGCGGTTCGATTGCTGATAGAGCAGTCGCTGTACGACGCCCAACACGCGATCAATCGAGAATATTGCTGCTGTTGCTGAAAGTGTGATTGAAGACCGTAACTTTTCGATCTCTCGTCGTGCACAGGAAGTTGGTCTTTTTGCCACCTCAACTTGGAGAATTTTGCAAAAAGACTTGGGCACGCATCAGTATAAGATCTAAATGATACAAGAACTGAAGCTCCAAGACCGCCAGTTGGAAACAGAGCCCAATTTTGGCGAAAAAAAAAATCACATTTCTGGTTGAACGGCTTCGTGAACAAGCAAAATTGCCACATTTAGAAAGAGAGTTATCCACAGCTATATCAAGTGTCTCCATTGCGTCAGGAGAAACTTACTGCTTGGTGTGTATTTTGGTCAAGCGGGGTCATTGGGCCATACATCTTTTGAAACGGATGGCCAGGCGTGACTGTCAATGGCAAACGGTATCGGGCCATGATAATCGTGGCCTCAATTTGACGACATGGACCTGTGCGAGATGCGGTCCCAACAAGATGGCCCAACGTGTCACACACACCAAGGCCAACTGTATCAATATCTCTGCACGATATAAGGCCGTCACATAACTTCGATTTACATTGATGAATTTGATCTGGTAACTTCTAAATTTTGATCTTTATGTAACGCCATCTTGTAGTATCCAAAAGAAATAATTTCTGACTTTTTATTGAAATAACCTTTAAAATAACACTTTAAACATTAACTTTACAATAGGTAATTACTATTAATAATTTTAAAATAATTAAGAAAGTGTTGCTGATAATAAAGTTGTTGGGTAGTGTCAAGTATAATAATTTTACTTACATTTCTAATTTTTTATAACAATACAAAAGGAAACACTAATTAGCGTTCAATTACGTTGTAAAGTGTTTGTTTAACGTTAACGCCGCTTTCAAATGTATTGAAAGATTTTGAAGCTTTACTATTCCACATCGCAATATTTGCCTCATAAAATATTCAGCCACTCTGGCATCGGTAGTATAATTTGCACCTCCTTTGAGCCTTACATGTGGTCTACAGAATCGCAACTAAATGATCTTGTTATGACAAAATAACTTTCTTGTACAGTATACTCAAATATTACAATACACTATTATACATGCATGTACACTTATTAAAAGAAATATAAAATTATTCCAAATAATACGGATTAAATAGCTAATATTCTGTGACTTACATATATACATTTATACGTAATACGTATATGCATGTGTTTGAGATACACACATACATTAAGTACCATTGCCGACAATCGAACGCACAGACACCGGTGTTTCGACCTTTGAGGTCTCGTCAGTGTACGTGGAGACTGTCGACAATGACTTTAAGACTTAAAACGCTGCTTATGTCATTTTTGCGTGTTAAATGCAGTGAGAGTATCACAGCGACATCTAACACCCAAAAGATGACACAGAAAAAGCGATGGCTTCTGAGGGCATGTTCTGCTATACAGAGGCCTGTATGTTAATAGTGTATCCCGTGTAATAGAGCCTTATGTGGCGTCACCAATCAAAACGAAAATTAAAAGTGTAAACACATGGATGTTAAAACTTACATCAAGCAGTAAATAAATACTGTGACTTACATTTATACATTTTTACATAAAACGTATATGCATATATGCATGTGTTTGAGATACACACATACATTAAGTGCCATTGCCGACAATCGAACGCACAGACACCGGTGTTTCGACCTTTGAGGTCTCGTCAGTGTACGTGGAGACTGTTGAAAATGGCTGAAAACTTAGAACGCTGCTTACGTCATTTTTGCGTGTTAAATGCAGTGAGAGTAACACAGCGACATCTAACACCCAAAAGATGACACAGAAAAAGCGATGGCTTCTGACGGCATGTTCTGCTATACAGAGGCCTGTATGTTAATAGTGTATCCCGTGTAATAGAGCCTTATGTGGCGTGACCAATCAAAACTAAAATGAGAAGTGTAAACACATGGATGTTAAAACTAACATCAAGCAGTAAATAAATACTGTGACTTACATATATACATTTATACGTAAAACGTATATGCATGTGTTTGAGATACACACATACATTAAGTTCACCTTTCATTTTCGTTTTCATTGGTGACGCCACATAAGGCTCTATTACACGGGATACACTATTAACATACAGGCCTCTGTATAGCAGAACATGCCGTCAGAAGCCATCGCTTTTTCTGTGTCATCTTTTGGGTGTTCGATGTCGCTGTGATACTCTCACTGCATTTAACACGCAAAATTGACATAAGCAGCGTTTTAAGTCTTAAAGCCATTGTCGACAGTCTCCATGTACACTGACGAGGGTCGAAACACCGGTGTCTGTGCGTTCGATTGTCGGCAATGGCACTTAATGTATGTGTGTATCTCAAACACATTCATATATGCATATACGTTTTACGTGTAAATGTATATATGTAAGTCACAGTATTTATTTACTGCTTGATGTTAGTTTTAACATCCATGTGTTTACACTTTTCATTTTCGTTTTAGCTAATATTCACTAAACTCTTGTTTTTGTGTATTTCGATACATATTTGATACAGTGATGTACTCTTTGGCGCTGCCTGTACCAAATCCGTTAGTATTTGTACGCACACATTTCAAAACAGACCAAAATTTGGTTTATAACATTAATTAGTTTCTTCTTGGCACTATGATGATAACAAGGAGCATTATTGGCAATAATTAGAGTCTGGCTAAACCAATTTGTCCGACGGAAAAAATGTGAACTACTACCAAAAACACCTTGCTCCTCACATTCCTGTCCCATATGCTGTGCTAGTACAGTCAGGTAAAATTGACAAGTTTGTTTGAGATTCTGACATTTGGTGTTTCGGACGAAAAGATGTCCGAGTTTAAGGTTAGTAAAACTTGTTTGCTATTTCATCTATGTTTTTAATATATTTTTAGACATACTATGAATATGCGTAAGCGAAAAGCCGACCAGAGCGAAGTGTACACAATACTGCATAATATTCTTACATTTTGTGAAACCGAAAAAGCGGCAAAAGCATATGCATTTTCTGTTGACCAAGTAATAAGTCGTGTGTCAGCAATGACAGGCAAATCCGAAAAAATAATTCGCCGAATTAAACAGATCTATGGTAATAAAAAAGAAGCAGCTACACCAGAAGAACAGCCACAACCATCATCCTCATCATTGATGAATATTGTGAGACCGAACCCTGGTAAGAGGTTTCCTTGTAGTATTTTAGCTGATGCAGACATGTGTTAAAAAATGAAAGGGTATATACAAACTAATTTTTCATTGTTGTATATGTGTACTTCGCAATAAAATAAATTCGTTATGCACAGTTGACAATACTGTACCAACTCTAAATATCCTGCATGAATATATGGTAAAGGAAACCCGATTCAAAGGCTCAAAAGAAACATTGCGAAAACTCTTTTATCAATGAAATGAATTTTGTTTATGAATTGTTCAATAGTTGTAATAGTATAAATGATACGTTATATGCGGCCGTATTCACCAACAACGTTTATCTCACTAACAGTGTGTTAAGCTATCTATCAGACTGTTAAATTATATTTTGGTATTCACCATCTCATTTTAATATTTACCAGAGAGTTTAAAGTAACAACGAAATCTCGGGCTGATAAAAATTTAACAAGCTGTTCAATTTTAAAAGTGAGGTTAAAGTAAACTTTTTTGTATCTTTTGGTACATTTTAAAAAATGGACAGAATTGAATTTAATAATTTACTTGACTCTTCGATAATATAGGAATTGTGCAGTATAATGTTCAAAGAGATCAAAACACAACCACTGGGGATGCTTTAATTGCTACTGTTTTTTCAAATATTTAATTTTGAAATATTTTTTTTTTATTATGCAGTATGTTTGCTTTGTTATAAATTTAAATATATTTTTTACAAATTGACGTCTCTTTTTTATACCTTAAGGTTAGAAAATAGATTTAAATTATGAAACATATATAAATTTTAACTTTTAAAATATTGACAAAAAAATTGTTAATAATGCTATCTGTAGACTTCACTATATTATTGAATTCTTTGCAAAAAAGTGTTCTTTCAGAAAAATATACAACGAAACTACCTTTATTTCATATCTGTAACATACAGGAAATTTTAATTTCTTTGTGATTTGAGGAAGTAATGTAATTTTTGTATTTACGATTCCCTTTATAAACTGTAGGTCATGACTGACTTGTACCCGAACACCATGACAACATCTCTGTATTATTTATATGACTGGCCATTAATCAAGTATTAACAGAAATAACAACAAACCCACTATATACAAATATTATAGCATACACTTATCACAACTTTAGGAATGCAAAAAAAAAACAGTAAACTAAAGATAAATTTTTAATAAAAGGTAAATATTTTACATAAAAGTTGGAAAACCATCGGGAACAGGTTAATTTACTTTTATAATTTTGTTTTACTCTGTAGATCTAGTAATGCCTTTGCTTTTATAATTTCCTTTAACTCGTTATCAAGTTTCATTCCTTTTAAATTTTCTATTTCAGATTGTTCAATCGTTTTTAATATATTTAGCTTCAATTGGAGAATTTCCATTTTTGTATTGTTTAGTTCATTTGTATGTATGTTCTTAATTTTCTTTCCTGTATTAGTAAGGGCTTGGACATGAACTTTTCTTTGTTTCGCATAAGGTTCACATTTTTCTTCATTTTCCAATGTATTAGTAATTAAATGTTGATTTGAAATATTGTTGAGATCATTATCATTATTTAATGGGGCAATAAATTCTTGGTCATTGTGTTCAGACATCTCTTCATATACTATTATATTTTCCTCATCCTCACAATGACTGGTACTCGAGTTTGACATCTTACTCACAATTGTTCCAGTGTAATTGCAATCAAATCGATTATCAATATTAAAGTAATTCTCTTTTATTAGGCTTAAAATTTTTTCATCAATACTTGTAAGCTTGGGGAAAAATATTCCTCCTCCGGTCTTCATTATTTCTACCTAAAATTATTATAAAAAAATAGTTTTACAGTGACATTGTTTTCTTAAAAGCTAACCTTATCTTCTGCTGTATGTTGCTTGGCAATTTTTTTCATTTGCTCATAAGCACTTTTTAGTTGTGCACCTGTTCTTAAACCACTTGTTTGATTTGCATTATATTCACAAGCTAATTTTTCCCAACATTCTCCTTTTTGTTTATTAAAAACTGCGTTAGTCTTCTTGTTTTCGATGATATGAAGGTATTTTTCAAGCAATGAAACTAGTAATTCTTTTTCCCGTAACGTGTAATTCGATGTTCTTTTCCTTGCTTTTTCCATTTTAAACGAAAGGAACTTATTCTCCCCAACGTTATAATATTTTTTTAGAAAACGATTAACCGTCACTCGAAACTAACAAATGTGAGAGGTTAAGTAATTTACGGTATGAAGCTAGTCGTAAAATAAACCACCAACTTAATTTCCTAGTAACCTTCGGCTAACAGTCCGTTTGTTATCAGAGATTCTATATTTTTGGTGAATAAAGTATTTTGTTAACACACTGATAAACCTTATATGTCTGTTAGCTAACAGAGAGTTAAATTGATATTGGTGAATACGGCCGATGGCCATGTAATTCTTAATCAATAAATATAATGAAGTATGGTACATAAATTATCATTTTTAAATCCTTCGCTTTAATATCTACATAAACGTAATACATTGACATTGGTTACATGACAAACGTTAAACTTCAACAACCCTAGAATTTTTATTCGGAGTGTGCCTTTCAAAACGACTATGCTGCTCGAGCGATCACATCGGATTGGTTGGACTCTAGAGCATTTTAAAATTACTCTAGCATCTTTATTTATCCAACAGGTACAAGTCTAATGTTGAAATATTCATTATAAACCCACTTGTATCCTTTTTAAAATCGTACTAAATCATCCCTCAAATACTTTAGAGTTCACATATTCGGACTTATTGTTAATATTAGTGACCAAATAACTTCTAGCAAAACTGCTTTACTTCAGCCCGGCAATTTTTCCACTAGAATTTTGTACATCTACAAATATTAAGATATAAATTTAAGCTAAAAATGCAAAAAATCATAGCTATTTGCCAAGAATTTTCCGTAGACTACATTTCGAATAATCAGTTCTCATTTTCCGAAGTACCTTGCGAATTACTTGCATTTTAGCGCAGACTATTTTGGTAAGAACTAAATGGTTCAGAATAGCCACGTTTTTTCCGTGAGAAAACTGGATATATAGTTTTCTACTGGTACTCGACCCAACTTACAAAATATATTATAGTAAATATGTAGCCCACATTAAATGAAACGACTAAATATGTGTAGTATTAGAATAATTTATCTAGAAAAAAATATGGAATAGACAAAATAAATGTCATATCAGTCAAATGTCAATAGCCGTAGATTTGATATAATCGAATCATATTGCATAATTTTATAACGAGGTTTTAAAAATGCTCAGCGATTACCAAGCAGTTTATTGGGCTTTGAATAGATAGCGCCACATAAAGATCAATATTTTGAGGTTACCAGTATCAGAAAAATCTCGTTATGTGACGGCCTTATATCGCGCAGCGATAGCAGATACAGTTGGCCTTGCACACACATCAGGCGGTACATTGGAGTTGTTGCAAGAAAAGTTCCCAGAACGCGTTATTTCCTGAAGAGGCGATGTGAAATGGACACGCATTAAAGGTATCCATCATATCTCATACAGAAATCTTTTTTTTAAATTTTAATGTTCAGACGCGCTTAATGAAAACCCCCTTATAAGTATGTCTGTAAAATATTTTTAAAAACAAAAATTGAAAGATGTATAGGGTAAAAATTACTGTAAATTTGGAATGAAAGGCTTCACAAGATTCCGTACTTCGTTCGATACTATGACTCAACTCAGACCAAACTTCAGGTGGAAATTTGGAATCTTCACCTATGTAGTTCTCGACTAAATGGTCTGAGAATTTTTCTGACCTATCTTGGTGCTGAACGGTGTTTACTTCTAAACCGGGCTTGCGCTAAATAACACCTACATTTTCCAGACGAGTAGCTTTCCATATTTTAATGCTACTGTAACTTTTATAGTCGGAAATAACATTACAATTATAAAAATTTCTACCTTAGCGGCGCCAGAGACCTAAGAAGTCATCCCTACGTATCAAATTCTCGTTGCTATATTTTATGAATTTCAATATAGTTTTTAATATCTCCCTAGGCTAAACCCTATAATTTATTGTACGTTAGGATAAACAGTTTTTTTTCAAGAGTTATTTTTCGTGTGGCAAGAAGCGTATGGGTTTACGTGTTCTTTGGCGGAATCAATTTATTTATTATTACTGCCGTATCCTAATCTAATTCTATCTTCCAATGGCATCGATCCATCTCAGAATTCTGAATTGACTCAGTGCACACCTCTTTATAATGCCACACTTGCGATATATCATTTCAAGGTTGACAATTAAGTGAGCATAGCGTGTTTCTATGTTAAAACTAAGACGGTCTGGGACCATGTAGAATATGCCTCACAAACAAATTATGTCAAATGATTTGCGTTTATATGTCTTTCTAAATTTTGTTTGATGTTTGTTTCATATTGACAAAAGTCACATGTTGTGTTTTTCTAGGATTTTCAATATGATGTTTGAGGTTTGTTTCATATTCGCACGAGTCACATTTAAAATTAAATTCTTAAAAATGTTTTGATTTGATATGATTTTCTAAATTATATTTGCGGTTTGTTTTATATTCGCACGAGTCACATTTAAAATCGAATACTTTCAAATGTTTTGATTTGATATGATTTTCTAAATTATATTTGAGGTTTGTTTTAAATTCGCACGAGTCACATTTCAAATCAAATTCTTTCAAATGCTTTGCTTTGATATGATTTTCTAAATGATATTTGAGGTTTGTTTTAAATTCGCACGAGTCGCATTTCAAATCAAATTCTTTCAAATGCTTTGCTTTGATATGATTTTCTAAAATATTTTTGTTGTTTGTTTTATATTTGCACGAGTCACATTCAAAATCAAATTTTTTCAAATGTTTCGATTTGATATGATTTTCTAAATTATATTTGCGGTTTGTTTTATATTTGCAAGAGTCACATTCAAAATCAAATTCTTTCAAATGTTTTGATTTGATATGGTATTCGAAATTAGATTTGAGGTTTGTTTTAAATTCGCACGAATCACATTTAAAATCAAATTCTTTCAAATGTTTTGATTTGATATGTCTTTTCAAATCAGATTTTCCGTTTGTTTTAAATTCGCACGAGTCACATTTAAAATCAAATTGATTCATATGTTTTGATTTGATATGATTTTCTAAATAATCTTTACGGTATGTTTCAAATTCGCACAAGTCACATTTGAAATCAAATTTTTTCAAATGTTTTGATTTTATATGGTTTTTTAAATCATTTTTGTACTTTGTCTTAAATTCACAGGAGTCGCACTTAAAATCAGATTTCTTCAAATGTTTTGTTTTTTTATGATATTGTAAACTGTGTTTCTCGTGTGTTTTATAGTCACATAAATCACATTTATAATCAAAGTCCTGCAAGTGGTGTTTAGTTTTCATGTGTTTCTTAAAATTATTTTTAATGTTTGTTCTATATTCACATGAGTCACACTTATAACTATCTTTTTTCAAATGTTTTAGTTTCATATGTCTTATAAAAGATTGTTTGTGTTTTGTTCGGAAACTATATTGATCGTGTATGTTTGATTGTTCTACTTTGATATATATATTCTCATAATTACATCTGGAATGTACTGGGTCTTCCCTTACACCAACTGAGATGTGTGTATTTTCTACGTGCAACCTCAAATATTCTTTTGCCTCGAATCGTCTGCAACACATTTCACATTTAAACCTTTTAACTTTGTAATGTTGTTTATTGGTATGCTTCTTGAGATCTGCTTTATACTTTGTCCTGTAATTGCACAGCTCACACTTATACAATGGGCTGCGGCGTGTCTTGCTTCCATTCAACGTTGCCATTTGATTGCTTAGCGTCTGTGCACTGCGTTTCCTGGAAAGAACATAAGCCATGAAATGATTGGACAGTAAGCGCTAAAAATCAACGAAAGTGATTGTAACATAAACGAACAGATTGTTTTAAATTGCTCATTTTCTTGGCCAAGAATTAGTTGGTATTAGCCCGTTTTGAACTATCAAAATTGTATCCAAAAATTGAACACGATGTCGATTTACAAAGCTCGGCTGCTGAGGGTCGAGAATGCTTGTTTCGAATGCTTGGCTCAGCTTCACTCACGACTTTCCAAATTGGCAATTAATAGCCAAATGCTTTCATCAATTTGTGTATTTTTTTCGCCTATTTGGTAACTTACTGTTGTATGAATATGCATGGCGGAGACTGGGTACCGTGACTCCTAAGGCAAGTCCCAAACAGAATTCAATGCAAACAATAAGAACCGAAGATTTGATATCCATAAAACATGATCTCCGAAACACGGACTGGCAACGCATCTATATTGTGCCTGATGCCGACACGGCATTTGAAGAATTTGTAACTGAACTACAGACTATAGTTGACAAGCACAGAACACAAAACATAAAACATATTACTGACAACAAAACAGTGCCTTGGATCACTGATGAATTAAGACTAATGAAACAACAACTGAGGTTAAAATCACACTTTGACTCTACCAATATCAATGAACAGTACAGTACCAAAAGGAAGACATACAAAAATATGATTGAGTCGACAAAAGCAAATTACTATAAAAATCACATCGATGGTGCTCAAAACAAGGTAAAATGTATATGGAAACTTGTGAACGATACGCTTAATAGAAAGAAAATATATGGCATCGGTAAAATTATAGTCGATCATGAAACAATTACTAATCCAGAACAAATAATGGAAGTATTCGGTCGCTACTTCTCGGGTGCAGTGCAGGGCGCGGGAATGACTTGTCGGATTCGTGTACGTGTGATCCAGGCGTTCCTAACACAATGGTGTTCTTAGACGCAGATATCGCCGAAATAAAAACTATCATAGGAAATCTAAAGAATAAAACCAGTGTAGGGAGCGATCAACTGTCAATCAGCATGATAAAGTTTACATGTGATGACTTAGCCGCCCCTATGGCACACCTGATTAATAGGGCAATAAGTGCGGGAAAATAGCCAACCATACTAAAAAAAAAACCGTTGTTATTCCGGTATATAAGAAAAATGATAGAGTAAACAATGAGAACTATCGTCCTATAGCAGTTGTTAGCGTTATTTCGAAGGTTTTCGAAACAGTATTACATAACCGTTTAAAAGGTTTCATTGAAAAGTATGATATATTATCACCGTCTCAGCATGGTTTCAGGGCACCCTATTCGACAGAAACCGCGGCCTTCAGATTTCTGGGACATGTGAGTAAAAAACTGGATGAAAAACAATTTGTAGCCGGACTCATGTTTGACATAAACTTGAAAAACTAGGCATTCGAAACAATATATTGGACGTTCTGACATCATTCCTGACTGACAGAAGATTCTACGTGAAGTGTAATGGTGCTCGCTCCAAAGATTATAAGACTGATGATGGGGTTGCCCAGGGCTCGATACTGGGACCCTTGATTTTTATACTGTACATGAATGACCTTCAATACCACTTGTCAACAGGTGAATTAATTTGCTATGCTGACGACACGTCCATTGTGGTCTCCGCGTCGAGCCCTAGACAGCTCAAAGTTAACATAGCCACTGTAACCTCTGAAATGAGGAATTGGTGTAGACTCAATAGACTGATTTTAAATGAGACTGAGACTGAATGTATTTATTTTTATAATATAAAGATCCCGGATTATGCCCCTGCAGATGACAACAAAAATAGTAAATTTCTGGGGCTGTGTATCGACCCACGGCTCTCGTGAGATGAGCATGTGGAGTGGGTAATTAACAAAGTGAATTTGGCCTATTTTGCTATTAACCGATTAAAAAATATGCTCGACACATCGGGTCTCCTTCAGGTATATCATGCATTGGTATATTGCCATTTGAATTATAACATAATTATCTGGGGCCGCCCATCTCTAAATAGTCGTCTTTTCATACAGCAGAAAACTATTTTACGATTAATTTGTAGTTTGCCACAGATGAAAACCTGTAAACCTATATTTATATACAATAAGTTGCTCATCTTGATATCATTTTATATACTACGGTGCAGTATGTTTGTCAAAACAAATAAACATTATTTTCGTTTAAACTCATTAAATCATGATTACAATACTAGATACTGTGGAGATTTGAGAGCCGAGGGTCACCTGACAACTTTATTTGAAAAAAATGTGAAATTTAATTGTACAAAAATTTACAATAGTCTACCGTTTACAATTAAGAATATTGTTAATGTTTCTATGTTTAAGTTGTCCCTTAAAATGCTTTTTACAATTTTATAATTATGGAAAATTATGATAACTATATTGCAATGTTGACGTGTATAATATCAATGTATGATTAACTGGACTAATAAAATTATTATTATTATTATTATTATGAATTAATAGAAGAATTAAATTGTTTGAATGGACAAAGAATAAACATTAAGCTTTTATGGTTATTATAACTACAATCAAACAAGCACAGAGTATTCTCTCTTAGCGAAACACAGGCAGCAAATATTTTAAAGAATAAGGAAGAATTATTGAATAAGTTTTATTCTGGTGACGATATTCAACAAAAAAGAAACCATTTTAAAAGTGAAGGATACAATACTGAAAAATTAACCTACGAATGGTTTGTAAAAGCCAGGAACAAAAATATTCCAGTATCTGGGTCCATCAGTGGCGGCTCGGGGTGGTTCACATAGGGCGTGCATAATTTCAAAATTAAAAAGTATAATACAAGAACGCTTACCCAATCTTTATAAGTTTCACCGACATACTGTTCCAGACAGGTACTGTTCATTGTACAGTTTGTTTTGAGGGAATAGTAAATATAACACTACAGTTTGATTACATCTGACGATAAACGAAGTCCATTTTGCGTGTCTTTGACTTGCAGAACAGTTCTATCACTTTTTCATTAAAATTTGGGAAATCATTTATAAATTCTTTTTCACAAGATAACATAGTAATCATCTTACAACAGCGGTGAGCAGACTGGGGATCTTGCTTACACGCTATGTATTATACGATATGGAAGTAGAACAAAATACAGTTCTCCCCACCTTCAATGTAATGTTAATGGCTTAACGGAGCAACGGTTGGGCTTCGCTCATGGGTATGTTTCTCTCGGTGGAAGGGGTAAACATTCCAATAGTTTCTCGTCTTTACATCCGTGCGCTGTTAGTCGTCATTATATCTGTGACGACGATCGGTGCATGTAGGTTGTTACGCGCGCCGCACACGCCACGTTCCTGTTCAATAACTATGAATACGTAATAAATAAATACTTTCACAGTTAGTTGCCGCTTGGTATGTTTTGTTTCAAAATTCCAGCGGGTGCAATTGCTCACTTGCTCTCATTAAAGAGCCGCCACTGGGGTCCATATTCCGGTCAAAAACAATATCAGGAGAAAGTGAAGTGCTGCAAATATTTTAAAGAATAAGGAAGAATTACTGAATAAGTTTTATTCTGGTGACGATATTCATCAAAAAAGAAACCTGTTTAAAAGTGAGGGGTACAATACTGAATAATTAACCTACGAATGGTTTGTAAAAGCCAGGAACAAAAATATTCCAGTATTTGGGTCTATATTCCGATCAAAAACAATATCAGGAGAAAGTGAAGTGCTGATGTTGATGAATGAAGTTAACAATTTTCAAGCAAAAATTCCACCTATGATTAATTAGCGATTATAATCCTAGAGAAGTTTATAATGCAGACGAGACGGGCCTCTTTTTTCGTGCTCTGTCCAACAAAACTTTCACCTTTAAAGGAGAAAAGTGATGGAAAATGGCTAAGGAGCGGTTAACCAGTTTACATTGTGTGAATATGGCCGGACAATCAGAAAAACTACTTGTGATTGGTAAATCTGCTAGGCCTCCTGCATTTCGGAAAATTAATTTCAATATTTCATTCTAGTTTGTCGATTTAATAAAAAAAAAAAAAGCACGGATGACATGTGAAATGATGACAGAGTTTTTGCAAGAAAATTTCTCGATAATGCTGCATCTCATTCACTAAATTTGACACTAAAAAATATCAAATTACTTGTTCTTCCTCCAAACACAACCGCAGTTTGCCAACCATTAAATCAAGGAATAATCAAAAATTTTAAAACCTGGTACAGATCAATAATCTTAAAACACAAAACGTATGACGGATACAATAGCAATCTTACACAGGATAAAACTTTTTACCTCCAAGAATGACGATACAAAAGGTTTTGTGTTGGTGTCTGATTTAGACAACACTCTGAAAATAAGTTTCTACATTTTTTTTTAAATCAAACAAGAATCTTAGATTTCTTAAGTTTAAAAGTACGCATGTAGATACATATACTGGAGACGCGTTAAGTTCAGTTGCACGTCATCGATGACGTTTACCTGTTGTCATAACTGTATTAGAGAAATTAAAAAATTACTTTGTTAAATTATACTTGAGGGCATTTACTTCATTAGCTTAAATAGAAGATTTATAAATTGATCGTAATATACGCATTCATGGCAAATAAACACATAATTTCCGTTTCAATATTAAATTTCTTTATTACATATTTTTAATAGACTAATACTATCTGTCCATCGGATCTTTTGAGTCACGTCATCAATGCGTGGCGTTATCAAGGACATCGGCACCTAGAATGTATATATACTCATTTCTTTCCAATCTCAATGACTAGATAAGGATAGAAATTTTAAACTTTAAGGTGGGGTTCTCTTCTCCATAAGAGTAATAAGACAGACAGAGAAAATATACCGCCATGACATATTACTGCGTTAGTCAATTTATTAAATTTTGACATATAACATTGTTCTTTGCGTTTTGGTTTTCAGAATTAAAAAAAAACTGTACCTATTTAATACATTTTCTGTAAGTATTCTAATCACTAAATTTATTGGTTATAGGTTAAGAATTTATATTTATTACAGAGATATGCCTAGGAAACAACTTGTATTAAATGTTCTGGACTTTTTTGATAGAGAAAAACAAAGTTGTGCACTTCTCATAAATATAAATGCACCTCTTGAGGTAAGAATTATATACATATATTTTTTGAAATCATAATAAAGGTTTGAATATTGCAGATAACAGCTGTTGCCCTTAAAATCTCCGCACAAACTATCAGAAATATAAAACAACGAAAAGGAAAAAACCCAGTACTTTCTTCACCCAGTAAGAAAAGAGCTCGTGTCAAACCCAAAACAGAAGACTTGCGAGAATCTTTAAAGATGGAAATACGAAACACTATTTATAATATGTATAAAGAGAGTATGTTATTATTTCATATATGTTTCACAATTTTGATATATTTGAAATTATTTCAGAGAAACATGTCATTATGCGTACATTAAAAAACGAATTACACACCAAAGCAATAATCGATATTGGCAAATCTTCTTTGTCCCTTTTATTAGAAGATATTGGTTTTAAATTCAAAAAGGAAGACAACAGACGAACATTGGTGGAAAAGCATGATATAGCCTTTTACCGAAGCACTTTTTTGAGGAAATATACAGATAATTTAAAGTCAAATTCTCCAAGACCGATGATATTCCTCGATGAAACATGGATACATTCAAAAGGTAATAGAGGAGGATCTTGGCAGGATGCATCTACAATAAGTGTTCGAAAGCCAGAAGGTTATGATGGCAAACGGTTTATAGTTTTACATGCCAGAGGTGAATCAGGGTTTATTGAAGGTGCAAGTTTGATATTTGCGTCGAAAACCAAAGCAAAAGATTATCATGCTGAAATGAACAGTAAAAAATTTGAGGAATGGATTAAAATACAATTCATGCCACATTTTTCAAACAATTCACTTGTGGTAATGGACAATACACCATATCACAGTGTAGTATTAAATAAAATTCCAAATTCTGCATCGAGAAAACAGGAACTATAGACTGCTTGTCCAGCAATAATATAAGTTCTTCGGGTGAATTCACAAAATATGAATTGAAGCATTGGAGCACTGCACAGTAAATACCTGGCAAAATTGTATTCGTCATACAAATAACTTAATCACTAAATGGTATCACCGAGAGAGACACTTAGTAGATGTGGATATTCAGCCAATTATTATAAATCCTAATGAAACATCCAGTTCAGATTGATTTAGAATCTGAGTGAAAAGCTAACAAAATAATCAGAGGATTGTTTAATAAGATTTATTTATCAAAATAGTTTCACTTAATTATTATAGAAGCAATAGTTAATAAATAGTAATAAGAAAACAAGTTTAATCCATCAAGAAATATTATGTGTAAGATTATAAAAATTTATTATAAATATTTAGCGTACAATGTATAACAGTTTAGGATTTAAAAAATGTAAATAGATTTCAAATATATTAATAAATAAATTATACTTATTATTAAAGTTTTGTGTTTTGTCTGTAACAAAATGCCTGTTTACAAATACAAAATCATTTACAACTTACATATTGCCGTGGTATCTTGCATATGAATAAGATAATAGTAATAGCATTAAGACTTAATTTAAGTGTATAAAATATAAAAGAAACAATAATAATAAGTTTATTGTATTTCAAAATTTAACATGAGTATATTGGGTTGCATACGTTTTATGTGAGAAAATGTAGACATATAATTGAACTTATATTTACAATTTAGATATTAAATAAGTACTAAAATAAAAGACGAGATAAAATTTAAGATATATATATATTTCTTTTATAGAAAAGAGAAACAAGATGTATGGTTTGTGTATAATGAAAAACAACCTGACTTTATAAAATGTGTGAGAATTGCACTGAACATTTTAAATAATGGACCGTTGTTTAAAATGAAAGCAAATAACCGAGAAAGGGTTATGCTTAAGGATGGTAGTGTAATAAGAACTAGTCATCTAAATGCAATAAAAATGTATGAAGAAAATAAAATTCGATATGCACGGGAGAAAAATAATTGAATAAATTATGTAAATTTGAGAACGTGCATAAGGTAATGATCTTTATTAAATAAATCATGCAAAAAGAATAAATATTTACCTTAACTTATGACTATATAAGTAAATAAATAATAAAAAAAGGATATAAATAAAATATTCTGAGACATATAATCAGCAGTAGTGTTTTATAAACGACAGCTGGTAATAATAGTGGAATACATTCATGAATGCGTACATGTAGTATTATGTTTCATAAGCTGTAGAGAGGTTTTGTACGGTTTTTTTTGATGACCTACAAAATAAAAAGAAAAGATAATGTAAACTTGGTTTGTAGTTTATTACAGATAGATATATCACCGTTGGAGAAATCCTGGGTTGAAGGAGGCAACGAAAAGGTAAACCAAATGGACCGTAGTAGTACGAGTAATCTTATTAAAAGCTTATTCTCCAAACATTGACCATTGCGAAACTCTAAGTTTATCAGGGCATTACGTGCGAATATAATGTATCTGATGAAAATAGAACTAGCATAAAATGTAAATAGTATACAGAAGTTAATTGAATTTATTTGTTTTGAAACAGGAAAATATTTTAGATTTCTATTTAATTAAGTATAAGAAAATATATTCGTATCATTAAAACGTTACAACCTAGAACAAGGTACAAACGTTTTCTTTTAATTATGTTTTTTTTAGAATAAAAATGGTGAATATAGTATAGCGATGCTATATTTTTTTTCTTTATGTAATAAATATTAAATAAATTCTACAATTATGTTTTATATGATTTCTGGTTTTCATTTTAAATAAGCTATAACCTTATCCCAATCTAAAGCAAAACAAGAAATTTGACGAGAGGGAGGAAATATAAAATACACTGATAGAATTCACGTATACTTATAAAGTACGTGCTGTTAAGATAAATAAAATACACATTAAGGATAATAAAAATTATCATCATCTTTGTTATTTATGTTGCTGGAACAGCACACAACATAATTTATTTGGCAAAGCCTAATGTATGCCAATACTACAATTATCATATTCCAAATAGTGTTGTTGCCACAGCAATATGTTAATTAGAGCATTAAATACAATCACAATTTTATCTACACTGATTAATTTTTGCATATTATTACACTTTTTTAACACAGATATTTTAAGGTGCTAACAAGTTCTTCCTTTAGTAAAAGCTGGAATAACTAAAATTCAAGTGCAAAATTCCTAGTGTTTCCTTTATTAAAAATGCTCTTTCTCCTAGAACAACATATCCTGGGTTAAGATGTTGCAAAAATTACTTCTTCCATTTATTTTTCAGATGTATGTCACCCTGAGCTTCACTAATATAGCATATACTTCCCTGAGGAGTTATTGCTATTAAAATTTCTATCGTGCTTATAATTAGAACAGTACTGCTGTTGAGCTAAATTATTATCTGGTTTTCCAATGAAAACTTCAAAGCTGGCAATAATTACAGCTGTTTTTTTCTTGAAACATCTTTGAAACATACTGCAATACAGAATGTTCTGGTCACATAATTATAAGTTTTAGCCTTTGATACACAATATCATACTTAGATAACTAAATAATGACCTTAGTAAGCTAATTTAATAAGATAATTGTTAAATAAGAGTACTTATAGTCAAATTTTAATGATACAAATCTGTTTGTTCGCCCACAACGGCTATATTGAATTTGATTTGACAGGTCGTTGGATTGCTCTATGACAGACCGGTAAATTTTATTCATAACCAACGATTATTATTGTTTTATTAAATTTCATTATGATAGATATAGCTAATTTTAAGCATTGAATAAAACATATTAAAAAAGTAATAGCTATTATTACAACTAGGGAAATATGAATACAGTAAGACCTCCCATATCCGGCCTTCCCATATCCGAACAAAGGATTCGCTAAACAAATACGCAGGCGTACGGTGTTCTCGAGACTGACCTCCGTAAACGTCAACGTAGCTGTGTCACTTTCTCTGTTTTATTTTAGACGCAAATTGGTTCGTCTCCCTTTTAATAATGTACATGCCATGAGCTAGCGTTTTGTGTTTACTGTGATTGTGATTACTATTGCCTGTTGACGTGTGTGTTTCACATCGTGTGTACTACAGTACAGTACATTATGTCGACAAAAAGAAAGAAAGTTGTGGTTACAATAGAAGAAAAACTAGCAGCTATCAGAAGAGTACAGAACGGGGAAATTTTACGGAAAGTTGCGGCGGATTACAATGTAGGAAAATCCACAATTTCTGACTGGATGAAACAGAAAGATAAACTAGAACAAAATTTATCGAAGCACCAACATAAAAAAATGATGAAATCAAGTAAAAATTGCAAACTCAATGAAGCAATGTTCCTCTGGTTCACGCAGCAACGGGAAAAAGGAGCGCCTTTATCCGGGCCAATCATTCAAAGAAGGCAAGAATAATGTTTGAAAAATTAGGCGAAAATATATCAGAATTTACAGCAAGTACAGGTTGGCTTGATAAATGGAAAACTAGATATGGAATTCGCCAGTTAAACATATGCGGTGAAAAATTATCAGCTGATCGAGATGCTGTGGATGTTTTTAAGACTGAATTTCAAGAATTTACAGAAGGGTATACATAGGACCAGGTATACAACGCAGATGAAACCGGACTAAACTTTAAGATGTTACCACAAAAATCTTTGGCATCAAAACAAGAAAAATCTGCTCCGGGCCACAAAATGAATAAAGAGAGGATAACAGTTTTAGCCTGCAGTAATGCTTCTGGTGAGCATCGATTGCCATTGTTATGCATAGGGAAGTCGAAAAATCCTAGGGCACTTAAAAATATTAAGGCACATGTCCTTCCGGTTTCTTACAAAAATCAAAAAAGGGCCTGGATGTCATGTGAGATATTTACAGAATGGTTTCACCATGAATTCGTTCCGAAAGTAGAGTTGTTTTTGAAATCTAAAAACTTGCCAAGAAAAGCAATATTGCTGTTAGATAATGCGCTAACGCATCCTACTACTCTAGCAAATGGTGATATAATTGTGAAGTTTTTACCCCCTAACGTTACTAGCTTGGTGCAACCATTGGACCAAGGTGTGCTGGCATCATTTAAAAGACATTATCGTGGGTTATTTTTACGGTCACTCCTTCATGAACGCAATGAAACAGTAATTGTTCAACAGGCTGTAAAATCAATTAACATGAAAGATGTTCTATACTGGTCTGCGCAGTCATGGGATAAAGTCAAATCTTCAACACTCCAAAAATGTTGGAACAAATTGTACGACGGTATTTTTGTCAGCCGTGAAACAGAATCAGATGAAAACCTGCTTGATCTTCTTACCGAAATACCAGGTTGTGAAGCCATTGACAACAATGATGTCACCGAGTGGGTAAATTCAGATGATTTAGAGCTCGAATATAAGGATGACAACATAGTGGATATGGTGATGCAGCCAGAGGACGACGCCGCCAACGAAGAGGACAACACTAGTGACGCAGCAGATGACAAGCGTGTTACAGCCGAAGAGGGATTCAATGCACTAGACGTAAGTATTTCTAGTTGTAAGTCGCGTTTCACGGGGCTAGTACTGTGGGCTGTACCGTACAGTATGTAATTAAATTACATATCTCTGTTTCAGGTTGCGCTTCGTTTTGCTGAAGAATGTGAAGAAGCTTCTCCAGCAGACGTGCTTGTTTTGAAAAGATTGCGAAGCATTGCCGCAAGAAAAAGATGCGAAAAATAAACACCAAACTAAATTGTCGGACTTTTTTGAAAAGAAACAATAAATATTTATTTTTTACCGTTGTTTATAACAAAATTGTTTGTACTGCAATAAAATTGTTTATACTATACAGAATTTTACGATTTTTAAACCTTGTGGGGCCTAACGAGGGTCTTTTCTCATATCCGGCATTTCTGTTATCCGGACTGGGCCGAGCCCCCTTTAGTTCGGATATGGGAGGTCTTACTGTAGTATATTTCCCGAGGTTGGCTTCGCCCTCGGGATGTATAGGTTCCGAGGGAAATGTATTCATATTTCCCGTGGTGTAATCAATAGTTTTTTTCTGATTGAAACAATATTGACAAAATGGAAAAATATTGGACTGTAAATTTTTGTCCCTAGCAACGTTCTTAGCCGTGTTTGTAAATATCATAGTTGATTGGGTTGATTTTCGCGTCCTGTCATAAATAAAATTAGTGAAATGTCAAACTACGTGTTAGCGCAAGCGGCGAAAGCCCGTGAATGTTTGATTCCGACAAAATCCAAAGCTTCTTACAATAAAGTTTATGAAGACTTCCAAGAGTGGAGGAGAAAAAATATGGTGAACGGTGTCGACGAAAATATTTTGCTAGCGTTTTTTGAAGATTTGGTATGTTGCTATAATTTTTCTTATTTTTGACGTATGACTAATTTATTATTTCCGTAGTCGCAGAAATATTCACCAAACGCGCTGTGGCCAAAATTATCGATGTTAAGGTCAATGTTACATCTAAAAGAAAAAACTGATGTTAAAATGTTCGATGAAGTGGAAGCATTCATGAAGAATAAAAATAAAGGATACGTTCCTAAAAAATCAGAGGTGTTGTCCCGAGAACAGCTCAAAAAATTCTTGCGGGAAGCTCCTAATGACATTTTTTTGATGTATAAGGTAAAAATTTTATTATGATTTTCCTCTGTTGAATAACTTGGTACATCCGTAATTTTCAAGGTCGCTCTAATTATGGAAATCTTTGGCGCCTGCAGAACGAACGAATTGGTGAATATGCTCTCTTCCGATATCGAAGATCGTGGGTCAGTGATCGTGATCAACGTTTCAAAGACGAAGAATGATGTAAATAGGAAATTTACAATTATTGATGAAGAAGATCTGGGTGCTACTCGTTTGGTGAGAGAATATTCAACGTTGCGTCCGCAAGGCGTTCTTAGGTTCTTCGTGGCTTATCGAAATAAGAAGTGTACTCTTCAGCCTGTCGGCAAAAATACCTTCGGAAAGATTCCGAGTAAGGTTGCTGAATGGTTGGATTTAGATAATCCGAAAGCGTATACAGGCAATTGTGGAAGACGAACATCCGCGACTTTAGTGGCCGATGCGGGAGCCTCAATGACTACGCTAAAGAGGCATGGTGGTTGGAAGAGCTCGTCTGTTGTGGAAGGCTATCTGGCAGACAGTATGCTGCAGAAAAATAAGGTAGCGATGATGATAGCTGGTGCGGAAGTGGAGTCATCTGCAGCATCTGTTATGATTTCTGGTGTGTCGATGATGGCATCATCGCATGTAGTACAGTCATCACAATCTTTGGTTTCTGGAAAGTTGTCCAAGACTGTAACTGAACTGAATGCTGAATCTTCATCTGCAGCTGAATCTTCATCGTTTGTATCTGGTTGCAATCACTTCAAGGGAAATTTTGAAAATTGCAATATTTATTTTGGTTCTGAAAAGTAGCGTTACAAATGCAAAAACTTTTTTAGTTCATAAAATGGGAGACCGTTATGTATTGTGTGGAGATGCAATTCGCCGGACCGTAATACATTGATCGCCAGTGTACATGAGAATCTGATATTTATTTTAATTGTTAATTTTGTTGCTTTAATTAAAAAATAAAACATTTCTTATTATTTGTGTTGTTTTAATTAAAAAATGAAACATTTACGGTGAAACATGACGCTTCATATTTCTTTAGGACCATATGACGTTTCATATTTCCCTTGGGAAATATTAGTGTGTTATGACATGTCGTAACTAAGGCAATATTACTCAATATTGTTTCAATCAGAAAAAAAGAAAATATTAGATATAACTATCCTAAGTTCTTTATTTTTAAAAATCTAATTCTATTTTGTAAGTAATGAATTTGAGCCAGAAGTGTTGATTTAATTCATATGGATGAAAATCAATGACCCAAGCCAAAAGATCCGCCGGACAGATAGTAGTTCAATTCGGTGTTGACAGATAAATAATATCTGTCAAAAAGACGTGCGTTGTGTATATTCTTCTTGTCAAATTTTTCATGTTTATTTTTGCTTTTATATAAATTGTTTAAAAACAGTGCTTCTTAGGAGTGTATTTATTATTTATTTGCGTCCATTGAATATAATGCCGAAAGGTTTCTGTAAACAGTCGAGGCTTTTTATAAACTTTTCTATAATCATGTGTTAAATTTAATGTGAATAGCGTAAGTATTGCTTATTTTAAATTATATTATGGATACGTAATGAAACATTTAAGGTTTTTCGACAATCTAAATCAATATAATAAATAAGTTGAGAAAGACTGAAGTCTTTCAATTACTGAATATATTACGTTATAGTTATTGTATTGTGAATAATTTTTTTCTTTGGTTATATCAAATGTCACTGACAGAAATAAAAATAGATCCGGCAACATATACAAGGCGAGTCGTCATGGATCTAGTATGACGTGCAACTGAATGTAACGCGTTTCCATATGTAAGCATTTCAATGTTAAATAAACCACGTGTATAAATACATATTACCGCTGTTTCAGTTTTTCTGTGTAAATATGTACGTATATAGAGAACTAATAGTAAGTTTGGAAAGTATATATATGACACATATAGTACACATGTATGTATATACAGTCATTTCAACAAAAAGGTTGCCAATCTACATAAGCCGAGCGCATTTAGGACGGACTTTAACTTGAACGCATATGCATCATATTCATTCATAAATTGATAATCAAGGCACATGTAGGCACGTTACAACTCACACAATAAACCCGTCTGTTAAATTACGACGAATAAACAATCAGTGTGCTCCAATACCAAGCATGAAATGAAAAAAATTACGATATACAATTTCGTATAATAAATTCTTCTTGAAATGCTGAGTTAATAAAACACTCATTTATCGAATTATAGTGGTATAAAAAGTATCAAAGTTGTTTTATTTATTTGTAGTAGGGAATAGCTCAAAGTAAAGTTTCCAGTATTAATTTTTAGATATGTATACAGGGTCAGTTGTTTTCGATGTTTAATACCACGATCTCCGAAACTACAATAGATAGAGATTCGGCAAAATGGGAAAAGAATTGCAGTTTTAATAGCTCTATTTAATTAGAGTTTTGTTTGTTGGAGAAAGTACATGGCTTACTAGATATTTTGCAAAATGTTTTTTGTTATTTCGTTCGATTTAGAAGTAAGGAAAAAGTTGTAGGAAATTATATGGTAAATAATAAATACACTTTAACCTATTTCTTTATTTTGGCTTTATTTTTTGAGTTATGACACAAACTTGTGTTTTTTCTATTGCAAACCATAGTAGGCCATTACTTTATAAAAAAGGTGTTTTCACACCGCTTCATATGATGTGCTACTTGATATAGTTATTTTTATAAATAAATACATTATGGCCATTTTCTCATTTTAATAAATAGGTTAAACTTTATTATATACCATATAATTTCCTACAACTTTTTGTTAGTTGGAATTATATTTCCTTTTTCTTTACAATACGATTACAAATTCTCTTTCTGTTAAAAATATTAATAAAAATTGAGATGGGGCTACCGAGTGATAACTAAAACATATCAAAAATATACAGGGCGAGTCATCTCCGCGGGTAAGACCGATTGTGCCTCTACGAGTAAAGATATTTCAAAGAGGTTTTTTCTTGTGATAGCTGCTCATTAGGAGCACATTTTAAAAATATTTTGTAATATATAGTGTGTTCCATAACTTGATGGCTGACCATAGTTATAGTTTTTTAAATGGAACACCCTATATATTATTACACTTTTGTATTCCCCGTATAATTCTTAGTCAAAAACTTTTAAAATAGTATAGGTCTAAAATTTAAGGTTTTCGACTTATTGCCATTTTTCTGAAAAATTCAATATTTCCAATTTTTGGTAAAGTTGTTCATAATAAAAGGGCCTAATACATACATATTTATTACATATGGATTAGTTACAAGTTACATGACATATTTTTCTCTAAGAGTTATTTTTTTACACCCTGTATATCGGTTCATTTTTGAATTGCTTACTAAATTTTGCAAACACATATACGTAAGACGTTATTATTTTAAAAGTGATCATTCCTGAGCTATTGTCGTCTTACTTTCTTATACGTAGTATAAGGAAGTATTGTGATGATGAAAATTTTCGACGTCGATATTTTTGCAGATGTCCACGTTTTGAAGTCCCCTGATACCGAAAAAGTGGTTTTTAAAAAAATGTCTCTCGCTGTGTGTGTGTGTGTGTATGTGTGTGACCACGATAGTGGTCAAACCGCTATAGGTATCAATTCCCAATTATGTATTTACGACTATAATCTCCCTCTTGAGATCTGATTAGATTTTCAGTAAAATCGACAGACCGGAAGTCATGTGCTCAAAATTAAATTTGAAAAGAATTTTATTAAAAAAGTTTTTCGATATTCCTACCGGAAATAGGTCTTTTACTCTTATCGAAAATCAGTTTTTTGCGAATATTTCGCATGTCATGCTTTTTAGACAGGCACGTTACGAGTATAAAAGTATTTAGAACTTAATTTTTGATACTTTACTTGTTTCTGATGTTGTATGTCTAACGTCCGTTTTAACGTTATAGATACAGTGTTAATATTGATTAAATCGTTCTAATTTTAATTATGGTACAATCCTGTAGTGCATATAACTGCAACGAACGTCATAAACGTAGAGCAGATATATCATTTCATCGGTAAGTATAAGAATGCTGCTATTAATTAAAGAAAAAAACTTGTAGCGTCTAGTGTTGTGAGTGTGATAATTATCATCAATTATTGTTAATTAACTGTTAATATAAATGATGAAAAATGTGTTAATTATCATGATAATTATTACTTAATAATTAACGTATTAACAACACTAGTAGTGACAAAGTCAGTAGTAAATAAAATTTGAACATTGACTTCTTCGAAATAAGCATCCACTTGATAAAATTAATGTGTTACAGATTTCCTCAAGATATAATATTGAAAAAGCAATGGATCTCAGCAATGCGCCGTGAGAAGTTCAAAAAATCGAAATATTCTAGAATTTGTAGCAAGCATTTCACGCCAGATTCATTCAGTACTAGCCCTTGGAGTTCAATAAAAAAAACTTAAAAATTATGCTGTACCAAGTGTTTTTGATTTTCCCGATCACTTGGTGAAGAAAGTAATAACTAGGAAACTTCCGGCATCACGAAATTTTGTATTTACGTGTATAAAATCTCCCTCTTGAGATCTGATTAGTTTTTCAGTAAAATCGGTAGACCGGAAGTAGTAGTTTACTTAAGTGAAAAAATTGAATTTTGCCAATATTTCGTCAACTACTAAGTTTAAACAAGTTTATAAAGAATTCATATTTACTCAAAATTAAATTTGAGAAAAATTTTATTATAAGTTTTTTGAAATTTCTACCGGAAGTAGGTCTTTTACTCTTATCGAAAATCAGTTTTTTGCAAATATTTATCAAGAGTATAAAAGTATTATATATTATATAAATTTCTGGGTTATATATTGAAATTTTGTTTTACAAATATTCTTAAAATATCAAGATTATAATGTTTTTAAATAAATATTCTTCAAATAAGAAGATTGGGGTTTTTAATAAATTAAAATGAAGGATTTTCTTTACTTTTCTAGCAAAGTCTAGGTATGTAGTTGCATTGTGCCCGTCCGTGACGTCACCCGCGTAGAATTATGTTTGCTTCACTGCTGGATAGTTCAGGCGTGTCTATATGTTTAAATGGTCTAAGCTACTGGTAGTATTGCTAATTCAAAAACAAGGAAATCTAAATATGTAGTTAATGATGAAAATCAGTTAAGAATTCTTATAGCAACAACAGAGAATCCACACATCAGTACCCATGAAAGAAGTCGTTTGCTGGATATTAGCCAAACCATCGTTGCAATGACCTTAAAAAGAAATAAATAGCATACGTAATAAATACATTTAAATATTGAGTTACGCGCACCCCATTATTTTATAGCTAAAAGAATGATCTACCAATGGGGGGGGGGGGGGGGCAGTAATTAAAATTAAGGCCCGGGCAATTCTTTTTGTGAGTGTGAAGTGTAGAAACAAAAACAAAACTCTTACTCATTAATGAATTCGTATTCATTAATGAGCAATCAAATGGGGAGGCATTCGTGGTGATTGGAAGATAGGCCCGCATTTATTTGAAGGCAGTATTAAGGGAGAAGCTTATGAGTAATTTCTATCAAGCATTTAGTGGAATTATTGGAAGATGTTTCGCTAAATTTACGAAGGGATGTAGATGAAACAAGACGGCAAATCTCTACAGTCTATCCTACAGACACGAAATACAGTGAAGTAGCTATCCCGTTGAGGCCCTATTCACTAGCTGGGTCCTCGGACATCACAAAATTAAATTCTTTTTATAAGGATCTGTAAAAGAGCAAATATACAGTATACAGTGTAAACACAAAAGAAGTTATGAGGGAACATAGTCGACAAATATTTAGAAATATAAGTGCTCCAAGCTTTATTAATATCGATTTATCATTTCGGAAGCATGTTCAGAAACTTTTAAAAGTGAATTTTAACACTTTTAATTTCTACCTATTTAATTGTTTATATTAATTGTTATTTTATAATTTCTGTTCCACTAATTACTCATCCATTCACGTAACAGTTCCTGTTTCTGCACCTACTAAATTCAAGTTATTAGTTTTTTTTCTTTGGTTTTAAAATTTGTTTATAGTACCATATTCTACATATATTTTGAATCATGTTACGGCATTGTAAATAAGATGTTATTACTCCAATACATACAAAAATCGTATCTCTAAGCTTATTTTTAGAAAAATTCATTATAAAATCAGGCCTGACAACTGAAAAGCAACTTATTAAATGTCATCCATTCAGTTGTCAATTTCTTGGCAAATATCTAGGCTCACTATACGGTATTCAAATAAAAAACTTAAAGTTGGCAAAATTACATCAGACAATAGCTCAGTAATGGTCACTTTTAAAACAATAACGTTCTACATGTATTTGGTACGAAATTTAGTAAGCAATCCAAAAATGAACCGATATACACGAGGTTGTTCTAATTAAAAAAAAATCACTTTTAGAGAAAAATATGTGATGTAATTTTAATCCAAATTTCTGCAAATTCAATTAGTAATTGCAAAAAGAATATATATATATATGCTTGTATTAGAACCTTTTATTATGAACAACTCTACCAAAAATTGTGTCCATCTGATACGTGGTTTTCGAGAAATATAATTTTATAAAAACATTGAATGTTTCAGAAAAATGGTAATAAGTCAAAAGCTTAAAAATTTTAGGCTTATACTATCTTATAACTTTTTGCCTAAGAATTGTACGGGGAATACATTCAAAATTGTAATAATATATAGGGTGTTCCATTTAAAAAACAATAACTATGGTCAGTCACAAAGTTATGGACCACTTTGTATAATACAAAATATTTATAAAATGTGCTCCTAATAAGCAGCTATCACACGTAAAAGACGCATCAAAATATCTTTACTCGTAAAGGCACAATCGGCCTTACCCGCGGAGATGACTCATACTGGATTTAGGTGTCTCTAAAAACGGGGATTTTAATAATTCAAGGCAAATTAAAAGGGTTACAAAATGTACTGATAAAATTATTGATAACATTTACGCGTTTTAAGGTCTTAGGGCGGCTAATTGACAATGAAGAAGCAATCTGTCGATTATGCTGCATATTTAATTAAATTTCATTTATTTTTTTGTTTTATAGTCTATTTTTATTCACTTTATTTGTTGTATGGGTAATTTTGTTAATATTGTACTTATAGGGTCTGTTAAAGTAGCACGGTTGTTAAGAAATTTGAGCAGTATTTGATAGTATTTTTAGATTTAACATTTGTTGTCAACTTTTGAAGATATTGAAAAAAATTAAAATAACCAAAATTTTTATTCATAGCTTACCATTAAAGATAGAACAAAACTAGAAACGGCAAATTGTAGTAATTTTATGTAGAATTTAATAATCTAAATCAAAAATTCGTGTCCAACTGAATTATCAAAATATAAACAGCAATCATAGTTCGCCATGACTTTATAAAGGTGGTTATTTTTTTTCTGATTTCATAGATATAAGCTAATCGTTTACAAAAATGTATTATATCTTGATAATTATGTTGGCTGTTTTATCTTCAACTATTATAGAAAAATACTGCAGTGAGTGGTAACATTTATTTATAACTTGTACATCAATTCTATCTTAATCTAACACTGACATGCTACTTGATTGTCCTACATATAGACACTGTCTAATTACATTCATGAAGTTGGCAACGTAAGGTAAGTATATATATCACATTGGCCACGAATTTTTTATTAAGATTATTAAATTCTACATAGAAAATCTACAAGGTGACATTTTTAGTTTTGTTCTAATTCTAACGGTTACGAGATATGTATAATTGAAAATTTCGACAATTTTCATTTTTTTAAAACATCTTCAAAAGTTGACAAAAAATGTTAAATCTGAATTAGAAAATACTATCAAATACTCCTCGAATTTCTTAACAATCATACTGATTTAACTGATCCTGTATCATCAATATTAAGAAAATTTATATGGGGGAGATAGAAAATGGGCAACTATAATAATATAAAAAAATTTAAACCTAGAATTTAAAAAATGACCTCTGCGCACCGGGTTCTGATAAAGCAAATAAGATAGGCTATACAAAACAAAATTAATTTATCTTACTGATATTATTAATACATTATGTGTTAGAATGTATATATGTAATAAAAACGTTAAATATATTTTGGTTTATGATAAAATAATTCTGTATTATTTTATCGGTATTAGCGTCTTGATCATAAAAGATATCAAACTCTAAAATAGTCAGAGTGTATTTAACATATACATGGAATTCGAGTAAAAAGCCCAACGAAAATTGCGAAAACATCACAAATAAAAACCGGATGATTTATTATGTTTACATTAGGTGTATCTTCATGAATGTATATACCTATTCTCCCTATACCGGGTGTCAACGAGATATGTATCAGCACGCCATTTATTTATTACTTAAAATAAAACTTTGAAATTCGGACCGTATTTATGAGTGATTGGTGGGCTTCTTCAGGTACACTCAGTTTTTCTATAGTACTTCCGGTCAAACCGGAAGTGACGTTAATTTTGAATTTTTAAATACAACATTTATTATTTCTGTTGATATTCTGTTTCTTCTAAAAATTTGCCATCTAGTGCAGGTTAACTTTTGACATTTCTGTCAAAGATGGCGGTATCTGTTAAATTTATCCATTAAAGTGAAACTGCTCGCAACAATTGTCGAAATGTAACAACCATCAAAGTTAGCTTTGAAAACAATTAAGAAACGTATTTTTCACATTTACACGCATTGCCGAAGGAAACATGTATTTCACGTTCAAATTACTAAAGAAAATAAGAATTTTTTTTTCATTTTCAAATGACAGGTACTCGTTTTTCTTAAATAGTATCACCTATTTTTTATTACAGTGCCATATTGGCATAATGTTTAGCTTTCAAGTGATATAAAATATGCTGTGGTTTAGTGGTAGACAGGTAGTACAAAATATAAAATGTTTTAAAAGTAGTCTAATTCCAAAGCAACAGAGCAATTACACGTCAAATGAAAAAAACACAGTTATCATAGGAAGTAAACGTCGCGTCGCCTGTAAACAACTAACAGGCTGTGAACTGTCAATACAAGTTGATTGATAGTTCACGTTATTTTTGTGTATTGTTTAAAAGTTATTTTATAGTTGTACAGTAAACAATATGCTGCTTGACATGGAAAGTGCAACACCAAGAATGGGTGCGAATTTTTTGACCAAACTTGGTAGAAACGTATAACTAGTCAAAAGCAATAATTGATTAAAATTTTGTTGCGATAGATCAAGTGGTCATGACACATCTGACACTTCATTCAGTTTTCGCTGACATTAATGTGTGGTGTATTAATTGTTTGTTTGAAATTAATTTCAACGGTTTTGTCTTATTATACCTTTGTTTAACGTGTTTAAAGAGTTTTATTATGCCTAGAGTGCGGCAATGTGGAAATTATCGCCAATTAAGCGAATTCGACAGAGGTCGAATTGTTGGTTTGCGAGAAGGTGGTTTTTCATACAGGGAAATTGCAAATCGCCTTAACCGGAACCAATCCACCATTATGCGCTGTTATCAATCATGGACTAGGGAAAGTCGGGAAAGACGCCAAAGAGGAACCGGAGGCCGAAGAAGAACTAATGAGATACAGGACCGCCGCCTTCGCTTAATGGCACTAAGAGACAGGTTTTCCAGTACCAGATCAATTGCTGACGTGTGGTTAGGTAATATTGGTCGTCCTGTAACCCTTCGAACCGTTTATCGTCGAATTAGGGGTTTCGGCTTACAATCTTATCGTCCACATCTTGTGTTACCACTTACGGCTCAACACCGACAGCAACGTTTGGAGTGGTGTAGATTGCGACTGCACTGGAACGTGGAGTGGCACAGGGTGGTATTCAGTGATGAATCTCGATTTTGTCTAGGGATGCATGATGGCCGTATGAGGGTCAGACGAAGACGTGGGGAACGTCGTGATATTCAGTTTTCCGTTGAAAGGCATGTACATCGAGCAGTGGGTGTTATGGTATGGGGTGCTATAGCATATGGGAGTAGGTATCAATTGGTGTTCATCCAAACCACCATGAACGCCCAGCGTTACATTGATGAGGTGGTAGAACCCCATATTCTACCATATCTTCAAACGCTCGAAGACCCACTTTTCCAGCAGGATAATGCCCCTCCCCACGTAGCGAGAATTTCTATAAATCGCTTGGAAGAGGCTCATGTCAATATCTTGCCATGGCCACCCAAATCCCCCGACCTCTCGCCAATAGAACATGTGTGGGACATTATGGGACGAAAACTTATGAATTTAGCCAATCCCCCGCAGACACTAATAGCTCTCCGGCATGAATTACAGGTTGCTTGGGACACCATACCCCAAGAGGATATCGACCACTTAGTCGAATCAATGCCACGAAGAGTGAGGGAGTGTGACACTAATAGGGGCGGTTCAACACATTATTAATAAAAATTATGTTAAATTGTGTTAGTCTTTTGTTTTTTTTCTTTGAAATTTTAATCAATTATTGCCTTTGACTAGTTATACGTTTCTACCAAGTTTGGTCAAAAAATCCGCACCCCTTCTTGGTGTTGCAGTTTCCATGTCATGCAGTATACATATTTGGTAATGTATACTCGAAATGTAAAAGTTGATATTCTTTTAATTTATGGAGAATGCCGTAAGAATTCAAGAGCCGCTGCAGCGCTCTATGCACAGCGCTCTCCAGACCGACAGCACTCACCCCCAAATTATTTTATAAGAGTAGAATCTCAATTCAGGAGCGAAGAAGACGATCCACAAAATAATAATGTTAAGCTTATTGTTGACGAAGCAACAGAAATTAATGTACTCGCCTTATTATGAAGTTGATAAAACGGTTTCCCTCCGACAAATCGGTTGCGAGTTAACTATTAGTTATGAATCTGCGCGGAAAATTCTAAAGAAACATAACTACAAATCTTTCAAGTATCAGATCAACCAACACCTGTTCGAAACCGATTTTGTGAGAAGATTAGAGTTTTGCAACTGGGCTGTAGATAATATCCGAAGAGACGGTAATTTTGCTGGTAACATTATTTTTTCCGATGAATCAAGATTCAGAAATCTTGGATTATTTAACCGACAAAACACGAGATACTGGGCGCAGGAAAATCAGCGATTGTACAGACAAGGTAACCATCAAGTGAGGTTTGGTTTTAATGTTTAGCTGGGATTGATTGGGGACGTTCTTTTGCCTCCTATAATTTTTGACGGACATCTAACTTCCGAAAGATATTTGGATTTTTTAAATAATGAAATTAATGTCTTTTTGAATTACCTACCAAGGGAGCAAAGATATGCTGTATTTTTTCAGCAGAACGGCGCACCACCTCATAATTCACGACTCGTCAGGGATTACTTAAATCAAAGTTTTGGTGACCTCAGGATTGGTACCAATGGGCCAGTCAGGTGGCCTCCTAGATCACCGGATTTAACGCCTTTAGATTTCCATATCGGGTCATATTTGAAAGAAAACGTATACACTGTACAATCTGCTACTCTGCGAAGAACTGGAAGCACGAGTGAGGCAAGCAATAAATAATATAACCAGGCACCAGTTACATAATTGTGTGAGGGAATTTATACGACGCGTCGACGTGTTAATTTATGTAGAGATCAGGAAGGGCGACATTTTGAACATTTATAATAAATACCTAAATAATAATAACTCACATCTAGCTCCTTTCAATAATACTCTAACATAGATTTTGTAAATTACTGTTTTCGCTATTGTTGTGTTACTAATAGTTTTAATGCAAACATTGAACATGTGTGTATCTTTTTTTACTATCTAGTAGTTGATTAAATTTATGGAAGTCGTTTATTTCCTATGATAACTTGTTCTGTTGCTTTGAAATTAGACTACTTTTCAAACATTTTATATTTTGTACTACCTTGTCTACCACTAAACCACAGCATATTTTATATCACTTGAAAGCTAAAAATTATACCAATATGGCACTGCAATAAAAAATAGGTGTTACTATTTAAAAAAAACTAGTACAGTGTGATTTTTAATGTTTGAGGATAGTTCAAATTTACCGCCGTAGTTTTTAGTGTATTTCATGTTTTGGAGTTGGTTATCCTGTTGAATATATACAGGTCACGTTAAAAATGACAGTGTCAACTCAATATATTTCTTTGGTTCTTGTGTTTTTCTGTTATTTCCGTGCTTTTATATTCAATATTTCTTTTGCCTTTACTAAAAAAAACTGTTCTTATCAGAACAATTATTCTATATTATTCGTTATTTAGGTAAGTTTAACGCAAACCTTTAATCAATACAATTAAAATGATTGCATTTATTTTTAGTGTTATAGGAACATGCCCTTTTAGGATTAGGAAGATGCTTTTATTTTAAAAGCACATTATCGGAGCGGGACTCTTGGTGCGGATGGTGAATGGTCATATTCACTGCAGTCCTGCATGGCCCAATTTCAGCAAAATTACCCTGACCATATTGTTTCGTATAAGATATTTGCTCAACATAGAGATAGAATTATACATCGGTTCGAAACTAAAAATTGTATTTGCAAAGGCAAATCTAGTGGACGACCAACAATCTTAACAGATGATGTGGTCGACGATGTTAGGCAACGGATTGAAGCAAGCCCAAATAAATCAATTCGAAAATTGGCTGTGCAAACTGGTAAATGTACTTAATTAATTAACATTATTTTCATTATTTATTAATTTTATTTCTTAATTTAAGGTTTGTCATATAGTAGAACTAGAAAAGCTTTAGTGAAGAATTTGCATATGTATCCTTACAGGGTAACTGTTACACAACAATTAGTCAATATAGATTATGAACGAAGAGTACTATACTGTCAGTGGTTCAACGAAAATTTAAACAATGATGATGTTTTAAACGTGACATTTATGTCAGATAAGGCTTGGTTTCATTTGTCTGGATATATCCACAGCCAAAATTATAGAACGTGGGCAACAGAAAACCCACATCATTTTGTAGAAACAAGTTTGCATCCAGTGAAAATTGGTGTTTGGATAGCCATGTCAAGACAAAGAGTTGTCGGTCCAATATTTTTTAATGATACTATCAATGCTGAAAGATATCGCACACAAATACTTCAACCTTTTATAAATCAATTACATGATGATGAATTACAAAGAGGGTATTTTCAACAAGATGGAGCTCCACCCCATGTTGCGCGTGCTACTTTAGAGTTTCTTGACGAATATTTTGGAGAAAGATTAATTAGTAAGGATCGCTGGCCATCACGGTCACCTGACCTAACACCTCTGGATTTTTATTTGTTTAGTTATTTGAAAACAAAAATTTTTAGAAATAGACTTCATTCAATAGAGGAACTGCAAGAAGCAATAGTTAACGAAGTTAACAATATAAATGAAGAAGGACTCCACCGTAAATTGCAAATGTCAAGAAGAGAGTAAATCTATGCCTAGATGCCAATGGTGGACATTTTGAACATTTGTTATAGTGTTATTTATGGTTTTTTTTATGGTGAACCCTTAAATTTATTTATGTGAATACAAATAATAATGTATCTATTAATTCTAGAATTCTTTGGGATGAACTTAATAAAATTTATATTATAAATTGTGTCTTTGGTCCTAATATTTTTACTTTAATTATTAATGTCCAACATATACATCTATTAGTTATTCTTAATAGCGGGAATATTAATTTTATATGAATGTAGTAGTAATTGCAATATTTAAAACGAACAACAAAATTTTTTACTTAATAATGAACCCGTTAATATCAGACACCACTGAAAAAAAATGATACAAGCAAATTTTAAAGTGACAATAAGTGTGACCAACTTTTGAAAAATAATTGTTGGCGCTAAATTCAAACTGTCTTCAGACATTAAAAATCATATTGTACATGTCATTGGAAAATGAAAAAAAAATATTTTCTTTAGTAATTTCAACGTGAAATACTTGTTTCCTTCGCCAATGCGTGTAAATGTGAAAAATACGTTTCTTAATTGTTTTCAAAGCTAACTTTGATGGTTTATGCATTTCGACAATTGTTGCGAAGCAGTTTCACTTTAATGGATAATTTTAACAGATATCGCTATCTTTGACAGAAATGTCAAAAGTTAACCTGCACTAGATGGCAAATCTTCAGAAGAAACAGAATATGAACAGAAATAATAAATGTTGTATTTAAAAATTCAAAATTAACGTCACTTCTATAGTGCTATAGAAAAACTGAGTGCACCTGAAGAAGCCCACCAATCACTCATATATACGGTCCGAATTTCAAAGTTTTATTTTAACTAATAAATAAATGACGGGCTGATACATGATCTCGTTGACACCCCGTATTTTACGTGGAACTCTGTCGTTGGAAAGGCTGACTATTTCATTCATAATAAAGTTATAGCTCGACCAACAAATATTAGACAGAATTTATACTTTAGATTGGCAACCTTATTGCTGAGAGAACTGTACATACACATTTCCACAAATATCTTTTAAAAGGACACCTCTTTTAAGAGGACATATTTAAGGCGACGGGAGGTGTGCTTAAGAGAGAGTACATTGTAATTACTTATGATTAATTGTTCGTTACAAAACATAATTGATGTATGGGTGCTATGTTAATAAAATGATATGAAAACAAATGATACCTGACATTTCTTGCAGAGCAGTATGCAAAATGGTGTTCCAAATATTCATTTCGACCAAAGTGGATTTTGCAAAGTCGGCACTGTGTAAGATCTGAAATCACAAAAAATATACTGAAATACAACCAAAACAGTGGTACAGTGTGTTGGTTTTTGTCTGATAAAGGCGAAACAATTGTAACATCTAAATTTATTTTTTAGCATAAACCTTCAGTACAACTAATTTCAACAGGGAAACTATAATTAGAAGAATAATTAAACAAGAAAATGAATATCTCTTTAAAAATTTGCCCAAAGTTTTGATTTTTTTCATACCTTCAATTGAAAAGTCACCACCTACATCCCCTGGGCAAAATGTTTTATGTTTGGTCAAACATGATTTCGAGCTGTATCCAAGGCAGCAAAATGTACAGGCAAATACATCCTCAATGAGGTGTTCCATAGTAGGAATAAAATCCATTTCAACATTTCCATTCAAGCTGTCTGTGAAGTCTTCACCAAAATACACCAGTAATTCTTCACCCGGTTGAATTTGACGAGTGCTTCGATAATATAGATAATCTTCACATTGTACGACAATTAGATTTGTTTCAAAAGTATTTCTGGCAGGGTTAATGTACTGCATCCAATTTAAGAAATGCAATTTATCATTGTCAAATACCAATTTTCCTCCTTTTACTCTCCAAGCACATTCTGTTCTACAAAGTCCAGTGAAAGGACCAAATTTTACACCTTCTGGAATAACTTTTAAAGCCAATATTGCACACTGGCCAAATATATGTCGAATTTCTAAAATATCATTTGGTAACTCATCTTGTCTTCTGTTATCTGAATTATCCGGAGCATTTCTGTTCAAAATATGTACAAGCATTCCACATTCAATGCAATAGTCTTCGTAATAAGCCTGACAATTTTCACAATCTGTTGATAAAATTTAAACAGATTAAAACCAAGCTAAAGTTTCCTATTTCATATAAACATGTTTTCATTCCAAGGTTCAAACTTTTCATTGCCATAAATTTTAAAAAAATTAAAAATATAAATTAAAAACCATGTTTAGCATTTTGACACTTTAAGTAGTAATCTTTCATAATTAATCTAAAAATTATAAGAACATATTTTATTAATATTCCACAGAAGTTTCTTTTGTTTGACTTTTATTCAACATGGCCCATAAATTATTTAAATATGTATACAATAACAGTATACATAAATTAAATGTATACTGTTATGTTGTAGGGGGGGGAACTGCCGACCCACAAAGCATATGGTATAATAAAAGTATACAGTCGCCATATCTCTCACTTTTTTCGATCAGTTCATATAATTAAGTTAAGTTCTGATAATTTTTATATAGACTATTAATTATGTGATGAAAGGTTAAAATGGTTCTTAATTTATACTTTTAATTTTTTAATAATTTATGGTTGCGACGATAATATCACACATTACAAGTTACGATAGTAGGGATCGGCAGTCAATTTTACATTAATAAAGTAAGTTATAATACTACTACTGTGCTCAACTTGAATTACATTATTCAGTAAGCCCAGACCTACAATGTAAATCTGACTGCCAATCCATAGTGATCAGTTTATCAGGAATTATATATATGTGTGTATTTTAATTTAAAAATAAAAATTTTATTACTTGACTTAATGAGACAGAAAGTTTTTAAAGATAATTGCACTTTCAATAAAATGGAAAAGTCTAAAGAACCTGCAGAGTATGATTACAATAAGAAGTAATTAAGAGTTATTTTGCAGTTGTGGTAAACTTAATTATGCTTTTACTTACAGAGAAGTCTATTATCTACTTCAATTTTTATATCATTGGCAGCGATTCCATCTTCAATTTTAACATGGTCATTTATTACATTATATTGTCCTTCAGATGATGGCAATTCTGTCTTAATATTGTCTAAAATAGTGGATGCCTCGTATTCTGTCTTGTCATGCCATTCCATGTGGTCTTCCAATTTCAAATTGTTTGCAATAAAAACAGTTTCGAAGACGTGGACTTTATCATCTACATAATCGTCCATTTCCTTTGTACTGGATGTATTTAAGGAAAGCAATGTTGTATTCAGATTACAATTTTCAGTTTGATCAGCCATCACAACTACTGGTAAGACTTTGGAATGTCTGACTCACAACACTTCGACTTTAGACGCTACACGCTAGTACTGACCATATGGCGCGCGGGTCGAATTCAATTGCAGAATGGCGGCAGTTTGAATTAAATAAACTGGTGTACAACAATGGTTTTTTATATAAATGTTTATAATCTCTGTTAATATAGTAATAAATTTGACGTATAGTTTTTTTTCAACGTTATATAAGATAATACAAGTTAATTACTTTATTTTGTGCAGAAATATTACATTTTAAAGTTTCCATTAAAGCAGTTTTTCAATCAATATGAGTAAAAATACTTAAGTCGAGAATTATGAGGAAAGATGGACGAAGGGTAGGTATATGAAGTCGATTTTCAACTAAAATACACAGACTAAACAACCCAGACCGGCAACTACTTGAAAAAAAAATATCCAAGATCTTCTATCCTTATTACACATCAGTGAACTTGGTATGAAGATGGCGCTAGCAGTATATTGGCGCGAAATTTGAAATGAGCTTGTTTTTAGAATACGCTTATTCAATAGATTATTTATGTAACAGAAACACACACAAAAGTTACTAAAACTATGGTAATAAATATTACTTACTGTAACAATCATAGCCATAGTTTGAGCATCTTATGTGTAATTTTGTGGTGTTACATATTAAATATGTGATATATAAATATTAATCTTTTACTTACATGCATTATAACATCCCTCTTACGGTTACCTATTAGACACAATAAACTACTACTCTATTTAAGATTAAGAGAAATATAATAATCTAATAAGTGAAAACTGTCAAGGAAAACATAGGTATATAATAATAATAGTTTTTATTGAAACATATACTTATACAATAAAACATAATAAAATTAAATTACACAACCAGTAATGATTAATTTATACTCACTTGTCGAGATTTGCAGGAAACCTGTGCATTTTGTCAACTTCACCCTGCCCAAACCCGCACATTAAACACTTGGACATCATATTTGTATCAACATATAATTAATACTATGTACGACAAAGGATTGCAAAAATATGTCACACGTGTCAAATTTGAAATGTAGTTTTGAATGACATATAACCACAGCATAACAAACATTTCAATTGACGCTAGCGCCATCTCATCTCCAAGTTAACTGAATCTGACAAAGATGGTAGAGTATTGAAATTTACGTTTGCTAAACAAGGATGAGTAGTCTGGATAAAATCTAGGACTAAGTTGCCGGTCTGGATTGTTTAGTCTGTGTAAAATAGTTATAATTTTGGCACACGGTATAGTTAGGGTAATATTTTAGACATAAATAGAAATATATATTTAATATGTGATTTCTATAACTAAAATTATAATGCAGGTACAGTTACGGACAGAAAAAAGTGGGACAACTCTTACATAAAATTTTGCTTTTAGTTGTTATTGCTGGCTTTTAAAATTTTACCGAATAGAACATAGTAGTCCCAACTTCATAAATGTCATCAATTTGTCAACGATACATTATTTCCTAAAAATGTCACACGTTAATATTGTTGATAAGACAAGAATAATTGCTAACGCAACATGGCTAAATGAACTATTGGCTCGTATTATTCAAATAAGAAATGATCGACCACAAAATGTGCAAGACTTACTAAAAACAATTAATAATGCGTAGGGCGATAATTCGGACCAATACTCATATTGATTGAATGACTGCTTTAATGGAAACTTTATAATGTAATATTTCTGCACAAAATAAAGTAATTAACCTGTATTACCTTATATAACGTTGAAAAAAACTATACGTCAAATTTATTACTATATTATCAGAGATTATAAACATTTATATAAAAAAAAACCATTGTTGTACACGAGTTTATTTAATTCAAACTGCTACCATTCTGCAATTGAATCCGATCCGCGCGCCATATGGTCAGTACTAGCGTGTAGCGTCTAAAGTCGAATGTTGTGAGTCAAACATTCCAAAGTATAGCCTAAAACACTAATAAAGCAAAGGATTCTTTATATATTGTCTAAAAGTAAACCACAATTATTTATGAACAATGAACAATCGCCCAAATCAGAGAACACAAGATGGCAACTTAAAACAGAAATTGAGTCCAAAATTAGTGCCATCTATATTCTGCCGGTGCGTAAATGGTTGGTAACTTTGCTATATTCGGCATTTTTCTACACGCGGGTTTTTTAAATTTATATTTATGAAATATAAAAGTGTTAGTACCCATGTAACATTTTGCGAATTTCGCGGTTGTTTTAAGATTGCGATCAATGCACACCTGCGAAATTCGAAAAATGTTACATGGGTAGTAGATCTTTAGTTATTAATTTTAGTCCTATCTTGCACGACAGAAAATACAATTATAATTCTTAGGAGTTAAACTAATAGTAAAGTAAAATTCAAGAATATTCGTCAAAGAAGTAATGGTAAACCTATATATTATTTACAAGACATTTTTAATAAAATAAATTTATTCAATAGCAATATACAATAATAATATAGAATACATGTGTACAAAATAAATAATACAATATAAAAATGTATGGTAACAGGTACATATTATATTCTCATTTTATCTTTTATTTTGATTAGTCAAGACATGAAAACCTATTATAAATGTGTGTATAACATTTTCTTTTTGAGAAATGTTCATATTTTTATTACATGAAATACACAACCAAAATTTCAATTTTAGCAAAAATGGTCCACTACAAAAATATTACATTTTGCATGTGTCTTCAGAAAGTATAGTTGACATATCTTTAAAATATAATTATTTTTTGGTCAAGAGACAATATATCGGGCGCATTAAGGCTGCGTTTGATAAGGTTTTGGCGGGAGAGAAATGTACCCAAAAAATACCATTTTTATATCCATTTTTTCGGGCGTAAGATATCAAAGCATGTAAATTTTATGCATTAAGCATGAAGATAAAGGTTAAACAAAGTGAACGGTCATATTTTTTTTAAAATTGAGTTAATATATAAGCCGTAAATAAAATGGGAAGTTAGTGGTTTTGCAAGTACTAGAAAAAATGGCTACATTTAAAAATTACACGGTAAATTTATATGTAATATAGCAAGTACACTCGGTATTTATATTTGGAAGGTAAAAATAGTAACAGTAGCTAAATACATGTGTAATTTTTTAAGTGATCCATGAAATAAAATTTGTTAAATTTTTGGTGGGTCTTTACATACATTACAGATATCTGTTACATTTACGTCGCCTAACAGTGTAGCACATATAATATAGATGGCGGTATTATCTTGCAATTATTTAGAGGTTAGTTGTGTGTTATGCGATACTTTAATTATTCATTATAATTTAAAATTATAATTAACAACAATTTTTGCGGTTACTAATTATAAAATTTAGTATGTTACGAGTTATTTGAAAGTACGTAATAGACAATCAACAGTTGGCATCACTGGTTGGCACCACAAAACCAAAAAGTAACTACATATAGTCGGGTCGTTTTCGCAACCGACACGGCAAAAGTACGAACTAAAAACGCTGATTCAATACCACTACAAATTCCAACCAACCGGAACAATTTTAGAACAATAAAATTCAACCAACTATTTAATATTTTAGGATAAATAGCTACGGCTAGTAAAATACTATTACATGAAAGTCAGTTAGAAATTAAATATTATAGATATAATTATTAAATATTACTTTTCTATATCAATATTTTATTTGATACATGGCTATTCTGAGCATTGTTGTCAGATTTTTATTTTCACGGAGCGTATGACACTTGACAAGCGTAGCGTTTGACAAGCAGGTGACTAGTATTCAGTACAGCGATTTTCAAACAATTACACATGAAACTTGGGCTACCATCACTCATATTGAACAAGAAATAAAGACGTCGTGGGATAGGGAAATAGAAATTGATAAAACAGATATTAACCCAGTAATATTTTATGTTAATGGTAGCGGTAGTAGCGACTGTGAAAGTTATTAAAGTCAAATATATTGATCTAAACCAAATTATATACGAGAAGGTAAGTTTTATTCAACAGAAATGCTTGGTTTTACTTGTAATTGCTTTATGTTATTTAGAATAATCACGTAACTGATAAAACGAATGTAGCTTATAAAGGATTGGAGACGGATTAAATTCAGTATCTATATCAAAAGTCAAAGACAGATTTTGGAACCTGTTAATATATTTGTTCATAATACTTCGGCAGAAGATTACGATAGTTCAAATAATTTGTACTTATATTGATCAGTTGAAGAAAGAACTCTGTCTAATCGAGGAAGTAGATGACTCTAACTAAAATAACAATTGTTTGAAGATCACATAAGTAATACTGTTTAGAAAATTTTCAAATTTAAGAAGGTATAACCATGTTGAATGTAATAGAGGAATGGTGGATGATTGATTTCAGAATAAAATAATGATCGAGTTTATTAATGTGATAACAAGATAAGCGTTTGCATAGGAGGATGCAGTTAAAACATACTTATGTTATATTATTTTTATAGTTTTTCTAAAATAACCTTTGTATATTTTCTGTAGGACTTTAATTTTGTAATTATTTATTGTTATTAATGGAATTAAGATTATATAATTTCAAAAATATGTGATAGTATTGTAATAATATTAATGTAGTACATTATAAATTGGGATAGTAAAAATACGTGTTCATTATTGTATTATAATTTAAAGTTGCTTGGTAAGTTAAATTCTGATTCAGCTTACGAATACTCAACATTTGAAATACTTTAAAATACGTTTGAATTGTTTAATTCTGCATTAAATATAATCTTTAACAACAACAAATTTATACTAGTTTAAAGCTTAAGTAAATAATAATGATGTGTTTAGCTTAATCAAACATGTTTGACTAGCATGCAAAAATTATGTTGTAATCAATGATATACCTACAAGAAATGTTTCAAACAAGTTGCTTTTATTACAGCAGTGATAATGGTAATAATCATAGTGTACAGTAAGAATCTGGCAAACAAATGTTTTTATAATTAGTGTAATACTTTTCTTACCTTCTCGCCGTTCCATGTAAAAATACTTTAATTTTGATGCATTTAATGGAAAAGCAATATAGCACTATTAGTAAGGATACTGATGTACAACTGTCTTTGCTACTAAATATCTTTATTGTCTGTAGTAAAACTAACTCGAACATAATTATTAAATACATTCCTGAATGTTTAAATGAATTTCAAAAGTTCAATTTTCTCTGAAAATCTAACCTTTTTTATATTTATATCTAATTACTAACAGCAGACAAGTTCATACAAATATAAAATAATCATTATATTCTTCTTTTCTATAGTACTTAAGCAAAATTATTATCAAATTAATAGTTACATATTAGAATTATTGTCGGTTGTGCTAAAACCACAAGTCTAATTGATCATTTAGGGTTATAGTGTCAAAATTAATATTACTTGACAGATCAAATTTTGCAACGTCTCAAATTTGACGCCATTTTAATTTTGGTGGCGCATGTCGGTTGCGAGAGCGATTCTAGTATAGTTTAATTTGCGAGTTTAATGAAATTGCAATATTTTAAAATATGGAGTTTTCTGTTATCCTTAATTGAAAGATGCCTATCCTTTTACTAATGAGATGAATTATGTAAATTAATTAAACTGGGACTGTTTACGCCGACAAAAGCCTAATAGCTGTTTTATATTTACGAAGTTCGCAAAGAAATTGTCGGCTAAGAGCGTTTTACATTTTTCTTCAAAATTTGTTAAGGTTGTTGCTAATTACTTAAAATGTAAATATAGGTACATTTTATTTGTTAGCAGTTTTCAGAACTTTGAAATCGTTTATTTTTTAAATAAAAACTGCACACCATGTCTATAGTATTTTTGACATATTCATCAAATTTTATAGTTCAAACTCAATCAAACTATATAGCAAATTAGCAAATAAAAAAAATCCAATGCGCAACGTTTCAAAAATATTGATATTAGAATCGAATAATGTATCAAAAATTCAAAATCGATTTTAAACAAATATTGAATGAAGAATATCGATATACCTTGATATCGACATTTTTATCATGTTTATATTAAAAGTTCTTTGCTGGGGCTTTTCACGCCATTTAGTAACAAATAATAAAATCTTTAACTTAAAATATATATTTACTCAAAAAAAAAAAAAAATCTAATAAAAAGACAAACAAAATATAAATTTGTATCTGTAACGTATAAGATAATCCAAAACTCAAATATATAATTCTAGTTGTATAAAACACATACATAAATACAAGTAAAAAATAAACATCTTAAAACATATCTTCTTTACAATTTTGAGGAAATAGTAATTGTGATAAAGATAACACCCCATGAAGGCGATTCGGCGAACTATACGAGATGTCAAGTCTATGAAATGCAATATTCCGCTGCCGCTTCCCGATTATAATTTCTACGAAACAGCAAACATCCCAGTAGGCATTTTTCAAATTTCCAACTTTTTTCTTAAAAATATATTCTATTGTATTCTGTATAATATGAACAGTTTCTTTTGTATATCAATGTGAAATAAATGTGTGAAATTTCAAAAATTGTTTACCAGGATATAAGTAGAATGGCATTTTTGATTAAACGATATTATCGAATAAAAAATCGATAACAGTCAATATTATTAAATAAAAAAATATCGATTTCAATCACGATTATCGAAAAGAAAACATCGATATTTTTTTACAAAACAATATATCGTGCGCATCCCTAGTTCAAATCACATATGCCTGCCCACTCTTTCTTCCGGAGGTCAGTTCGCCGGTTTTCTAGTTTCGATTAATAACAAATAACAATAATCTTTATAATAGCTTCATTATTTATAATATATTAACACTAAAATAATACCTTTACCTTACTTAGTTTTGAAGATTTTTATTACAATTACTGTTCTTTTCATTTTTGGTGTTTGTAGAGTTAAATCTTTGTACATATTTAAAACTGTTTTTATCATCTTTATTGTAAAAATACTTGAAGCTGTTTGGGTGGCGATTTTCACGGTTTGGTTAGAAGTGCCTTATCTAATATGTTCGTGACGTACTTAAACGTACAGATAGTGTATAATAACACAGTAAAATATAATAAGAGAATGTTCACAGCTTCACAAATTACGGCTAGGTTATGTTATAAAATGTAAAGATATCGCATACTTATAATTCCTTGTTAAATTTACTTACATAGGAACCAATACATTCTGTTAAAAATGGTACCGTTTTGGCGCGATATTTGAATTGAAAAGTTATAATATAAAGTAACAACAAATTATGACCAAATTTGCCTTAAAATAAGTATATAGAATTTCTCTTATTCGAACTTAGTAATCTCACAAATTACGCCAAATTACAAAATAGAAATAAAATAAAAACATGAAAAAAAACTGATCAACTGTCAAACTGGCACTTGGGATTTGCAAATACTAACTTTACATGTATTTTTAGCAGGTGAAACATATTTATTAGAATGTTGAACTAATAGGTACGTTATGAAGACTCTCATATGACTATATTTCAGTTTTGCATATTATTATTATTATTATTATTAGACATGATCAACAAAGATGCAGGCTACGTACTAAATGTATCATCAAGTAACAGAAAATGTTTTATTTTGCATAACACAAACACACTGCTGTTTATTTATTGTGTAGTTTTATATAATAATAATAATAATAATAACAATAGTTTATTTCCAAAATAAGAGAACAACATTGTATTAATATAAATTACAAAATATAAATATATATGAAATAAGAAAATAATAAAGTCGAATGGATGAGTATCACCTACCTTTAGCGAATATGTTTAAGAATAACTTAATTTATAAATAAAAGAAACGTAATTTAATTTAAATTTTTACAAATAAATTCAAATGAATGCTTAAAGTTCGCGCGTCTTTCTCCCTTCAGCATGAAAGTTGACAAGTATCGATTAGATTCATACGTATAAAATCAAATTGCAAAGAAATTCTGCCAGACCAAATCTACGTTTGTAGGTAGAAATTCAATTAGCAGGTAAAATGACCTTGAAATGTTTTTAGATTGATTCTTCAGAATTAGTTTAGTTTGTGGTTTAGAATTAACATAGTGGCGCCATCCAATTATTACTAGTAGTACTTAAGAAACGCTAAAATCTTAGATACGAACCGAAATGGATTTGTCAACATTGAAACGCACCCTTAAGGCTGCGTTTCAAAGTTGACAAATCCATTTCGGTTCGTATCTAAGATTTTAGCGTTTCTTAAGTACTACTAGTAATAATTGGATGGCGCCACGATGTTAATTCTAACAAACTAAACTAATTCTGAAGATCTAAAAACATTTCAAGGTCATTTTACCTGCTTATTGAATTTCTACCTACAAACGTAGATTTGGTCTGGCAGACTTTCTTTGCAATTCGATTTTATACATATGAATCTAATCGATACTTGTCAACTTTCATGCTGAAGGGAGAAAGACGCGCGAACTTTAAGCATTCATTTGAATTTATTTGTAAAAATTTAAAATTACGTTTCTTTATTTATAAATTAAGTTATTCTTAAACATATTCGCTAAAGGTAGGTGATACTCATCCATTCGACTTTCTTATTTTCTTATTTCATATATATTTATATTTTGTAATTTATATTAATACAATGTTGTTCTCTTATTTTGGAAATAAACTATTATTATTATTATTATATAAAACCACACAATAAATAAACAGCAGTGTGTTTGTGTTATGCAAAATAAAACATTTTCTGTTACTTGATACATTTAGTATGTAGCCTGCATCTCTGTTGATCATGTCTAATAATAATAATAATAATAATAATATGCAAAACTGAAATATAGTCATATTATTGTCTTCATAACGTACCTATTAGTTCAACATTCTAATAAATATATTTCACCTGCTAAAAATACATGTAAAGTTAGTATTTGCAAATCCCAAGTGCCAGTTTGACAGTTGATCAGTTTTTTTCATGTTTTTATTTTATTTCTATTTTGTAATTTGGCTCCTGGACAGTTTTCAGAATGGATTTTTTTTTGTGAGAGTACTAAGTTCGAATAAGAGAAATTCTATATACATATTTTAAGGCAAATTTGGTCATAGGTACGTTGTTACTTTATATTATAACTTTTCAATTCAAATATCGCGCCAAAACGGTACCATTTTTAACAGAATGTATTGGTTCCTATGTAAGTAAATTTAACAAGGAATTATAAGTATGCGATATCTGTATATTTTATAACATAACCTAGCCATAATTTGTGAAGCTGTGAACATTCTCTTATTATATTTTACAGAATTTTACTGTGTTATTATACACTATCTGTACGTTTAAGTACGTCACGAACATATTAGATAAGGCACTTCTAACCAAACCGTGAAAATCGCCACCCAAACAGCGTCAAGTATTTTTACAATAAAGATGATAAAAACAGTTTTAAATATGTACAAAGATTTAACTCTACAAACACCAAATATAAAAAGAACAGTAATTGTAATAAAAATCTTCAAAACTAAGTAAGGTAAAGGTATTATTTTAATGTTAATATATTATAAATAATGAGGCTATTATAAAGATTATTGTTATTAATCGAAACTAGAAAACCGGCGAACTGACCTCCGGAAGAAAGAGTGGGCAGGCATATGTGATTTGAACTAGGGATGCGCACGATATATTGTTTTGTAAAAAAGTATCGATGTTTTCTTTTCGATAATCGTGATTGAAATCGATATTTTTTTATTTAATAATATTGACTGTTATCAATTTTTTTATTCGATAATATCGTTTAATCAAAAATGCCATTCTACTTATATCCTGGTAAACAATCTTTGACATTTTACACATTTATTTTACATTAATATACAAAAGAAACTGTTCATATTATACAGAATACAATAGAATATATTTTTAAGAAAGAAGTTGGAAATTTGAAAAATGCCTACTGCGATGTTTGCTGTTTCGTAGAAATCATAATCCGGAAGCGGCAGCGGAATATTGCATTTCATAGACTTGACATCTCGTACAGTTCGCCGAATCGCCTTCATGGGGTGTTTGTTATCTTTATCACAATTACTATTTCCTCAAAATTGTAAAGAAGATATGTTTTAAGATGTTTATTTTTTACTTGTATTTATGTATGTGTTTTATACAACTAGAATTATATATTTGAGTTTTGGATTATCTTATACGTTACAGATACAAATTTATATTTTGTTTGTCTTTTTATTAGATTTTTTTTTTTTTTTGAGTAAATATATATTTTAAGTTAAAGATTTTATTATTTGTTACTAAATGGCGTGAAAAGCCCCAGCAAAGAACTTTTAATATAAACATGATAAAAATGTCGATATCAAGGTATATCGATATTCTTCATTCAATATTTGTTTAAAATCGATTTTGAATTATTGATACATTATTCGATTCTAATATCGATATTTTTGAAACGTTGCGCATTGGAATTTTTTAATTTGCTAATTTGCTATATAGTTTGAACTATAAAATTTGATGAATATGTCAAAAATACTATAGACATGGTGTGCAGTTTCTATTTAAAAAATAAACGATTTCAAAGTTCTGAAAACTGCTAACAAATAAAATGTACCTATATTTACATTTTAAGTAATTAGCAACAACATTAACAAATTTTGAAGAAAAATGTAAAACGTCCTTAGCCGACAGTTTCTTTGCGAACTTCGTAAATATAAAACAGCTATTAGGCTTTTGTCGGCGTAAACAGTCCCAGTTTAATTAATTTACATAATTCATCTCATTAGTAAAAGCATAGGCGTCTTTCAATTAAGGATAACAGAAAACTCCATATTTTAAAATATTGCAATTTCATTAAACTCGCAAATTAAACTATGTAGTTACTTTTGGTTTTGTGGTGCCAACCAGTGATGCCAACTGTTGATTGTCTATTACGTATTTTCAAATAACTCGTAACATACTAAATTTTATAATTAGTAACCGCAAAAATTGTTGTTAATTATAATTTTAAATTATAATGAATAATTAAAGTATCGCATAACACACAACTAACCTCTAAATAATTGCAAGATAATACCGCCATCTGTATTATATGTGCTACACTGTTAGGCGACGTAAATGTAACAGATATCTGTAATGTATGTAAAGACCCCCAAAAATGTAAACAAATTTTATTTCATGGATCACTTAAAAAATTACACATGTATTTAGCTACTGTTACTATTTTTACCTTCCAAATATAAATACCGAGTGTACTTGCTATATTACATATAAATTTACCGTGTAATTTTTAAATGTAGCCATTTTTTCTAGTACTTGCAAAACCACTAACTTCCCATTTTATTTACGGCTTATATATTAACTTAATTTAAAAAAGAATTCGACCGTTCACTTCGTTTAACCTTTATCTTCATGCTTATAGCATAAAATTTACATGCTTTGATTTCTTACGCCTGAAAAAATGGAAATAAAAATGGTATTTTTTGGGTACATTTCTCTCCCGCCAAAACCTTATCAAACGCAGCCTTAATTGTATTACAAAGACTTAGGTACAGGAATTTATCCCCTATGGAGCTCTAGAGGTATAGTGGAGGCAATCCTTAAACCGTTGCACGTCATTCATTTTTTAAAAACCGTACCACCCAAAAAATTATAAAATTTACAATACACAATTATATTTTTCAGATATTTATATGTCAAATTTGTTTACATTAAAATGGCGTGCAAATCATATGATTTTTCAAACAGACTTGACTACGCTGCAGTATATGACGTCATTAACGAGTAATGACGTGCAACGGTTTAAGGATTGCCTCCACTATACTTTACGTTTCATATTGCAACAAGAACCAAAAAGGAGTAGCTTTCAGCAAATTGAAAAATAATAATTATATGTGTACCATCGGTTGCATGGTTACTTTATTATTGTAATAAGTTTAGATGGAGCTGCACAAAAATTCGATGCATTGCCACTCTCAACAGCTAAATATTTAATATTTCCGACGATGCCAATAGTTTTTATTTAAGGCACACATGAAATAAAATGGTTTATTAATTAATGGATCTATTACCCACTATAATTATAAATATCAGAATATACTTTTATAATTAACTTTTAAATACATTTCGTTTAATTTGCGTATATTTTGCTTTCAAAGAAATTGTCAATAACACATTACATGCAACAGTGCAATTAATTAATATATATTTATCAGACATTGTTGGAGATTGTTACATGAAATATAGCTAAATGATATTGAATCGCTACAGACAGTGCCGTTCCTAGCCCTTTTGGCGCCCCGCGAAAAATAAAATTTGCCCCCCCCTCTTTCTCCTTACTTAACCTGCCCATAATAATTATTTTATTTGAAGGCAAAATAGCAATTATCATCCCCTTACACAAAAAAGGTGACAATACGACATGTTCCAATTACAGAGCTATCTCATTGTTATCAGTAGCTGGAAAGATATACGAAAGAATAATAGAGAAACGATTAAGAGCAAACTTAGACTCGACCCTCCAAGAAAATCAGGCAGGTTTCAGGCCGGGCAGGAGCACGCAGGACTGGATATTCTGTTTAAGGCAAATTTCGGACAGAATTCTAGGTAGTAACGGCAAAATGTACCTATGTGCAATTGATCTAGAAAAAGCATTCGATACACTTCCGAGGCATAGGATATGGTCATTGTTGGAGAAGAGAGGGATTAAAAAAGAACTACTAAAGGCAGTCAAAAGTATATACACCAACACGAGTAACATAATAAGAACTGAAAGCGGATATTCAAGAAGCTTTATCACACTTAAAGGCGTGAGACAGGGCGGAGTTCTGAGTCCCCTTCTCTTTATAAGTGTTATGGACGATATTGCAAGAAGTGCCAATAGCCTAACAAAGGGTATTTATGTAGGGTCCAGAAACCTTCAACCTATAATAGCCAAGGAACGACTTGATAATTGAAGCTCCTAATAAAAATGTCCTGCAAAGAAATATAGATATATGGCACGAAATTTTAAAGAATTTTGGAATGAATATCAATAAAGGAAAAACGGAAGTATTTGCAGTCTCCAAAGATGAAGAAGAAACACATATAACAATAGATGGTTATTAAATAAAGGTGACAGAAAACTTAAAATATCTTGCAACCATAAAGGAGATGTAGAGACAGATGTGAATAATAGAATCAAAATTGTAAACTGTTTATATCATGCACTGAAGTACATATTTTTAAGTAAGAGAGAGGTCAGCAGGGAAACCAAGACAAAGATTTACAAAACAATATTTCTTCCGACACTATGCTACGGCAGCGAGTCATGGGTATTGACTAAGAGGCTGAAATCAAGAATAACAGCGACCGAAATGAGGATTTTAAGGAGAGTAGGTAGTTGGTGTTACCAGACTGGATAGAATCAGAAATGAGAAGTTACGAGAAAAACTAGGTGTAACATCAGTAATAGAAAAAATCCAGGAAAAACAACTTAGTTGGTTTGGACACCTTACACGAATATGGGAGGCCGGCTGCAACAAGACGAGAAACAGAGGTAGACCAAGAAGAATATGGAATCAGGGGATAGCGCAGCTGCTGGCGGACCGGGGAAGTACCTGGAGGGAAGCTCAAGAAATGACTAGGGATAGGATAGGATGGAAAAATTCTGCAAAGCAGATCGCCTCGACGCCTAACGGCAAAAGAGGATACTGATTATCAGACATTGTTGGAGATTGTTAGGTACATGAAATATAGCTAAATGATATTGAATCGCTACAGACAGTGCCGTTCCTAACCCTTTTGGCGCCCCGCCTCTTTCTCCTTACCTAACCTGCCCATAATAATTTTATTTGAAGGCACAAAATGTACTCAATAACAAGTTTGTTCGTTAAAGTATGGGAAAACAAATCAAAACACATATCATGAAAATTCTATTCATTTTTATTAGCCGGTTTATTAAAAATTAAACTGAAAAGCAAATAAAAGTATTATTGTTGTATTATGTAGTATTTAGTATTATTTGTTTTATTAGATTTTATCACTACGCATATTGACAGTGATTTTTTATATCGTTTTTTTCTCTTCCGTGCCGCCCCGTGCAAGTGCACATTCTGTTCCCCCACACGGAACGGCCCAGGCTACAGACATCAAGAATTTTCAGGTATTGACAGCAAAAGAAATTTCTGTAACGATTTCTAGATGTTCGTGGTGTCCTGGATAACTACTTGGGTGTAGCTTTAAAAAGATATTTAAAAGAAATTGAAAACTGCCGAAATTTTCAATTAGGTATACATATCTTCGTAACAATTGTTGATAGAACTAATATAAAAATGGTATCTGGAAGTCATCTGAACATAGCATTTCATAATCTCAGTTAAAAAATCAGGGCGCACTTAATTATCAAGATATAACATAAACTTACTTACGTTTTTATTTTCTTATACGTAGTATAAGGAAGTATTGTGATGATGAAAATTTTCGACCTCGAGATTTTTGCAAATGTCCACGTTTTGAAGTCCCCTGATACCGAAAAAGTTTTTAAAAAATGTCTGTGTGTGACCACGATAGCGGTCAAACCGCTGTAGATATCAATTCCAAATTTTGTATTTACGTGTATAATCTCCCTCTTGAGATCTGATTAGTTTTTCAGTAAAATCGGTAGACCGGAAGTAGCAGTTTACTTCAGTGAAAAATTCGAATTTTGCCAATATTTCGTCAACTACTAAGTTTAAACAAATTTATAAAGAATTCATATGTACTTAAGATTTTTTTTTTGCGAATTTTTCGCAGATCATGCTTTTTAGACAGGTACGTTACGGGTATAAAAGTATTTAAAATATAATTTTCAATACCTTTTGTATAAAAAAAATTTCAAAATTCAGACCGGAAGTACTACTTTTACTCTTATCTAATAGCGATTTTTTGCAAATATGTCGTAAGTTATGCATTTTCTATATATATTTATCAAGAGTACAAAAGTATTTAGTTCTAGATTTGGAATATTGTTTGTATGTATGAAATTTCAAAATTCGACCCGGAAGTAACACTTTTACTCTTAGGGAGTAGCACTTTTTTTCGAATATCTTGCATCTTGTATGTATTCTATAGCGACTTATTAAGAAAATAGAAGTACTTTGAATTTGAATATTTTGAATAATTTTGGTGTAAAAAAATTCTTAAAATTGTATAGTTTGAGACGCTCATACGTATAAGAAAGTCGTGTGGTGGGCGCACCTCATTTTTTAAATGGCAATCATAGTTGGCCATGCTTATTTTTTTCCGATTTCAAGGATATAAGGTTTGGCGTGGTAAATCTTTTTAAAACCCTTATTACAGTGAGATTAATTCAATGCTGTTAATTTTTGAGGAAATAATGAGCAAGCAAGCTTTGAAAAACTATTTTAATATGGACCTGGCATTAATAGTATATTATGCAATGAGCATTTAATGATGGCTATTAAGACACGAGTATGAAAATTACGATACGAGCCGAAGGCGGGAGTAGAAAAAATAGTTTTCTTCTACTCCCATACTTTAATCGTATTATTAGATATTCTGGACCTGTACTTTAATGATGTCCATTAAGATAAAAGTTTGCATCCAATTTCTCGCATTTTCATTTTACAAAAGAGGGCTGTCAGGACTATTTTTAATCTCCGACGGGGCGACTCGTGTAGGAATGTGTTCAGGGTTCATGGGATTTTTACATTTTATGATGTATATATTTTTGAGGTTCTGTGTTATGTATACAGAAATCGTAGCAGCTTTGATTTTAGTCTGTCGCATGGCTGAGACCCGCCACTATGATCGTGTTTTGCCTCCTGTACATAGAACGAATTCCTATCAGAAGACCCTGGCTTTTGTGGGCTGTAAATTATTTAATGCTTTGCCAAATGAAATAAGAACATGTCCCGCATTACGACTTTTTAAAAAAAAAAAATGAGAGACTCTCTCCTTCATATTTGTTGTTATAGTGTTCAAGATTTTATAAATTATTTTAAATAACTTTATATTGTATTGTATGTGACGTATTTCTTTTACTTTTTTTGTACTGTGCTACATACAATGTCTGGAGTACTAAGAAATAAAATGAATTATTATTATTATTATTAATAGGAATGCGACATCTCAATATTCAATATGGCCACGACTACCTATCTGACAGATCTAAAAATTATTTAAAACTGACAGTTCTCTGTAGTTTACTTATAAGTCCTTAAAATTTGTGTTAATTTGAAAATATAAACAGTAAAAATAAGCGATATTGACAGTGAAATGGAAAATTTGACTCCACCAGAAATTATGGAACAATTTATTATCAGCGTAATAGGCAAAAACGTACGAAAAATTTTACTCTCAATTTATGAATTGAAGTGTTCAAAAAATAATGGTTTATTATGTGGCCGTAGAAAAAATCGTGAATGCAATTCGCATATAATGGTTATTAAGACACTCGTATTCCTCACGACACTCGGCTGCGACTCGTGTCGTAATCTTCATACACGTGACTTAATAGCCATCATTAAATGCTCATTGCATAATATACTATTCAAGGTTTACTTGCTCATTATTTTCTCAAATATTAACAGTAATTGATTTACTCTCGCTATTATAAAAATTTTAAAATGATTACCATACCAAACCTTCTATCCTTGCAATCAGAAAGAAATAATCATTTTTATGAAGTCATGACCAATTATGATTGCCATTTAAAAAAACATATGTTTAAGGCGTCAGATTCACATATGCCCTCATCACCGAGATGAAATAAGGGATTGTGAATACGAGGGGTGTAGTACATCGCACTAAAATTCATATAGTTTCCTATCTCTGCGCGCGAAGAGAAGTTTGGAAGATGCAGAAGAAGACGTGAACACGTGGAAGGGACAAAAGAAGATGACGAGAAAGCGACGCCTTAGTTTTTGAGATATATACAACTGCATTTTGCACCATAGGTACTAATAAAATAACCAAAACGTACATAACAGTTATGAATAATACCACAAGGGACGCTCATATTCAAACTAAACTCAATTTTTCATAATATATTTGAAGTACATAAAATAACAATGCGTTTTCTCAACAGATTCTTTGAGAGGCCCAAACACAATAAAGTCATTGGGCGAGAGGTCTGGACTGTAAGGACGACAGACCAGTTAAATAAGCTTGGATTGCTTCATAATTTGAAATTTTTTTTACATATGTATTACATTTATACACTGCGCGTCAGAGAAAACGGGCCACCCGACAAATTTACGTAATTATCCACATTTTTGAATATTGTTTGTCTTTAGTGCAATAAATATATTATATATTATATCATCAATGGGTTTAGCTTATCGTCCGATGTTTTCATGAGATAAAAACAGAAACTAAGCAAAAATTGGAGAATTTTGAAATTTATTGAGAAAATACTAAAAATAATATTGACTATTCATACTACAACAAATTGAACTGAAGAGACAAGAAGTAACAAAAATCATTTGTCAATACGGGGTATTGCCACCTCCGTTCTGGATGACACTCCTCATCCTATTTGGCATAGAGTTCAGCACGTCCTGTATGCTTGCTTGGGGAAAATTGTTCCATTCCTCAATAAGGGCCAATCGGAGGTCTTCCCGTGTTGTTGCAGCAGGTATGCGTCGTCTTACACGCCTTTTGAGCTGGTCCCAGATATGCTCAATAGGATTCATATCTGGGCTTTGAGGAGGCCAGTCCATTTTTGGAATACCAACTTCTTCAAGGTACTGTGTTACTATCCTTGCTGTGTGTGGTCGTGCATTATCCTGCATTAACAGGCAACCATTGCCAACAAACCCAGCATAAGGCATCACATGCCCTTGTAAAATCTCTTCTAAGTATCGTCGGGCTGTTAATGCGCCTCTGTCAATCAAAACGAGATCCGTGTGTGCCTCAAAGGAAATTCCTACCCTAAACATTACTGAGCCACCCCCAAAAGCAACCCGAGGTGACCGAGTACAGGCTGCATAACGTTCGCCAGCTCTTCTGTACACCTTATTTCGGCCGTCTTTGCCATACAGACAGATTCTGCACTCATCCGTGAACAATACATTTTTCCAGTCGCCCATTGTCCAATTTATGTGTTCTCGGGCAAAAGCAAGTCTACGTCTTTTGTGAGCTGCAGTAAGCAAAGGTCCTGTAGCTGGGCTACAAGCTGTTAAACCACTTTCCCTTAACCTTCGTCGAACAGTGGAAACGCTGACTGCTGTTCCGTGAGCTTGCTGAAGGCTGCTTTGGAGCATTCTAGCGGTTTGCGTCCGATCTCTCAACACAGAAATCGTGACAAAACGATCTTCTCTCGCTGTAGTTTTTCTTTTAGCACCCGTATCGGGCCGTCGGTGATAAGACCCAGTGGTAATGAAACGTTCGTGTGTTCTTTGCACAGTCGAACGACTAACATTTATTTGTCTTGCCACTTCCCGTTGACTTACTCCATTTTCCAGCAATGTTACTATCTGCACAGCTCTACAATAATTCTCATCCATTGTTATGAAGTACACTATACTCTGCAAAGACCTGTGTACATACTACAATAAGTTTGCAACTTATTACGCATGTACACATAAGCATATAACTCGTCGAAATATCGAATGGGTTTAACGAATATTTCGCAATATTATGACAGTTTGGGTTTTTTGTCATGCGGTGACTGCGGTGATACTGTTTCTACTGTTTACAGGGCCATCTGTCTTCGCAGTATACATACTAACTTGTTTTGCTTAATTAAAAACAAGCAATATTCAAAAATGTGGATAATTGCGTAAATTTATCGGGTGGCCCGTTTTCTCTGACGCGCAGTGTATATGTACTAAATCATTTTAAAGATGCAGCACACACGGCGCCTTAAGACAGTCCTTTTTGTGAAGTGAGTTCACGCGCATAACCATATGAATGGAGTTGGCCATGTGGATCAGAATTAGATTCTCTACTGGTTTGTAAATTTCCACCACCATATGTGGACTTTTGGAACCCAAGCTACTCCTAGTAGCTAGACTTGAAAATGTTGATTTTCTCATGGACTTAGACCATCTTTTTAAAATATAATCAGTGCCAAAGATCTCCAAGTCATGTGGTGTTTTTTATTATATGTTTTCTTTTTATATGTCTCAAGAAGTGTGATCTATAGTTTGTCTTGTATGGACAGGATTCACATGTATAACTGAATTCCTTGAGGTGCTTCGTTTTAACATGACTTTTTAAACTCTCTTTGTGATTAGTTTCAAACTCACATTCCTCACACTTAAAATCGAAAACTTTAAGATGTATTGAACGTACATGAATATCTAACTGCGTCTTCTTATTTGTTTTGAATTCACATTGCTCACACCTATAATCGAACACTTTAAGATGTCTTGCTTTCATATGCCTCACTAGATGTGATTTGTAACTTGTTCTGTAGTTGCAAGATTCACACTTGAATTTATATTCTTCAAGATGTTTAGTTTGCACGTGTATATTTAAATGTCTTTTCTCATTCGTTTTGTATTGACACGTACTGCACTCATAAGCGAACTCCTTGAGATGTTGAGTGTGTACATGAGTGATGAAATGAGTTCTGTTGTTCGTCTTGAAGTTGCATTGTTCGCACTGATGATCAAACTCCTTAAGATGCTTTGATTTCGTATGTTTTTCTAAACTGTACTTTATGTTTGTCTGGTATTCACAAGATTCACATTTATAATTAAATCCTTCGAGATGTTTCCTTCTCATGTGAACGCTTAAGTTTGCCTTAACGTTTGTCTTGTATTCACAAGTATCACAATTATAATCAAATTGATTGAGATGTTTCGTTTTGATATGACAATTCAAACACTTTTGTTCGTTTGTTCTATAATTACACATCGGGCATTTGTAATCGAATTCTTTTAGATGTTTTGTTCGCATGTGAAGTTTTAAACGCTTCTCCTGATTAGTGTTGAATCCACACAGTCCACATTTATGACTAAATTCTTTGAGATGCTTTGTTTTTCTATGCCTCAGCAAATGCGATCTGTGATTTGATCCATATTTGCAAAATTCACACTTAAAACAGAACTCTCTGAGGTGTTTTGCGTGTATATGTGTGATTAAAAGTGATCTGTGATTTGTCTTATATTCACATGAATCACACATGTAACTGAATTCTTTAAGGTGTTTCGTCTTAACGTGACTTATTAAATATGATTTCCTGTTCGTTTGATATTCACATTCATCACAGTTGTAATGATATTCTTTAAGATGTTTGCCTCTTACATGGATTATTAAATCCGTTCTGACGTTCGTTTTGTAAGCGCAGGATGAACAATTGTAATCGAATTCTTTCATATGATGGGTCTGTACGTGTCTGTTGAAGTTATATTTGTATTGCGTTTGGTAATCACATGTCGAACATTTAAATTGCGTTGTTCCATCTTGATTTTCTCCACCTTCAACAGTGAAGTGTATGTTTACCACGTGCATTTTGTAAGAATGTATTCTCTTAAATCGCTTGTTGCAGAATTTACATGTGTACATTTTTGCTTCACAATGTTTGTTGCTGTGGGTTTTAAGTTCACTTCTGTAAGCAGTCTTGTATTTGCAACGTGTACATTTAAACATCTGACGTCGACGTGTTCTTTCCCTTTTGATTTCTACCGTCTGATTGTCCACTGGTAGTGAAATGCACCTTCTGAAAATAAAAAGCCCTATTAGAAAATATCATAATGTCTTACAATATATTATATCTATATAAACAAATGTCTTTCTCAAAAGCACGGTACAAAACTATATAGCTCTGAACAGCTTTTGAGAACACTGTTCCTGATTTAGATTTGGTGAACAGTATATATTTAAGAAAAAAGTAAATCACTGATGAATGAATATATAAATAAATTTATATATGAAGAAAGTTATTTAGGAACGAGTGATAAATTTTCTCTGAAAGTATCTGTTTAAAAACAAATAAAGCAAAATAATCGAACTGTATTAAGAGAGGCGTTTGCCTATCGAAAATTAAGACATCGTTTCGCGTTTTTTAAACTCATTTTGTAATTTTAGAATCTCAAATTTGGGTTAGTGATGCAAAAGGCATAAATTTATAATGTCAAGGTCAGTTTTTGCACTAATTTATTTTCTTAAGAAAGTTATGTGTTTTAGAAATAACCACAAAAATGCATGAATTTAATTAATGTCTACTAACTAAGGCTGGTACACAAAAGAAAAAAAACGACCTCTACGCGCCAGCTGCACATTTGATGTACGATATAAAGAAAAAATCAAATTTATGTAATTATTTTTAAATATAAAAAACATTAAACAGTAAACATTGTCACACACATTTTCACGAGGTTTTTCCAAGCTAATCGCGTCGTCTATCCCCACTTTACAGTATCTCTACCGGTCCTAGCGAAGACGAAAATCTATCGGAATCGGTCGGCTATAGCAGGCTTAAATGCGAGTGACAGTTTATTTACAAACTGTTACTCGCATTTAAACGTCATATATACCTATAATATTCGAGTGTATAATAATATAAAAGTTATGGGCAAGCGAAAATTGGCTTATTATAAAACATCAACAATTCCGTAAGTACTCATTCTTTATACAATACGTTTCCCATCTATAGTATTCCTTTATCTATGACAGAATCTGTGAATAAAACCGAAGCGCTGTGACAGAACCGAATATCGTCTACCTCCACCTACTCACACTCCCTTGCGTCTACCCGTCCCGCGAGTAATATAAGTTGCATAAGTTTCTATTTGTTGGTAAACGCCCGTCTTAATGAAAAGGCTAATCTACTGATTTATACACATCTTGTACAGAGTGAATTTAAATATCTGCGGTACGTTTAAATTTTCCACATTAATTTTTAATGTATTTCATATTTTGAAGTTGGCTTTCAAGTTAAAATTTTGTATGTCACTATTAACATGTCGGAGTCAACTTTATTGTTTGGCTATAGAGTGCCCTGATGTTTGTATACTTTTATTTTTACTATATGCTCGCTTTTGTGGAAAAACGCTTTTAATTAATCTTATTACTTTGATTATCAATTTTATTTGTTCTAATAAGGGTTATCATAAGGTTCCACTGGAAATGTCCAATTAAAATTATTCACATTTCCAGCTATATAGACTAATCCTCACGCCAACAACTTGTGAATGAATATATTGATTACTTACGAATGAAGAATCCAAGGAATTTCACCTGTTTTTTTTTATATATCTGCTTACTTAGTAACGTCAATTTTTAAAGTAGGTTCCAGTCTTTAAAAAGAATTGTAAATAAAATAAATAGCATAGATGAACTATAGCTATATCGAATTACATCACTATTACATCGACTATATTACGGAGCGAACGATCATGTTTTGCAGATCATTCCATTATCGCTACGTATCGGTTGAGCAAGATTCTATTTTGTATTTTACTTCCATTTTATAGACTCCAATTTTCACTGAGACAAAAATAGCCATTGCTATTAACACGAAGCTATTCTAATTTAAAAATGGATGTTCGAAATCCTCAAATAAAAGAAAAAGACGTATGGTTCAATGAAAACGGAATTTATGGAATTATTGTTTCTGGGAATTTCCTGTCTCTCATTTTCCAATAACCTTTAGTGGTTGGGTCAATTCAGTGGCTATATTGCCGAAAACAGCTATATTAATGTCATTTTCTAAAAGTTCATTTTGTCCAATATTATAAATCTGATCTTCAGTAGCACATCCAACAACATAATATAGTCGGATCGTTTTCGCAACCGACACGGCAAAAGTACGAACTAAAAACGCTGATTCAATACCACTACAAATTCCAACCAACCGGAACAATTTTAGAACAATAAAATTCAACCAACTATTTAATATTTTAGGATAAATAACTACGGCTAGTAAAATACTATTATATGAAACTCAGTTAGAAATTAAATATTATAGATATAATTATTAAATATTACTTTTCTATATCAATATTTTATTTGATACATGGCTATTCTGAGCATTGTTGTCAGATTTTTATTTTCATGGAGCGTATGACACTTAACAAGCGTAGCGTTTGACAAGCAGGTAACTAGTATTCAGTACAGCGTTTTTCGAACAATTACACATGAAACTTGGGCTACCATCACTCATATTGAACAAGAAATAAAGACGTCGTGGGATAGGGAAATAGAAATTGATAAAACAGATAAAATTAATCCAGTAATATTTTGTATTAATGATAGCGGTAGTAGCGACTGTGAACGTTATTAAAGTCAAATATATTGATCTAAACCAAATTATATACGAGAAGGTAAGTTTTATTCAACAGAAATGCTAAGTTTTACTTGTAATTGCTTTATGTTATTTAGAATAATCACGTAACTGATAAAACGAATGTAGCTTATAAAGGACTGGAGACGGATTAAATTCAGTATCTATATCAAAAGTCAAAGACAGATTTTGGAACCTGTTAATATATTTGTTCATAATGCTTCGGCAGAAGATTACGATAGTTAAAATAATTTGTACTTATATTGATCAGTTGAAGAAAGAACTCTGTCTAATCGAGGAAATAGATGACTAACTAAAATAACAATTGTTTGAAGATCACATAAGTAATACTGTTTAGAAAATTTTCAAATTTAAGAAGGTATAACCATGTTGAATGTAATAGAGGAATGGTGGATGATTGATTCCAGAATAAAATAATGATCGAGTTTATTAATGTGATAACAAGATAATCGTTTGCATAGGGGGATGCAGTTAAAACATATTTATGCTATATTATTTTTATAGTTTTTCTAAAATGACCTTTGTATATTTTCTGTAGGACTTTAATTTTGTAATTATTTATTGTTATTAATGGAATTAAGATTATATAATTTCAAAAATATGTGATAGTATTGTAATAATATTAATGTAGTACATTATAAATTGGGATAGTAAAAATACTTGTTCATTATTGTATTATAATTTAAAGTTGCTTGGTAAGTTAAATTCTGATCAGTAGCAAAAATTCAGCTTACGAATACTCAACATTTGAAATACTTTAAAATACGTTTGAATTGTTTAATTCTGCATTAAATATAATCTTTAATAACAACAAATTTATAGTAGTTTAAAGCTTAAGTAAACAATAATGATGTGTTTAGCTTAATCAAAAATGTTTGATTAGCATGCAAAAATTATGTTGTAATCAATGATATACCTACGAGAAATGTTTCAAACAAGTTGCTTTTAGTACAGCAGTGATAATGGTAATAATCATAGTGTACAGTAAGAATCTGGCAAACAAATGTTTTTACAATTAGTGTAATACTTTTCTTACCTTCTCGCTGTTGCATGTAAAAATACTTTAATTTTGATGCATTTTATGGAAAAGCAATATCGCACTATTAGTAAGGTTACTGCTGTACAACTGTCTTTGCTACTAAATATCTTTATTGTCTGTAGTAAAACTAACTCGAACATAATTATTAAATACATTCCTGAATGTTTAAATGAATTTCAAAAGTTCAATTTTCTCTGAAAATCTAACCTTTTTTATATTTATATCTAATTACTAACAGCAGACAAGTTCATACAAATATAAATTATAATTATTGTCGGTAGTGCTAAAACCACAAGTCTAATTGATCATTTAGGGTTATAGTGTCAAAATTAATATTACTTGACAGATCAAATTTTGCAACGTCTCAAATTTGACGCCATTTTAATTTTGGTGGCGCATGTCGGTTGCGAGAGCGATTCTAGTATATTAAATTTTGAATTTTACTCAATTCTTGCTACTGATGGAGCGGAGCATTCTTATGCTGAATGCGACCAATGTTAAGAGAGAATTTAGGCTTGGATGCTAATGGTGAACATTTATTGTAAACTGTTTTTTAAGAAATTCATAGATATTTATATATCAATTTTCTTTTTACTGTCACTTCAAATCAATGTCGTAAATACAGTCGAAAACAAAAAAAAAGTAGACAAAAATACAGGTTTCTGTCATAGACTTTCTCAAAATGATTAGTGTAATAGCGGCTTCACAGTTACTTGTCAATGTTTGGTTATCTATCAAAATTGACAACCTTACACTTGATATTAAACTATTATAAAGACGCCTTCCATAAATGAAAATATTAAAGTCAATGTTATTGCAGATTTGAGTAACGGCTTCAAAACACGTGAAATTGCGGAAAGAAATAATATAAATTCAAGCACAGCTTTTAAGATTATTAAAAAAACATAGATATCACCACAGAATTTGAAGAATGTTTGGTTCTGGCCGCAAAAGACTATCAACAGCTGAGCAAGGCCGCCACCTCACAAATGTGCTTATTGAAATTAATTTTCTTCAGTAGTGAATGCAACTAATGTCAGTAACTTTCCGGGTTCTGCTTTTACTGCCTAACGAAGAATTAGGGAAGCTAATTGGCGGTGCCATAAAACTGCCGAAAAACTTAATTTGAATGCGACCCATAACGAAACTCGTATACGCTATGCACTTGAACATCTGGTAAATAACAGACACTTCTGGGAAACTGTAATTTTTACAAAAATTATTTCAAAGTAAGAAAAGTGGACCGATTCATGTATACCAAGAGTTACCCGATTTGACGAAAACTTAGTAATGTGTATCCAGAAAATTTCAAAGTAAGTTTTTGGGGTTGGATTTAAATTAAAGGGACTGATATGTTATGGGAAATAGAAGGAAACTTGAATTTAGTGTCTTATATCAACATTCTAAGTAATGTGATGTTACCTTCAGAGGAGCTATTTTTTCCAAATAGCAATTTTATAATACATCGAACAGAGTGAAAACATGGGTCAGAGAAAATAATATCAGTATGTTGGATTTTCCGCCAAGAAGTCCTGATTTAGATATTATCGAAAATGTGTGGGGGTTGATGATCAAAGAAATAAAGAAATTAAATCGAAGACTTCAAAATAGAGAAGAACTGGTAGAAACAGTTCACACAGTATTGGAGAATGTAAATCAAAATAATTGTACCAACCTTTATAACGCTATTCCAAATATGTAGATTGCAAGAAGTTTTAAACAAATACGGTTCTATAATCAATATTAATGCATATATTTCTTCATATTTTTTAATTAGTATTTTGATTTGTATCAATCAGATGTGAAGATGTTTTGATAATTATTTGATATTCCATAGAATAATGACTTGTAAACAAAGCCAAGTTCACAAAGTCGAAGATCTCTTGTCTACTTTTTTCTGCTTTCGACTGTATCTTTTAATTGTGGAATGTATCATAATTTAGCATTACTTTTGGTCAATAAATCTTAGTTATTAATTATTAACTAATATATACCGCTGAAGAAATTGTATGTAAAAATAGAACTTTCTTTTTTTAATTTAGACTAGAATAATGTGTAGAGGGATCTTATCACTTTTAATGCCTAATAATAATGACTTTAGTGACTTATCTCAAGAAAAAAGTTACTAAATAGCGACTTTTTTTCATTTATTATTTTGATATATAGAACATAAATTTAACACATTTTTAATAGAAAAAACATTTATATTGAAAAATAATTTATGATGAACTCTAAAATAAAAATTACATTCTTAATAAAATTAAACAAAACAAAATGAATTATGTTTTACATTTCTCTGTAACAAAATTTTCTAATATGACAGTCTTTATTTTGACATTATCTTCATTTAATACTTCTTTGGTTTTCGCTACCATATAAAAATCTTGACAACAGTTTAAACAAAAGTAATTGTTCCTTCTCTGGTAACTTCCTAAGTTCTTGTTGAGTTTTTACTCCACAATTTAATTAATAATAACTTTAATGACAAAAAATTCGTGGCGATAGAAACATCTATAGTATGTATTTGAAAGCACATTATCAAAATGGACAACGCTTCTTTTTTCAAAAATTTTATTACAGTCTTAGTTAAGAGGAGCGTTTACCTATTGAAAACTAAGGCATCGCCGTTTTGCGTTTTTTATATTTATTTTGTAATTTTAGAATCTCAAATTTGGGTTAGTGATGCAAAAGGCATAACTTTGTAATGTCAAGGCCAATTTTTGTACTAATTTATTTTTTTAAAAAAGTTGTGTTTTAGAAATAATCACAAAAACGCATGAATTTGATTAATGTCTACTAAGGCTGGTACACAATAGAAAAAAGCAACCTCTACGCGCCAGCTGCACATTTGATGAACGATATAAAAAAAACTTCATGTAATTATTTTTGAAGATAAAAAACATTAAATAGTAAACATTCTCACACACATTTCACACGAGTGTTTTTGAAGCTATTGCGTCGTTTATACCCACTTTACGGTATCTCTACCGGCCCTAGCCAAGACGCAAATCTATCGGAATCGGTCGGCTATTACAGACTTAAATCCGAGTGACAGTTTGTAATTAAAAGGAAATGTCATATATACCTATAATATTCGAGTGTATAATAATATAACAGTTATGGGCAAGCGAAAATTGGCTTATTATAAAACAACAACATTAACAGTTCCGTACGTACTCATTCTTTATACATTATGTTTCCCATCTATAGTATTCCTTTATGTATGACAGAATCTGTAAATAAAACCGAAGCGCTGTGATCGAAACCGAATATCGTCTAGCTCCACCTACTCACACCCCCTTGCGTCTACCCGTCCCGCGAGTAATATAAGTTGCATAAGTTTCTATTTGTTGGTAAACACCCCTCTTAACTCGTTTAATTCTGAATATAGTACTTGAATTAAAGGTTCATTATTTTGAAAAAAGTCCGTAAATTTTGTAAAAATGTGAAACATATTCTATAAAATAAAAATCCACTATACAGGTTGGGATTTTTTGAAAATGTAATGTTATATTTATAAGACTTAGTTTTGATTAAAGAACTTCTGTACTTGGTAGTAAACGCTAGAAAATATTTTTTTATTGCTGAATACTGTTCTAAAACGCGACTGATACCTAGTCCCAACGCTAACCAACTGGTACCATCATGGTTTATAAATTTGTGTGAAGGTAACTTTAGATCACTCTGAATTTTCTCAACGTCTTCTAATCGTAACGACCAACCATCAAAGAAATGATACAGAGCAATGATAAAATCACTCACTTCACTTGAACACTTTTGTAATTGTTTTAAAAAGGAATTGTGAACTATGTGAATATTAGAGGTGCCTACATCCATAAGAGGTTTTCTATCTACATCCATGAGTTCCTTCTTGCTTCCTTATTTATTACGTTAAATATCCAAAAAATAATTAAAGTGACTGTAGTGACAAATTTTAGACATAGTGACCATTAGTGAACTAAAGGCTAAAATAGTGACAATTTACTAAATTGTGACCTCACTATGATACCTGTGTGTATACAACAATGTTACATTTAGAGGACACTGAGGTTAATTCAAACAGAAATGTAATGTAATAAATACAAAACTTAAGATTTATTTTCACATTGTTATTGCTTGACACATGTTCAGTGTCAATTTTTGGCAGTTCTTTTGTGTCAATTGTAAATGAATCACCAAATCAAACCAACTAAGTCTATTTAATGATAGAGAAACTTACATTACATCTCTATTACAGCAGCAGGCCATGTGGTATTCAAAATATTCTTTTTCATTCAGGTAGATCTTGCAAGACGAACACTGGGTAAGTTCTAAAATTTAACAAAAAGAATGATGTAGAAACGGTAATATTGGTAATTTCATATTTCGGTAATTGAATGAAAATTACCAAGCACTGAATGAATTACTTCATCTATATTATTGTTTTAAGGACAACAATGCTATTGTAATAGTTATAATATATTTTGGATACTTGTGTACACTTGCAGTCATTAACTGCAATTAACTGCATAAATTTTCAAAACATAATTTGATTTTTAAGTTGTCAATCTAACTGATTCTAAATGAAACAGGAAAACCGCTTTTACAAGAATAAGCTTAAGGCCCATGTGTGGTCTCCACACCACAGAAAATTCACCATTTTTAAAATTAAACCAAATCAGCACAATATCAGTTAATAAAGAGTTAAAAGGGGGAAACATACATATTTGAAATTATTTTTCTTGTAAGTGAAAATAAAATGTGCTTAAGATTATATCATTTTGAATACCTTCACTTGTAAGTTTTGCATTGTTTTTATTACAGCAGATGTTTTTGTGTTGGATTAAGTATGTCTTTGAGCTGAATCCAAGGCAGCATAATGTGCAAGCAAATACATCTTGAGCATCTGTTTGCACAATAGGGATCCAATCTACTTCAACATTTTCATTAACTTGATGTTCATATTCCTCTCCAAAATATACCAATAATTCCTCACCTTCGTGAATTTCATGCTTACTGTGATAGTACAAACTATCTTCGTATTGATACGGGAGTAGGTTTTGTTGAAAAATAGTTCTAGCCGAATTAACAAATTGCATCCAATTTAAAAGCTCTTGATTAAACTCACTCACTATGAATTTTCCTCCCCTTAGTTTCAAAGGGCATTCTGAAGTATTGATTCCAGTGAATGGACCAAATCTTACACCTCTGGGAATAACTTTTAAAGCAAATACTCCAAAATCTCCAGCTGACTCTCTTATTTCTAAAAGATCATTTGGTATATCATATCTTACTCTATTATATGTCTTAGGAAGTATGTCTTTGTTCAAAATATGTATCAGCATTCCACATTTAGTGCAATAATCTTGATAATATTCCTGACAATGCGTACAATCTGTTAACAAAAATAACACATTATCTTGCATATTGTCATATATTATTTTATTGTCACTGTTAGTTTTAATGTTTAAACATAATTAATAAAAAAATAGTATAGTTACTCATGTGGAAATGTTGAATTTCATGTTCCAAATGGTGACTAAATATAATTATGTTGCGGTAGGTGAGAGAAAAAGGCAGTAGTTTTAAACATTCCTTTCTCATCATTTGATTTTATAATTAAGGAGAGTGTAAATTCAAATAACTATTGATATGATGTATTATTATATACACTGTATACCTTATATACTTACATAATAATTCATAGTCTAACTTAATTTTCATATTGTCAAGAGCACTGTCATCTTCTCTTTTAACATTACCAGATATAATGATATTGTGTATTTCAGGTGATGATATCTCTATTTTGATATCATCCACATCAGTAGACATTTCATTCTGTTTTACTGTAGCATAATCTCGTAACCGCATCTCCCTTTTACTAATAGTAGTTTCACAGACAAAATTGTTATTATCTGTAAATTCTTCATTCTCCAATTCTTCCTTTACACTTAATGTATTTTCTGTAAGTTGCAGCATGTTATACATTATATATTTTTTTATTTTTTCAGTTAGTTGAAATTAGTTCAGATGGTTAAATTGTAAACATAATATAAATCAACATGAACCTTTGTAAATTGTAGAAAGAAAACCTTTTTATGTTTATACTGTGGTGCGGTCTTATGGGTTTTCAACAGAGAAATAGAGTAGGGGAGAACGCGCTTCGACGAGTGCGCATCCAGTTTTAAGCAAACGCTATTGTGGTCGCCATTTTGCAGGGTAATTGGCACTTGTGTTGTTGTAATTGTCAAGCTTGGAGGTTATTTTTAATTAATTGTATTAAAAAGGACTTGTGTGTGTTATTAACATGTCGTGCTCTGTGTTGGGCTGCAGTAACAGTCGAAGATTTAAGCCGGAAGGCATTTCTTTTCACACGTAAGTTTGTTTACATTTTTCTAAGTCAATGAACTTTACATGCGAATTGTTGAGCTAGGTATAAATATTACCGTAATAGAATGAAAGAATTGCATCTTTAAGAGCGCGATTAATTCTGCACTATTTGTAGATTTCCACGGGGTGATTCATTGAAAATGTGGTTAGATGTGCTAGGAAAAAATGTTGAAACGTGGACCTGGTCCAAAAATAAAGTTATTTGTTCCAAACATTTTTGTTCCGCTTGTGAGCAACCTTCAAAATGGCGGAATTCAATTTAACTTAGTTGGCGCATCTTTAAGCGCGTTCTCCCCTACTCTATTTCTCTGGTTTTCAAGGTCTTACAACCAAAACAATTAATTGTTTTCTGTAATTGTTTGATTTTTTAAGGTTCACTACAGAGGTAATAGATGGCAGTTTAAAATAAAAAGAAATGTAAATATGGACAAATACACAATCGAATTCGAAGGACAATTCAAAAACGACATAATTTTTGGATTTTGATAGTTAATCTTCAATTTCACACTAATACACAATAAATAAATAAATATTTATATGTATAGGTATTTGTAAAAATATGTTTTCTTATCCAACTTTATTTGTTCAATGATTATTGTGAAGTGGGTAGCCTATGTAACAGGTAGTTTTCAAAAAGTATTTCTGTTTTCATAAGAACTAGGACCAAGGTATGATTAAATGTATACTATTAAAAAATGATTCCTTATCACTGCTTTTGCTCTGGGACTGTTGTGCACAATCTTTTTATACCTACCTATATACCATAATAATGTGCAGCCGTTAGCGTAGATTTCTTTCTCGTCAAGAATATGTAATTTTGATATTTCAGTAGGGGGCAGCACGGTAGCTAGTTCGACAATTCAAATATAAACAGGTTTAAAAGTGTAGGTACCAAAAAAGTCGAACCGCAAGCAAAAACTATAAGATGAAATATGACAAGAAATATCTAGATTAAAATGAACTTAGACACAGCGAGAATTATACTCAAAAAGTCATTCACGGAATAATTACTGGAGCGTTTGGATTACTATTTTTTCCCATATTAAATAAACACCAGTCTCTCGGTTTAGTGACACTTTAATTAATTTCCTTACTTTTCACCTGTTACAGTCATTATGTTATAATACAACGGCTACCTTTCAAGCCATTGCATAATTTGCATATTAACTTCCGGGGTTGTTCAAGGGTAAATTACTGGTGTTAAGTTTATTAATTTCTTTCTAAATGAAATTGCCTATACGATTTTTTCGAATAAGCAAACGATCTACAAAAGTATGTGGTATGAACATTGTATATACTTTCTTAATTATACACATACAGTACATCTCTCTTAAGAATCGGATTACTGTCTGTGCATAGGTACTTACTTTATTTATGCTTGAAATAAACATTTTTTAAGATGTAGAATATAGAAGACGCAGGTTTCTACGGTTGTTGTTAAATATTTCTTGGTTTCTAGGTTGAACGAGTGTCGTCATTACTACTTCTGTTGGCGATGTTTGAATTTCGAAAGGTTTGTAAATCTGAATTCTATCTCCACCCCTCCTTAAAGTTCTTCATTCAAATTCAACTGAACCACAACATACACGCTCTATTGAACTGTAACACTAAATACAAATATAAACCAGTCCCCTGTTAACAAACACCAGTCTATTCAGGTAATCGCTGAATTACCATCAACAGGGTCCTTTGGAACCCCTTCGGGACTGTTGCCCCGATTTCGACCAAGAAACCAACAGAAATCATTATTCTGTGCAAACCTATCTTCAAATTAAAATAAAATAAAACGAATAAAATTATATCAGGCATTTCGAAAAATATTTGTTTTTTTTTTCGTGCGGAGGCAATTTCACCGATAAGAGTTGTTCAGAATTGTCCAAAAAACTTATGTAAATCCAAAAATTCACCAAAATTAAAGGCAAATCTCAAAACGAAAATCAAATTGAAGCATATATGCTGAAGTTACAGTGTTGGTTAAGCAATTATTATATTATGTTGTAGGTATATTATGTTATATTGCTATAATCTGGGAAATTCTCTATATTAGTTGTGTCATAATTAATTTTGTAAAATATGAGTTTAAAATATGAATCGTTTCAATTACAAACGTTAAATCTACTTTACATAGAAAATGTAGGTCACTATATATTTTAAATAATTAAATAACAGAAGTAATTAAAACGTCCACATTTTACAACATAACACGTGGTAAGCATCATTTCCTTAAAAAAAACACAATTAGTTGTATTAATATTTCCGTTTTTGTCGAGTAGAAATTTTACTGAAAAGTGGCTTGATAGGTTTCCTTACATATAGTCGAGTCGTTTTGGCAACCGACACGGCCAAAGTACGAACTAAAGATGACGATTCAATACCACTACCAATTTCGATCGGCCGGAACAATTTCAAAACAAGAAAATTAAACTGATTAATTAATATTTCAGGATATATACCTTTCCAAAGTAAAATACTATTACTTGAATGTCAGTTACAAATTAAATATTATAAATAAAGCTTTTAAATATTATTTTTTTCTACAGCTATATTTTATATATTATTTGGCTATACTGTTCAGGGGGCAAGCATTGTTGACAAATTTAAAATGTTTAGATGACAATTATAACAAACGTCAAAAGATAATTATGACAAATGTCAAAAGGTGTATGAATATTATTATTTATGACAGCCCTGAAATGGCTTTTGTAGGTTATATTACATAACAGGCAAAATTATGTAATATCTAATATTTGACGGCATTTTAATTTAGTGGCGCATGTCGGTTGCGAGAGCGACTCAACTATAATCAGAATGTTTGAAGTATGGCTACTGGCGGCCATATTGATTTAAATTTGACAACATCTTGAATTAACCTCAGACATTTCTATGGTCTTTGAGAACATACCTTTTAATCTCACGTTCGTGTTTAACATATAGTATTAACAAATTAATTTTGTTTATTCTCTAAGAGAAGTTCGGTCAAAGTATACTTCTTCTTAAATAAAAAAATAATGTCAGAAACACACAAAAGAAGTTTTGCAAAATCTGTTTAAATCAATAGATACTAGCAAAATAATATTATTTAAATTCCGCCCAAAAAGAATATCTACTTTAAAATATAAATTAGTTAATTTTTTTAAATTTCGGCTGATGCCACTTTTTCTAAAACCAAACAAATATTTGCGAAATTTATATTGCCCATTTTTTATCACAGACGTATCTTTATGTTTACAGTTGATGTAAGCATAGGCTGTATTTACTAGACTCTGAATTTTTACGTCCTTTCTTAAAAATTAAATATGTATCTATCCTGCAAAAAGTACTATGAGCATTTTGAATGATGAACATTTTGCTGGTTTTAGGCAACACAGTAGACCTCACTTAGTCACCGAGGACTGCCTTCAGTCGGTGAACTATCATTACCTGCCGTGTTCTCGATGCTAAAGTGAAAATTTGATATTCTGTAGTTGATCCGATAAAATCGAAGAGATTACAATTAACATCCAAATAAGTTAATTTTAGATCATCACTTACCACATAATCAAGAAAAAAAATTAAAATCATGTTTATAAAAAGCACACAGCCACATATTTGGCAAATTATCGTCTTTAGGAAATTTGAAAACATGTTCTTTTATATTTAAATTTTATTATTTATTTATTATTATCAGTATACAATATTTGCTCACCATATTTATTAAAGCAAGAAGCCATACACAGTGAATAAACTTTCATATCGCACCGCAGTAACACACTGCTTGTCGGCTGACAGTGGATGAAAACAGGCTGGCAATTATAAATTGTCCTGTTACTGCTGACGTTTATATGAACAGGTCTGAGACTTTGTTTGAGTATGAGGGTCAATATCTTGGCTACTAATACAGTTATGACAACATGTAAACGTCATCGATGACGTGCAACGGAACTTAACGCGTATTAGAGAAACTAAAAAAGTTACTTTGTTAAATTATACTTGAGGGCATTTATTTCATTAGCTTATATAGAAGATTTATAAATTCATCGTAATATACGCACTCATGGCAAATAAACACATAATTTCCTTTTCAATATTAAATTTCTTTATTACAAATTTTTAATAGACTAATAGTTCAATTCGGTGTTGACAGATAAATCATATCTGTCAAAAAGACGTGCGTTGTGTATATTCTTCCTGTCAAATTTTTCATGTTTATTTTTGCTTTGATATAAATTGTTTAAAAACAGTGCTTCTTAGAAGTGTATTTATTATTTATTTCCGTCCATTGAATATAATGCCGAAAGGTTTCTGTAAACAGTCGAGGCTTTTACAAACTTTATGTATTATTATGGATACGTAATGAAACATTTAAGGTTTTTCGACAATATAAATCAATATAATAAATAAGTTGAGAAAGACTGAAGTCTTAGAGCATTTCATTTACTAAATATATTACGTTATAGTTATTGTATTGTGAATAATTTTTTTCTTTGGTTATATCAAATGTCACTGACAAAAATAAAAATAGATCCGGCAACATATACGAGGCGAGTCGTCATGGATCTAGTATGACATGCAACTGAATGTAACGCGTTTCCACCATATAGGTACAGTTTTGTGCAATAAATTGGCGTACACGTCTTATTACTAATTTTGACATTATTTTGCCATTGTGAAAATGGCTTAAGTTAAGTTGACAAATGGAATTATAGCGTCAATTCAATTTGTCATACATGACAGGTATTCAAACAAAAGTCATATTTACATAAGCGTATATTAAGTGTACGCCAATTTATTGCACAGAACTGTACATCTGTGAGTTGAAACATGTCAAGTAATCATTCATATTGTACTACATCTTATATAAATTTAAATTATAATTATAAATAAATAGTTCATTATCTTTATAATAATTTTGAAATGTACAATTGCGGCCCCTACAAACTCAGACGCCGACTTTTGACATATTCTGCCAAATTCAAAAAAATTGTTATGTGTGAGTTTGACTTTTATCCAGTATGACAATGTCAGTGTCAGTTTATTGTAAGTTACAAGCGTGCACGATTTTTAAAGTGACATTTAATAAACTTCAATTCTGGGACCATGTTACAAAGCCAAAATTTCTTATTTGTCATATTGTCTGAGTTTGTAGGGGCCGCAATTGTACATCTGTTGAAGTAGGTATGTAGGTATGAGAATGTAAAATATTATAAAGATAGGCGACTATACCTGTTGTGTCGAATATCATTCGCCATAGGTAATAAGTTTATACTTATGTATGTAATACGTCGCAGCGCCGTGTCTATACATCGTCCATACATATATACGTATACACAGATCCGCTATGGCTAATGTTACTTGACACATATATGAGGATATTTATTTCTATTACCTAGAGCCACATCAAAAGATTACAAAAACATGAAATGCAGTGCTACATCTAATGTACTAAATAAGTGAAATTAGTTTATTAAGTAATAATAAGAACGAGACGATGAGGATGTAATTTGCCCGTGTGATAATCGAAATGCACGCATAACTATTATCTACAATAAATACATACAATTACTTAGTAAGAAAAACTCCCACACTTAAAAATAGATTCATTCGAAATTAGAGCAGATTTTTACGTGTTTGTGTTTTTGCCTATGTAACTCAAACTGTTTCATCATCACATACATGACTCTAATAGATATACAGTTGTTTCAGAATATATTCGTACGTAAAAAAATTATCATATTATTCGATACACAGATTAATAAAGGTACCCACCTATGTATAGTATAAGTTTTGATACAGAACTAAATAGAATAAAAACTATTGCGTTAAATAATGGATACCCGACCAGTTTAATTAATAATATGCTTTTGGAAAAGCGAAAAATATTTTTTCTCCAATACATGCCAAAGTACCTCACACTGAACCTGGTAAATACAATTGCATTACATATTTAGGAAAAATATCCGCAAAATTGGTAAGATAATTAACAAACCGAATAATGGGGTTACAAATTCAGTGGGGGTTACTTCCAGCAAGATAGGGCTGCTGCACATACAACTCCCGAAAATTTAGTGCTTCTAAAACATTACTTTCCTTATCGAGTTATAAGCAAAGGTGTTTGGCCAGCGTGATCACCAGACTTTACTCCGTTAGCTTTTTCTATTTACAGATTGCTAAAAATGAAGTCTATAAGACAAGAATTAATAACTTAAATGACCTGATGAATACAAGTAGAATTAAATGTAATAAAATAACACCAAATTTATTGCAGAATATTATTGACAACTTGAAACGTCGTATTGCATTATGCATTCAAGAGAATGGTGACCATTTTGAACAATTTTTATAAATTATAATTAATTAAAATTTCTGAAAAAAGTTACATACTAGTTGTTTGATTAATATCCCATCTTTAAAGTTATCTTATTAAATAAATTAATAATCCAATTGTACTATCGCTAGATGTTAAATTTTGGCAGTGAGAGGTGGATAACCTTATTTTTACTATTTAATCTATATCCACATTTCAAAAATGTGAAAGATTAGTGTTTATAGGACACATTTATTTATACCAGATAAAATTCTTTTTAAAACACACAGTACGTTAAAACTAAAGCCAAGATACTTGTTCTCCTGGAAGCAATGAAAATAAATACAGACAATAAATTAGGGTTAAGTCTAAATGAATAGATAGGTCACTGTCCACTTTTTCTTTAAATGTGTAATTTTATTTAATTTTATACTAAATAGCGGCAGGTCACTCATCACTTCTTCCTGTAAAATCTGTAAAATTTGTTATTATACAGGTGTTCCTAAATATCATGTACATAAGGAAGGGGGTAACTATTTGGTTTATTTTGTGCCTAAAATTTCATATAAACATAGGTCTGCAAACGCTTCGTTACCAATATGCAGGGTGTTGAAATTTCAAGAATTTTTCACTTTTTACTGTATAGCTCCTGCAGTTTTTGAGATATTTTGTTCAAATTTGGAAGGTAGGTTACGCTATAAGGCCTGCATCATTAGCCATGCCAAATGATTATGTAAATCTACAGGGTAATAATTTTTTCGGGGTCATGCCCTCTTTTCTCACCCTGAACTTTTTTGCGATGCGCCACTGCTAGATTCTAAAATACGCAATAAATTTTCTGTCTTGTTTAGAAACTTTTTGATCTCTTATATTTTTTTCTTATCTGACCGTTATCGAGAAAAAAAATAGAAAACAATTTTCTGTAATTCGCCAGAGAAAATTAAATTTTTTAAAATGGTCTAGCACTGGCTTTATTCAGATAATCACTTGAGTTTATTAATTTGACAATTGACATTAGAAATCGTAAAAAAACAGCAGGAGCTATACAGTAAAAAGTGAAAAATTCTTGAAATTTCAACACCCTGCATATTGGTAACGAAGCGTTTGCAGACCTATGTTTATATGAAATTTTAGGCACAAAATAAACCAAATAGTTACCCCCTTTCTTATGTACATGATATTTAGGAACAGCCTGTATATAAGCAGGGACCAATTAATGTAGTGTAGCGAAACAATATTGTAGTGGTTTTTATAAATAACAGTTTGAAACTCTCAAAACCATTGTTGTTATTTGTTACTATGGAGTTTCAATAAGTATCTCCCGCATCAATTAATTATTTGAAAATTACTGTTAGGAAATAGTTTAAACGGCGCTTATGGAATTCAGTATGAAATTTGACAACTAATTAGAATTTACTCAGAGGTGGAAATTGTGTTTGTAAAAATCGCTAAAATGCAAGTGCTGGTGGCGTAAATCAATTACAAACAAATAATAAAATGAAAAACCAAACCATCAAGGGAATAGAGTAAATAAAATATGTAGGATTAAAAACACAGAGGAAACAATAAAGTAGGAACCATAATACATGAAAACGTGAAAATCCGCTTATAACGTTGTTTTTATGTCGCACATGAATTACTTAATAAATATATGGGGAAACTCAATTAATAGAACCATTAACAAGCAAACTACCTTTATGCATTGGAAGATCATTGATTTATCAAATATGCCTTTACTGTAAATTGGTTGGAAATAAATTGTTTTTTATTTATAAGAATTATCGTTTGTATATTTATATATTTCTATTCTTGTGTACAAATTCATATTGAATTATTTCAGGTTAGTACATTAAACCTGCAAACCTGTTTGAAATCATACTAATGCATGTACGAATAGTTTCCCGGCCGACTGTACACACACATAAGGAGATTCCATAAGACTATCAAGTTAATTAATAAATTGAAAGAATGGGAATGAAGACTGTTATGCATTTTTTTCGTTGAATGTTAACTCTTTCTTAGACGGTTCACATAATAAGTTCGTCACTTTCTTCTTATAATATATAAATAATAATGTCAATATTGCAACTATTATAATTAGAAATGATTTAAGAAGGTATATAATAATCGAACTGATTGTATAATAATGTCTAATTGTTAGAGAAGGAATTGATTAATTTAATAATTATGAAGTTCCTTAGTAGGCGTTTATATTATTAAAAAGAGAGCGGAAACTGTTGTGATTTTATTGTGAGTTATAAATAGGATAAAAAATTTATGAGAAAAGTAAGGATTAAGTACTTATTTTTAATTTCTAATCATTTTATTCTGAGTAGCGTAGAATGGGGGGAGTAAAATATTTTCTTTGAAATATTTATATCTCACCCCATAAAAATATGCCACTTACCGGATTGTTCAAAATGGTTTATCAAGAAATTAATATCTCTTTAATACTTAATTTACTTTTCTACAAATATTTGTACGTTTGTGCATCTTTAGAGCCGTCTGACACGACACCAGTGGCGGCCCGTGATTTTTTGGGACAGGAGGGCACCGGGGGTCTGAGTGTTTAATATCAAAAATTAAGTACAGACAAAAAATAAACTCAATATGCTATTTAATTAACTTGTTTGAAAATAAAATCCATCCGCCGTTCCTTACGATCAGCAAAATTATTAACAACTCATTCATTGAAGTTTGGTGTTGATGTCAGTAATTGTTTTTCAATGGAACACATTGCTAAGGCACATAGTCTGCTTTCCCGCATGGTATTTCTAGAAAATGTTTTTATTCTCTTCAAAGTAGAAAAACACCGTTCACTTGATTTTTTCTATTTTGCACGCCCCCAGAGATTCGAAAAATAGCAGAAGACAATTTACAAAATCTTTCGCCAACATAGTCTCGACATATTATCAATAACAAACTTTTATAACAGTTGTACTATTCAACCTTGGAAGTAAATTACAATAGTAGAATCGAAAACTTATCATCCAACTCTGCTTAACAATTTATATTGTTAACTAGTAAATAAAATGTTAGCATGTGTCCTTTTTATTCTTTGTACAACTTCTATTGCACATGTTTGTTACATTAAAGGCTTACATTTTGACATTTAAATATAATTTGGTTCCATTTTTTTTTTGTTACCAACGTCAAAACAACAAAATTAGCGTGCGATAAAGAAATACTTTTGCAACCAAAACGGATGTCGTAAAGTGAACTTTATAGCACCGAAATAGAAAAAAACATTTTACACATTACACCCACACAACCAGTCTGATAAACTGTAAGAGCTTCTGTTGAATTTTCTCGTCACGGTTTTATTAGTTTTCAAATTGTGATCTTCTAGTTTAATCAATAAATCTGGTCTAGGGAGACCTAGGTTTTTTAATTATGTCTTAATATTACTAACGCAATTCATAGTTGCATTTGCACCGATAGAAATTACAACATACACTCACCGTTGTATATTATATACTGGACCGCTACCCGGACCCGGCACCATAGAGTAGTGCCCCGCCGCCTAGATATATACGCCCGCTACCCGCGCCAGTTTCATCGCTCGATATCTAATACAGACGGGGCAGTTGCGCGAGATGCCCCGGAGCCTACGTCAGACTGCGATTTTTAAACGCGCTGAAAAGACGGACTGTTACTTCCGAAAACATATTATTTGTCATCAAACAAATCAGAAAAATTACATACAAATTAGGTATTTATAATTAATTTATCTGTTAAAAGAAATTTGTCATGGGGAAATTTGTCACGGGGGGGGGGGGGGGCAGTGCCCCGTTGCCCTCCCTGCAGCAGCCGCCACTGCACGACACTGATTGTAGTATTAATTTCATACTTAAATTGCGCGCAATTCTAGTTTCAAAATCAGTAGTTATTACAGAATTTCTGCCTGACACGCACATCAAAATGAGTATACGAGTATACGAGTATGCGATGAGTATGCGAGCAGTAAGCTTTCATCAAGAAAATAGAACATATTTTATTTTCTTGTAGCCAAACAAACTAAAATTGCGGGCGCAATTTAAGTACTGAAATTAGTACTAGAATCAGTGTCGTGTCAGACAGCTCTAAGACGCAAAAATATTTTTATTTTAGTTTGTAGGTGCATTATAGGATGGTAACATTGAGTCTACTTGTGCGTTGTTTTGTAAGAAAATTATTTACCAATGTTTCGTTTTACATTTTCCACCCCTGCGTGAATATTCTTCTAGTAGTGATTTTTTAAATTATCGACATAAACTTATCAACTTTAAGATAATATGAATTGAATATGGGACTTATGAATTCCATTTCATAATATTGGTAATGATATTTATTTTGTAAATTAGATATTTCGGCGCGCCCGTAATGGTACAGCCCATTACACTTTATTAATTTTATAAAATTTTAATATTTTTTTAAAGGATTTAATTAAATACATATATTTTTTTATTAATATTTTGAAGGGAAATAATATTTAAAATCAATGAATATGTTATTGTATTATTAAGTAGATATTAGTCATAGGTTTTGTATATATTTGTGAGTAAAAATGAGGCGTGGCCACCACTCGACTTTCTTATACGTATGAGCGTTTCAAACTATACAATTTTAAGAATTTTTTATACAAAACTTATTCAAAATCCTATTCTAAGTACTTTTATTCTCTTAATAAATCGCTATAGAATGCATACTTTGCAAGATATTCGAAAAAAAGTGCTACTCACAAAGAGTAAAAGTGCTACTTCCGGTCCGAATTTTGAAATTTCATATATACAAAAAATATTGCATATTCAGTTCTACTGTACTCTTGATAAATATATATAGAATGCATAACTTACGACATATTTGCAAAAAATCGCTATTCGATAAGAGTAAAAGTGGTACTTCCGGTCTGAATTTTCAAATTTTTTTATACAAAGGATATTGAAAATTATGTTTTAAATACTTTTATACTCGTAACGTACTTGTCTAAAAAGCATGACTTGCGAGATATTCGCAAAAACCTGATTTTCGATAAGAGTAAAAGACCTACTTCCGGTTGGAATTTCGAAAAACTTTTTAAAGACAATTTGTCTCAAACTTAATTTTAAGTATATATGAATTCTTTATAAATTTGTTTAAACTTAGTAGTTGACGAAATATTGGCAAAATTCGATTTTTTCACCGAAGTAAACTGCTACTTCCGGTTTACCGATTTTACTGAAAAACTAATCAGATCTCAAGAGGGAGATTACACACTTAAATACAAAATTTTGAATTGATAGCTATAGCGGTTTGACCGCTATCGTGGTCACAGACAGACAGACACACAGACATACAGACATTTTTTAAAAACCACTTTTTCGGTATCAGGGGCTTCAAAACGTGGACATATGCAAAAATCTCGAGGTCAAAAATTTTCATCATCACAATACTTCCTTATACTACGTATAAGAAAGTAAAAAGGGTGACGCCGAAAGTTTATATTAACCTGATAAACACTCCAATAGCAATATACAATCCCGCGGCTAAATGAACGTGTATGTGCGTGTAAATGTGAATGGGAACCCCTGAACTTTGTAGAAAGTGGGGAACCCCAGACATTCTGATATAAAAGGGAAATACGCGTGAGAAAAGAGAGAGTCGACGGCAATATACGTTATATATCATATCAAAAGGCTAACTCCTAACATTAGACTACGCATAAGAGTCATTGCTACTATAACTTCAATAAATAATTTACTACCGAGAAAACGTAGTAAAGTAGTGGTGGTGGTTGCACCTAAGAAGTAATTGTGCAACGTGTTATATTGTTAAAATAAAGATTGTATTTCCAGTAGCAGAACAAGCAGATGATGCCGTTGAAAACATCGTAGAAATAAAGAAGATTTCGTCGATAATAAGCAGCCCGAAGTTCCTGCTGGAAACAGTACAAGAAAGAAGATGAACAAGAAGAATTTAGATAAGGTATTATTTAAATGATTATTGTTTAATGACTGTAATGTTTTATGTAATAAAAGAGGAGAGACTGTAAAAACAAAAGTTCAAACAGAAAGTAATTAAATAAATATTGTCTAACAAATATATATGTAAAGTAACTTGATATGTTCACAAGTATCAATATAAACACGTATAATATCGAATGTGCATTGTATGTAATAAATTCTGGTGTTTATAGCTAACGATTGAATCAAACAAAAGACCTACAGAAATGTTTGTGTTAGTTTATTGTTTGTAAAAATTAAAATGTATTAGAATTGCTTTTTAAATATATGTTACTTCTTGCGTTGTTTGTAAAATTATAGATACAGGATTCATTGATTTTAATATAAGAATTATTAAAATTTTTAAATGGTATTTTTTTTAATGTACAGGAATCCCCTTTTACTTAATCATTTCAATTAACCCGAATCGCCCTGAGATAATTTGAGTTGAGCTGACAAAACAAATAATTTTACATTTTATTTCTAAAGTTTAACTTTAAATTAAATATCTTAATTTAGAGATAGGGGTTTCTCTACATTGTGTCGCCCAACTTTGGGGTGGTACCTATACAAGACGTTTCCAAATTGCCGCTTTAATAACACGAAAATCCAATAATGGGTGGAGACTGTGGCTCGAAATCTGAAAGAAAAGGAAAAATCCCATACCACAAAAATTAAAAAGATGTAAAAATCTATGTACGTATTTCGGCAACTAAGTTGCGATATTCAGTAGAAACACTCTGGTGTTACCCCACGGGTGATTTGGTGAAGAGCATATCTTCTAAGGTTATACATTAGCAAAAAACACTACGTTTAACACTCTTTTTTGTTTTTCTACAGGTTTCTACAGAGTAGGGTGGGGCGAAAAAACTTGTTTCTTTTTTTCGGAAACGGCTAGTTGAAAAAAGTTAAGAAAAACCGTAAAAAATGGTGAAAAGAACAAGAAGATAATTTTTTTAACAGATTTTTGAAAAGCTCTTATGTAATGTTTTCAAATGCAATAGTTCGCAATGTATAGTAATATAAGGGTGTTAAACTTTTTACTTTCGTGGCTGCTATTATGCTATTATTGATTGTTGAACACATTGAAGGCAACTTTTGAAGAAAATTCCGGCATAACTGACTTTGACAACAGGGTGCTTCTTATGTAGCTATCTATTGATTCAGTACCGCACACACTTTGGCCAGCCTCGGTGACAAGTTTGACGCATCGTTCCATAGCTTGGGTGTGACATGGAAATCTATTGAAATCTGGAATCAATTGTCTGCTAGTTTTGATCATTTGTTCTGTTCTTTCGTCTAGTACATTCCTTAGCAAAGGTGGCGGAGTGACATTACAAACATCCAGCGTAGTCGATCGCGTTGAAGTCAAGTGTTGGCACTGTCTCTCTGTTTTCCCCTTGCAATTTACCCGAGCTTTGAGATCTCGCCGTTATCCCAGTTCCCTCACATGCTGCCTTTAGTCTATAACCATAGCAACAATTATATTTTCGAGGTATGCAAAATATGAGTTTCGTTCTATTACTGGATCGATTATTTTTCGCAAATGTTCAGGGAGGCATCAATTATCGTGTTAATCTGATTGCTTCAAACACAATCTTAGAACAGTCAGAAAAATAACCACTTGCTTTGATCCGGAACCTCAGTGGCATGTAACAGTGCAAAATAAAGTATACCAGATGCTTTAGTTCATATGAGGGATTTTCTTCACTGACATATAGTCTGAGTACTCTATTTGCTGCTGTTGCCCATCGTGAATGTGCTAATGGACCTGGTTCTCGATGTGTCAAATCCACTGGGCATTGATCAAATTTGATTGTTGCACAAATATATAGGAGATACAACTGGTCTTTGCTGAGCTCCTTCTTGTCGGTATTAGGAATAGTGCAGTCAATTGATAAAGATCTACTACAGTTTTTCAAAGGCTTTTATTTTTTGATTTACTTCACCACTAAAGGAATTTGGTCCTGCTGTAGCTCCGTCCAACTGATGTAAATGATGTCTGAATGGTAGCTCTTTGAAACGTACGCGGTATATAATTCATTGCAGTGGTCTACCAACTTTTAACTCGATTTGACGAATGGCACCATTCTTCCAGCCAGTGTTAGGGCCCGTTTCGTCACTTTCAATTAAATCGAGCTCCTCCAAAGAAATATTCAGCTTAGCCAAATGTGTAGCAATTGCACAGCAATTTTTAGAAAGCCCAGTAGTGGGTGAAACATGGCAAAGGTATTTTGAGCATGGTTCTTGAATCAAGGATGATAATCTTTAGAACCAACCATTCTAATCACCATAGTCCCATCCATCCTGCCATCAAAGTAAAGACCACGTAAAGTTTCATTAATAGCTTTGGACTGCAAATGATGTCTGTCACTATTTTTTTTTATCAATTAGAATTATTTCCAGGAGTGGGAGATTAACATTTACGAATTCGAAAAAGTAGAACCATGACTAGCATATTATAGATTAGATTAGATTAGATAATCGTCTTTATTGTATTAAATAATACAAAATAAAGGTCAGTTCTTACATACTGATACGGTACAATATCATTGTCTAGTAGAGTAAAATATATGTATAAATAAAAAGTATAAAATATATATAAGCAAAATGTATATAAAATGAATATAAGCACGTATATTTAAATTAACAAAGAAGTAACAAATAAAGGACAGTCAGGCTACACCAACTCATCACGCAAATACTCCTCGATTGAATAATATTCTTTTTGTATAAGGGCCCTTTTAATTCTTGTTGCAAATTTCTTGGCGTCTAAATCTTTTATGCTGCTGGGCAAATGATTGTATAATTTAATGCCCCAGTAGTGCATGTTTTTCTGAGTTGTTGCAATTCGATGCTGAGGAATGCGCAAGTCTTCTCGCTGCCTGGTGTAGTAATCATGCTTGTCGCCATTCGAAGCATAATCCCGATTGTGTTCATGTATATATTTCAGGGCCTGATATATATACACAGATGCTAAGGTAAGTATTCCATTCCGCCGAAAATGCCCCCTACACGAGTCACGACACTTTAATGCACATAGTACTCTTATTGCTCGCTTTTGTAGAACAAAGACGCGTTCTGCAGATGTTGATATGCCCCACAAGAGTATGCCATAGGAGAGATGGCAGTGGACGAAGGAGTGGTAAGTAAGTAAAGCAGCTTCTTGTGTAGCTATGGTTGCTATTCTCCTAATGCAGTAAATTCCTGATGTTATTTTTCTTGCTAGCTGATCCACGTGATTGTTCCATTTTAATCCTTCATCTACATGCATTCCCAGAAAATTTACCACCATCCCTTCACCAGATCTTGTCTTCAGTATTAGTTGTTTTGTTTTGTCTTCGTTTAGCTTAAGTTTGTTGGCGGCAAACCAATCATTTGCTTTTTCCAAAGCTCTGTTTGATTGTATAGCGAGCCCACTCTCGAATTCATCATTTACCAGAATAGTAGTGTCATCCGCATAGAGACACATTCCGACACCCGGTATATTGTCTGATACGTAACTGGACACATCGTTCACATATATAATGAACAATAATGGTCCAAGTATTGATCCTTGTGGTACGCCACATGTGATTATGTTCATTTGTGATCTTTTTCCATTCCATTCTACTATTTGCTTCCTATCAGTTAGGTAGGATTTTATTAATTGCAGTGGAACTCCCCTTACTCCATAATAATGCAGCTTGTTTAAAAGTATATCGTGGTCAACTGTATCAAATGCCTTACTAAGGTCAAGAAGATTCATTTTAACAACTTTTCTATCATCTTGGGCATTGTGAATATATTTTATTACTTCAACCATTGCTGTCGTAGTTGACCTATTTCTTCTGTAACCGTGCTGTGCTTTTGTAAAGCAATGGTTTCTTTCAAGGTATTCTGTCAATCTGATGGCAATCACCTCTTCAAAGATTTTCGAAACAATTGGCAAAACACTTATGGGCCTGTAATTCTTGCATTCATTTACGTCATCATTCTTGTGGATTGGTATCACCCTTCCGATCTTCAATTCATCTGGAAAGTATCCCTCTTCGATGCAGTGGTTCACGATTATAGACAGAGGCTGACACAGTTCGTCTTTAGCATACTTAATTATTTCAGCAGTCATACCATATATATCCGGACTTTTCTTGTTTTTAAGTTTTATGATTATTTGACGTACTTCTTCCTGAACATAGCTTTATAGTAGCCTAAGAAAAATTGAATTTTGGAGCCCTGTCACTGTTATCAAAATGTAACAAAAACTATTCAAAATAAATATCTAAAAAATAAATGTATATAGTTTCATTAACAGCGAATATAGCTAGACTCATATGAGAAACCTTGTTCCTAGCATTGAGAACATTTACGTATTTATTTTTTAAATCAGCCCGAACGCAAATATGGGATGTTACATTGCAGAGACCATTAGTATACATACTAGATACAGCATGTGTCAATTTTCATTAGCCATAGGCGATTAATTTATGCAATACGTGACAACATGGCACTCCTACTTTCCTCTCCAATGCGAGCGCGACCGATACAAGCTCAAGTTATAGCAGTAACTGTTGGACCATTGACTTGGGTGTTTGTAATGCGTTCAGAAATAATATTTACGCGTTGCAAGGATTTGTTTTTCTTTTTCCTTTCAGTAAATGCAGAGAATTATTAAGCTGCGTTCACGCTGCATGACACAAACAAAAGCGTAATTCTAATAAAATTAAAAATAAGGTAAATAAAAAAGGATTCTGAAAATAATAATAAACTAGTAGATCAGGAGATCGCGGCGGCCATTTGATGTTTCCCGTTCCAGTAATAAGACGGCTTTATGGCAGACTAGATCGCAACGTGTTCGCAGCTAAAGATTGAATGTAAAATCTGTTGGGGAGATCGGAGAAAATCGTTGTAATGTCGATTGTTGCCGGGATTGGTGACGGAGAGTAGGGGTGACACACGTTGCCACATATTATTTGTATTCGTATAAATAGCACGTAAACATTGAATCCCTATACCTAATGAAAATTGACACATACGGTATATATACTGACGAAATCTTTGAATTACCTGTCAATGGCTATTTTATGGATACGCAGACGATGTTCGTATTATATATCTCTAATGCGCGGGCAAAAGGGCATAAGTCGAAAAATAAACATTCTCGGGAGAAATTTATGAAGTTTCGATCGGCTTTGAAAAATATTGTTTTTGTAAAAGTATTTTATTATCAGTATTTATGGTATAACTGGACGATGTTATACAAGCATGTATTTAATGATTGCTCCATGAAAAATAATTTAGAAGTTGATATTGACTTAAGTCTAAAAGAACCGCAAAAAAGCAACATAATTCCTTTGTATCAAAAAAGTTTTATTAGAAACAATGTACAATTACGTAACATTATGTTCTAATATTACATACAGGACATTATTCGTCGTCAAATTCATAGTCTTCTAGGTCAGGATCATTATCAGCCATATCTTTAGTTTTAAGCTCCCTATAAAAACTCTTATAAACGTCTGGAATTAATGAAAGCATTTCTAATAGATGGACTTTCTTTTCAGGAGCTATGGGGAGAGGACCGTTGTAGCGTTTTATCAGCTTTAAGTCTGTAGTGCGACGTCCACGTCTATTGAAATTGATTTCTTCAAACATTTCAGTTTCATCTAGACTTTTTTTATAATAAACCATTCCATATTCTTTTGTGTATTTTAGCCATTTACATTCTTGCAATTTAAAAGTTCCTCCCTTTGAATTTTTTTGCTTTTTTACAAATACAGTTGTTAGCAAGTTTGAAAAGTCATAAAAATCATCCTGCGTCATCTCCACAACTCTGAATGGTTGCTTTTTATTAGTACAACGTATCAAAGTGGCCCAATCTTGAGGATGAGATATTTTCATACCAGACCTCTTCTTTTGTTTTTCAATTAATGAGTGATCGATGTCACATTCCATATGAGAATGTCCTGACACCATAAACTTGTGATTAATTTCTTCTATATGGGAAAGTTGCAAAACTGCCATGAACATTGCAGCTACATGAAAATTCTTGTTCTGCCCGCCACAAGTATCGGAATATAAAGTAATTTTTTTTACCTCTGGTGGCAGACTCATAATCTCTTTAAACAGGCAAGATGCGATTTCATTGGCACCGCGCATCGCTACAGCCTCATGCCATAGGTAGCATGAAGCTGATCCAGTCCCACAATTATGTACTGTCAAGTTGTAAGTCCAGTACTTTCTTTTATAGAAACTCACAGAGGTCTCTAAAAACGGCGTTGGCAGGCATTGTTGTAAATCGAATGTGAAACACATTAAAGTTGGGTCGCTTCTTGAGAGAGTCTTGTCATTTTTCTTGGATAGGTAAGCCAAGTCGGCCTCCCTATGGTGTATCTCTTGGGCTGCTTTTACATTTCTAAGTTCTTCCTCATCTGTAATGACATCAAGCTGCATCTTCATTACCTCACATTTGTGACAGGTATCTGTTTTTGGAACTTTGAACGCTAATTTCTGCTTATGAAACTCTAATTCATAAATCTTCCTCCCAAGGGGTTTAGGCGTAACTTCACGATACAGTTGGTACATCTTTGAAAGGTTTAAATCTGATGATAGGTACTTCTTATCATTTACTCGTCGCGTATAATGGCTTTCATATTTTGGGAAAGATTCAATGTGATCAGCAATTTCTTTTAATTTGTCGGGCTTTGATTTATTAGCGGGTTCATGTCGGCCGCGTTGATCTTCTTTGATTGTTCCAGTTTTAGTTTCAGATTTTTTCATTAAAGCGTTCCGAATAAATTTGTCGGTTCCATCTATAGTTGATTGAAAACAACGTTTGCATACTTTGCGCCTTTCACCGTCGATTTCAAATGCGTATTTGTAGGTGATATTTCGTTCTTTTGGAGTATTTGCATTCCTTATGCGGCGAGTACAAACTTCGGATGATGTTACCAGTTTTCCGATATAATTAATTCTTCTTTCGTAACTTCCCTGCTGCCAGTACTCGGTAAAAATAGTCTCCCTTAAGTTCTCGTTTAACCACATTTTACACTTCATTCTACAATTGCCCAATTCTCTCAATGCACGCTTTCTTTGCAATCTACCTTTAGCAGTTACATATTCTTGACCTGTGTGACGTTTAACTGTCCTTTCTCTTCTCAATTTTCTAGCGTAAGGTTTGAAAAGCGGTTCGTTTGGAACTTCACCATTAACTTCTTCAGCTGGATTTACATTACCATTATTTACTTCTTCAGTGTAAGTAATATTCCCGTTTACCTCTTCAGTGGGAATAACATTCATTACTTCGCTAATATCTTGATTATCACTTGCGAGTCTTGTAGTGTCATGTTGTATATCACTTCTTATTTTATTGCTATCTTCAACATCATCATCGTCATCATCAGAGCTCGTATTAGATGGTAGATAGTTGGGATCTCTGTCACTATCGTATCCATCCCAGTAGTAATTATTTTCCTTGGACGTGCTAGCCTCTAAAAGAAAAATAACAGTCTTTTAGTATTATCAATAATAATTGGTCGATTACGAAAGCCATTCCCAAACATAACCACACTTTCTATTATGATATTAAAATAATAATTTATTCTGACTTACCGTCATCGGTCGGTCTTGCACACATCTCTAATATACGTTTTATTCGATTAGACATTGTTAACATGCAGAAACAGCGTTACACCATCAAATAACACCGTTTACGCATCAGCTGATGTTGGTCAAAAAGGTTTATGTTACAAAGGTTTACAGTACAATAGGATTAATTCGACATAAGTCTGTAAGATCACTTCTATCAACTTGATCCAAGGGACTTATGTTACAAACGCCCATTTGCCCGATCATATTTGTCGAGATACAACTTATGTCCCTGAAACCAAACAATATAGAAACCATATTTATCGACATTGACTTAAATCTATTTTACCAGACAAATTTACATGGATTTCTGCATCGCAGGTGTACTTAACTCTATTTTGCCATTTTTTGACTTATGCCCTTTTGCCCGCGCATTAGAGATATATAGTCATAAAATCCTCAAGGGATACGAAAATACATTAAGGAAGATGTACAAGTACATGAATGGTGTTTTAATAACTTAATAACATTAAACGAAGATAAGATAAATTAATACCAACATTCGATATAGAAATTAAACGCAAGAATATAAACAAATAAAACAAATAACATACCGAGCAGTATTAGTACATGCGCACACACGAAATATAATAAAAAAGGCCTGTAAAGAAATAGCTGAAATATATAAAATTGTAATACCACACTACCACAAAACATGAGAACAGCAATATAACATTCCATATTTACGTCTCGCATGACTTATCTAATTAATTTAATATTTGGGGCCAAACAACAACAACAACAACAACAAAAAAGAAACTAGTGCGACAAAAAATGGAATTCTGAAATTAACGCACGGTTTAAATTAAAGAAGTTCAACAGCATACATATATACGAGGGCAAATCAAATATCAATCGAACTTTTCCTTTTAACGCTCCCTAGGTGACGTGACGTCTTGATATATGTTGGGTAGGGATGTAAAGTGGAAGGGAGTAAATCGGTTCGGATCACCAGAGTAAATTGGCTGTTAGTAGCATCATATCTGAGCAAGAGTTGCACATGTTTGTTGTGCAACGAGTTATTATTAAGCTTTGTCGCGGGAGGGTGACAAACCTGCAGAAATTTTGCGTCGACTAAGTGCACAGTTTGCTGAAAAAACGCTTTCAAGTACCCAAGTCTACGACTGTCACAAACATTTTCCGATGGTCGTGAATTTGTGCAAAATGAGACCAATGCATGCCGACCGCGGACAAGCATCAGTGAGACGAATATTCTTGCAATCCGTGAGATGATTGAAGTAGACCACCGCCTTACAATATGGAAATTTGCTGCACAAGTCGGAATATCGTATGGAAGTGTTCAATCAATCATTTCAGATGATTTGGTTACCGAGAATGTTTGGCAAGGTGGGTTCCTCGCCTCTTGACGGAAGATCATAAAGCAAACCTTGTTGCTGTGTGTGAAAGACTTTTGGCACGATATCCAGCAGAGGGGGGTGATTTCTTGTGACACATTGTCACCTGTGATGAGACGTGGGTGCATCACTACACCTCGGAGTCTAAGCAGGCAAGCGTGGATTAACGAAAACCTGGAAAAGCATCAGCGTGCTAAGCCAGGCCCCGTCTTTCTGCTGGGAAAGTTCTCGCAACGAGTTTTTGGGATTGCAGAGGCATATTGCACGTTGATTTTCCCTTTGATCGGCGTACAGTTAATGCTGCTTACTACTGCTAACTGCTTGATGAAGTGAAACTGGCCTATTGACGAAAAAGGCGAGACATGCCTATAAGTGTGATACTTTTCCGTGCCAACGCTCGGCACTGGAACATCCGTGCTACAGTCCTAATCTGTTGCCCTGTGACTACCACATGTTTGGGCCACTCAAAAAAGAATTGGGAGGTCATTACTTTGACGACCAGGTGTGGAACCGTTCGTGCGCAATCGGTTACAGACGCGACCAGATTTATTCTTTGATGACGGAATTAAAAAACTTTCGATTCGGTGGGAAAAATGTGTGAATAAAAGAGGAGATTATATAGAAAAATAAGGTGTATTCAAAATTTTACTTACTGTACCAATAAATGTTTTAAAACAAAAGTCCGGTTCATATTTGATTCGCCCTCGTATATACAGGGTGTACCACTTAAAACTCCCAGGTCAAATATCTCGGAAACAGATAAAGAATTTTATAAAAAGTAGTTACTAAAGAATGTGATCGACTCTAGTTTGCTCTTATAATTGTGTTTTATTATGTGAAGATATAGATGGCGCTGCGATGGAAAGAATTTTTTTGATCGCCACAATCTTCATTTGTTTTTTATTTGAAAGAGTATTAAAATTAATGTAAATTTTATTATTTGTGTTAGTTTCCAAAATTTAACGGTTTCGTAGATATTCGTGTTTAAAGAAAGTAAGAGTAATTTTAAAGTTTTGTCTTTATTTTGTTTAAATATTTAATTTGTAGGGAAAAAAGCAGTAAACATATTCACAACTCTTGCTATTTTAGTTACTTCACAATTTAAACTTTATAGTTAGTTCTTTTTTATAAATTCCACTTCATAAGCACCCATGGGTACGTATCATTCATGTCTGTGTTATATGTATGTATGCTTGCTTTGATTATTTAGGAAATATTTTGCAATTAGCATACATTAGTAACATTTGCTTGATTATTAATTGTCTTTATAATTAGTTTCATTCAAACATTTATTCACTTTGCGTTGAGATTGTATTAAAAATATGGTTTTACATACAAATGAAGACAAACTGAATATGGTTTTAATTTATGGAGAATCGCGTAGAAATGCATCTGAAGCAATGCGATTATATGCTCTGCGCTTTCCAAACAGGCCTTTACCAGACCACAAAACATTTATAAGTTTGTGTGCAAATTTCAGAAATTACGGTAGCTTCAAAAAACAGAAACAATTAAGGCAGAATAGAGTAAGAGATGATGAAATTACGGCAGCTGTACTACAAACAGTTAATAATAATCCACATACATCATTACGGCAATTAAAAGAACAGCATGATCTAATTGTAACCTCTTGCCGTAAGATTCTAAAAGAAAATAAATACTTTCCGTATAAAGTTCATTTAGTGCACCATTTAAGAATAGAAGATAATCAACGCAGACTCGATTTTCGGGCAGAATTTTTTGTAATGTTAGCGGAAAACAACAACTTTATGAATCACATCATGTGGATCAAATGTCGTTTTCACAACAATGGCACTTTAATTAAGCATAATGCTCGCTATTGGTCAGAAGATAATCCTAGGTAGATAAGGCAAACAAGAAATCAAACAGTTTTTGGCGTTAATGTTTGGTGTGGAATTTTAAACGGATATATCTTAGGCCCCCACTTTTATCATGAAACATTAACTGGTGTGCTCTACTTACATTTCCTGCAAAATGAGTTACCACTACTTTTGGAAGATGTACCTATAGAGCTGCTAAATTATATTTGGTTACATCAAGACGGGGCACCTGCTCATAATGCCAACAAAGTTATTGACTATTTTAATCAAACGTTACCATGCCGTTGGATTGGTACTAATGGCGTCCTCAGGTGGCAGGCTCGTTTGCCGGATCTAACCCCATTAGAATTTTTCTTGTGGGGTTACTTGAAAGCTGAAGTTTATAAGGAACCCATAACAGATATGAGCGACCTTTATAATAAAATTTATGCAATGTTCAAAAAATTAGTAGAAATACATTGTTAAATGGTTGCGGAAGAGAACTAATAAGGCGATATACGTTATGTAGCAATCAAGAAGGCAACAATTTTGAACATCTTTGTTAGTTATATTTGATGCTTTTAAATATTTAAACAAACTAAAGACAAAACTTTAAAATTACTCTTACTTTCTTTAAACACAAATATATATGAAACCGTTAAGTTTTGGAAACAAACACAAATAATAAAATTTACATTAATTTTAATACTCTTTCAAATAAAAAACAAATGAAGATTGTGGCGATCAAAAAAATTCTTTTCATCGCAGCGCCATCTATATCTTAACATAATAAAACACAATTGTGAGAGCAAACTAGAGTCAATCACATTCTTTAGTAACTACTTTTTACAAAATTCAAATATCTTTATCAGTTTCCGAGATATTTGACCTGGCAGTTATAAGTGGTACACCCTGTATATAAGTATACATGTTTACTTAAAATGTGACATATATTAACAAGAAGCTGTATGAAGTACTGTTAATCATCTGGTTTTACCAGTAGGACTTTTTAATTTTAGTTAATTTATGAAATATACAGCGTGTCCCAGGATTGATGTTACAAGAGGTGTGCGGAACTAAAAATCTTTGAATCTCAATTTGATCTTTTGTAAGTAAGCCCTCCTTGGTTTGAAACTTATTTTTAGTATAGTTCGAGTTTGTGAAATCACGTAGGCCTTGACAGTTTAGCAAGATCTATTTCTGTTTCAGGTAAAGTACTGTAACGTTTTCGGGTTCCAATAAACAACTCGTGCAATTATTTATTTAAAACAGTCTGTATATTTATATACTTAAAATTATTTAACAATATAAAAACATAAAACTAACTTAACACACTTAAACTACTACAATTTAATTATCACAGGTATTTATTTACTACTACTAATATGTCCGTATTTATTTATATCACACTATTTATATATGACGGCACTACTATATTTATTTATTTGGCTACCACTATTTATTTCCACTGTTTCCACGAGACCACTTCTTTATCCCGAACTACTCCGCAATGAATGAATCCCGTAATGAATCATGCCGCCTTATATACGTATGCATGAAATGTTCTCGAACAGTAGAGTGAAAACATTTAGAGAATATCACATACGTCATAATGCGCTATGATCGTATTTGAGTTGGACGAGTTCATTATATCCCATCCGGTCCAGTTTAGGGGTGTTTGTAAAACAGTAGCGGGTCGTTTACGATTAGGTTATATTGGTTTTATGCTGCTTCTTTGAATTTAGTACAATATTGTTCTTTAAATAATTGTCTTTATCAAGACACAAAATATTTCTATATTATTCGATCGGTAAGTTGAAAAAGTATATATTTTATTCTATTGTATAAATACTTAGAAATTGTAGTATATGGTTGCAACCGATTTTTGACAAAATGACTAGTGTACCTTATAGTGGACCTCTAATTGAACAACTTTTACTTATAAATTAATCGGCGCAAACGTACAGCAACGGAGATAATTAATAATTAAGGTGCTCACCGAGTGGATTTTCCATGTCACATTTTTAGTGGTATCTGTTATACACACCGTTGAAATTATGAAAATGGTAATAAATGATGTCTATTTCACCTTACTACACAACAATTACATTTGATTTTTATGTTTTTTAATCACTTTTCTGCGATTTTAAAATTCTAACATAACCTAAACAGAAAGGCTATGTTAAAGGTTATGTTAGAATTCTAAGATCACAGAAAAGTGATTAAAAAACATAAAAATTAAATGTAATTATTGTGTGGTAAAGTGAAATACACATCATTTATTACCATTTTCATAATTTCAACTGTGTGTATAACAGTTACCACTAAAAATGTGACATGGAAAATCCACTCGGTGAGCACCTAATTATTAATTATCTCTGTTGTTGTACGTTTGCGCCGATTAATTTATAAGTAAAAGTTGTTCAATTAGAGGTCCACTATAAGGTACACTAGTCATTTTGTCAAAAATCGGTTACACCCATATACTACAATTTACCCATACTTAGAAATTATTTTTACAGTGATGGCTTCATCATCGAAGAAAGTTGGCGTAAACAGCAAAGTTATACATAGCCAAGAAAGAGAAATAATTGCCAATGTTTTAAAATTTATGAAGGAAGAAGCAGAAAATAAGCATCCGATAATTCCTTTAACAAATTACAAAGAGAGGTTAATGAGAGCGGTTGGAATTTCTGATGTGACGTACAGAAATATTGCTAAAGAAGCTGAGGATGTAAATTCCGGAAAAGTTGCTTCATTTAGTACCCCACACAAAACAAGACTTCGCAAAAGCACAAAAAGTACACTTCGTCCAGCAGATACTGACACAATACGTAGCATAATTCACAACTTCTATATACATGAAAAACGACGTCCAAGTTTGAAGGGTAGCGATAAATATTTTAATGGAGTCATATGATATACGTTCAAAACGTATAAAATATTTAAAACAATTGCAAAGTTACATACATGAAAATAGACCCATTATATTTACAGATGAATCCTACATTCACAGTACACATACGCAATCTAAAGAATGGTCAGATAATTCTTTGCTTGGGTTGAAGAAACCAATTTCAAAAGGAAATCGTTTGATTATGGTTCATGCTGGTGGAAAAATGGGTTTTATTCAAAATGCATTACTCCTATTTAAATCAGGTATTTATATATTACCTTTTTTTACACAAAATATGTAACATTCAAATTATTGAGTAGATTGATCTATGCGTAAGATACAAATTATACTTTAAAATTAGAAGAGTGGGCATCTGTTTGTAGCCACGTAGATAAAGTTGTTGAAAATTATTTGCAAACGGAGCATTTATTAGATGATGTAACTGACAATCTGGTTTTTACAGTTAACATCGAAGAAACTGATAATGAAGAAGATCGATGATGACACTGACATTGAAGGTGATGATACTGATCAACCAGTCCTAGAACAAGTTGAATAAAAGTGATTAGGCTAAAACAGCCACAAATGAACATGCAGCATTGGATGTTCTGTTACTTTTCTTAAATCTTTTGTAACACTTTAAATTAAAAAAATAAACAATTTGTCTCTTTTTTTATACCCCATATATTATATATACATACATCCATTACACTGTTATTGTTTGTATTGCATATGTATTGTAATATTACTTGGAAAAATAAAATTTTCTAAATAATTTTGTCTTCCATATCTTATATAAGTTAACTTGTATTAAATATAACAATATACTCTTTAGACGACATGAAATATGTATATGTATCTTTATTGTAGCTTGGAATAAGCCAATACCTATTTCAAATTATAATAATTATTCTGATTTGATAAATGTAAAGTAAATTTTAACTGCGACACTGAGTTCCAAATAATTCTCTAAAATAAGAAAGTTTATGAAGCGACAAATTTATTGCGTTAATTTGACATACTTTTATTTGAATTATACTATATAGCAGCAGTATTCATATTGAGGTAGTTTTAAAAAAACACATTAAATACTTCTTTAAATAATAATTTGCTTTCCTAATATCAATTTAATTCATTAGAAATATTGTAGTTTTATGTAAAAACATAATTTTTACAATTATGAAGTTTTTAAAAAATCATCCCTAATACCTCTGCCCTCTTAATCACCTACGCCACTGGCACTTTTTGTTCGCGCAGCTTTGTGATGACGTATGTGATATTCTCTAAATGTTTTCACTCTACCAGTAAATTCTGCAATATACCAGTGGAAATCTAGACTTTTTCTTGCTTACGTCGCACATCTGTGAGATGATTCACTGCATTTACGATATTTAGCAGCAGCGAGAGAGATGATTTATGGCAGTGTGTAAATAAGAGCGTTTTTATACGTTGCCCGGTCTGCCCCTTTTTTTGCGTGTGACAATTTCGTTTTTATCGCGCAGAGAGATCTGATTCTTTTATTTAATGTAAACACATTTCGTTACAGTACCTTTCTCGTTCACAGTATGCTAAAATATTACTAAGAAAAGTTGTTCAGAATGACAAATTATGGCGCTATGCAAAACTTCAGGAAAATCTACCTTCTTTGATTAGATCGTTATTTTTTAGATTAACCAAAATAAAATTATATTTATTCACAAATTAAGTGTACAAAATGTAATAATAGTAAGATTGATTGTAGAGCAATACTATTATTACATTTTGTATACTTAATTTGTGAATAAATATAATTTTATTTTGGTGAATCTAAAAAATAACAATCTAATCAAAGTAGGTAGATTTTCCTGACATTTTGCATAACGCCATAGTTTGTCATTATGAACAACTTTTCTTAGTACTATTTTAGCATACTGCGAACGAGAAAGGTACTTTACCTTAAACGGAAGTAGATCTTGCTCCACTGTCAAGGCCTACGTGATTTCACAAACTCGAAACTATACTAAAAATAAGTTTCAAACCAAGCAGGGCTTACTTACAAAAGATAAAATTGAGATTCAAAGATTTTTAGTTCCGCACACCTCTTGTAACATCAATCCTGGGACACGCTGTATATACCTATGTGTACATGTGGTTACTTGAAATTAATGAGAAGATGTGTGTCTGAGTTGCTCTGCTTATTTTTGGTATGATCTCATCGCTAGTTATATCTGTCATGATTTTATCAAGTGTGGGAAGTTCCTCTTTAAAAAAAAGAAACTATGCGCCTTCTGCGTGCAGTATTTTTGACAGTATTATCAAATTCTCGAAATTTATAACTGTCTACTCGTTCTTTAATTAATTCGCCTCTTTCTTCATATTTTTTGATTATACAGTTGATTTGCCAACAATATATTATATCTATATATTGTCATTGAAGTGATAGCTATACCTTACTTGGTGTTTTGGAGATGTTTATCACAATTTCAATTGTTCTTATTTTTAGAGTTATTACCATTTAAAACTTCATGTTCGTGTTGTACTAAAAATTATGGATTTTATTTAATAACAAAGTAAAATAAAATAAATCAGAGCCAAAATGTAAGAAAACCGGTTATAGCTTAGTTATAAATATAAAATGGCGGTTTGGGCGAACTTGTTTCCATATTAAATTTGCATATGCAAGAACGAATAAAATTTCTTGAAAATATGTACAATTTCCCACAAGTACCTGCGTAGTTTTACTAAAAATAAAGTTATAGATTTCTATAATAGAGGATGGCAGCAACAGTTTCCAAATCATGTAGGCAGAAATAAAGAGAAGGATAAAATGTTTTTACAATTAATTTTTTGACTCAGAGCTAGGGAGCACCCATTGGGCGTACCAGTTGTAGGCGTTACCGAAAGAGCACGATTTTGAAACAAAAAGAAAAAACTGAGGCCAACCTAGAAACGAACATTGTGGCGGTGATGCTGGATTACAAACAAAATAGCTATGAATAACAAAATAATAAATACAATGATAGTAAATTTCTGCCTAAAAAAGTGTCTTGGATTTTTTAAGATTTTTTTACCTACATTAAAACAACGTCAATTCATTTGTGAAATTTTGTATATTAACACCAGTAGGATTAATAGTTGAAACTTCATCAACAGCAGATGTTTTCAGTTTTATTTTAAAAGACTGTACAACATTAGATACTCCCTTTACACATAATCTTCATCTCTGAAGTGTTCTGAGGAAACACATTTATTCGTTTTATTATCCTTTAACAGTACGCGACATTTTAATATGGAGATTTATCTGTTTAAGGTTCAATCTTTTATACAATAATAAACCGAGACCCTTGAACATATGGAACAAATTCACCTCACTTATTATCCTCATGTTGTATCCACACGATTCACATGGAACAACCAATAATTTAATGCATAAACACAAGAATGGTATATACACAAACAACGAAAAGTATATAATCTAGTCAAACATAACACAGGTTCAAAATGCATATACGCCAGAAGTATGACAATGTTGTGATTTGTGGTGGTTATTACCCCCTGGTTATCATTCCCACACGCTTCCTTGAATATCAGCTCTTGGCGTACAACCACCGATATATGTTTAATAACTTAGTTAGTAAAACCATATCGGCATGTGTTTAGTATTGGAGTGGTTTAAAGAGCTAATAACATCTCTATCTTAAGCTAACCTCACAAACATGATAACTATAACTTTTTAAGGTAGTAATGTATTTAAAATGTTAATATTCTATGCCACTGGCAAATGAATAAACTCTCTTACTAATTATTGGAAAATCTACCTATTTGACATGCATATTCAGATATTTTAGACAAATTGTAGTTAAACTAGTTTTTTGATTACTGCATATGCCTTCGAAATGTTGTTTTAATTCGGCAAGATACATATCATCTATTTATTACAATGCATTACAAACGTTATCCTCGAATAAACGGTAGAAAACGAAATATTTTGAGTGGATATGAGAGAAATCCTTGACTTTTACTGAGAAGACACGACGTGCATCATTATTTTTTTCATAATTAACGTCGTTTTTTTAAAATTCACTTCTTCACAATGACTTTGTAAATGAATCTTCTTCGTTTATTCGAAGCTGAAAGGTTAGCGAAATGAGTAATGCTTTCGGTTACTGAATACTGGCAAAACATTTTTTTGAATGTCTATATGATAGAGGGAACGAAAGTGTTGTTTGCTAGTAATTACTTTAACATGTATTACACGCGGATATTAATTGTTTAACAACAATAAGAGTGATTAGTAATTTTGTATCTAATAAAATAATTTAATGTACTTACGTACATTTGTGATGGAATAAGTAATTCTCCAGGACATGCGTAGGCACCTTTTTTAGTAATTGCCTTTTTTGCCATAAAAAAAACAAGAAACAATATTGTATCCTGTTGCAAAGATTTTTCGACTAATTGTAATTATTTAGTTAACTCAACAATTTCTTTTATTACTAGAAAACTTCTATTTATAGATATCTCATTTTAAACTTGAAAAGACTTGCCTGGAAAACACGCAATAAAAGTCAAAGTATGACCAATATCTATACATCAATACTTGAAGAAAAAACTTTATACCCCTTTTTAAACAAATTGCCCGCACGGAGGAGTATGAAATTTGGCATAGTTAAAGTTCATATGGAGAAGGAATGCAGAATGATAAAATTTATGTATGTGTTACAAATACATTAAATAAAATAAAATAAAACATCCATACATTTGACACTTTTAAATTTCAATTGACATTTAAAAGTGTGATGTTCAAAAGTGTCATAAGTGTTTCGCAAATTTCAAAAATTTAATCTTCCTCTTTTTGGAAAGAAACAGCTCTTTACAGCTACCCTACCAAAGAAATGTCTGCTAAAATGTCGGTTTTTACTTTCTTATACGTAGTATAAGGAAGTATTGTGATGATGAAAATTTTCGACCTCGAGATTTTTGCAGATGTCCACGTTTTGAAGTCCCCTGATACCGAAAAAGTGGTTTTTAAAAAATGTCTCTTTGTCTCTCTCTGTGTGTGTGTCTGTCTCTGTGTGTGTGTCTGTGTGTCTCTCTGTGTGTGTGTGACCACGATAGCGGTCAAACCGCTGTAGGTATCAATTCCAAATTTTGTATTTACGTGTATAATCTCCCTCTTGAGATCCGATTAGTTTTTCAGTAAAATCGGTAGACCGGAAGTAGCAGTTTACTTCAGCGAAAAAATCGAATTTTGCCAATATTTCGTCAACTACTAAATTTAAACAAATTTATAAAGAATTCATATATACTTAAAATTAAAATTGAGAATAATTTTATTTAAAAAGTTTTTCGAAATTCCTACCGGAAGTAGGTCTTTTACTCTTGTCGCAAAGCAGTTTTTTGCGAATATTTCGCAAGTCATGCTTTTTAGACAAGTACGTTACGGGTATAAAAGTATTTACAACATAATTTTCAATATCTTTTGTACCAAAAAAATTTCAAAATTCAGACCGAAAGTACCACTTTTACTCTTATCGAATAGCGATTTTTTGCAAATATGTCGTAAGTTATGCATTCTATATATATTTATCAAGAATACAAAAGTATTTAAAACTGGATTTGCAATATTTTTTGTATATATGAAATTTTAAAATTCGGACCGGAAGTAGCACTTTTACTCTTAGCGAGGAGCACTTTTTTGATAATATCTTGCAAAGTATGCATTATATAGCGATTTATTAAGAGAATAGAAGTACTTAGAATAGGATTTTAAATCATTTTTGTGTAAAAAAATTCTTAAAATTGTATAGTTTGGAACGATCATACGTATAAGAAAGTCGTGTGGTGGCCACACCTCATTTTTTAAAATCCAAATTGTGGATATAGCATAAAACATATCAAAGTATGGTATGTATTTATTAGGGAGCCGACGATATATTATAAATTCCTTTCTTGAAGGGCATTTTTTGTTGTCGTTTTCAAATAGTTTTCATGTAAACAACAGATGTTGCAGTTCACCATATGAATAATGCTATTCAGTAACCGCGTGTTGTTTACATTATTTCTTTGCTCCGTTGTAACTCCGTCGTAGTTTAAACCTGGGACGTCGGCTCCCTAATAAATACATATATATATATATATATATATATAAAATGCTCGACGAAATTCAGCTTTGAGTACTGATAGTGTATATCACTGTGTATACAACTTACTACCAGGAAAGGTAGAATTAGGGTTTAGGTAAAAATAAAAAATTCGTAGCTTTTTTTCGGCTAGTGACGTTTCGGTTCTATGTTTGAACCTTCATCAGACCTTTATTAGATTAGAAAAAAGAACATATTAAATTTTGCCCAGCTCACATTTATAAAATAATTAACAATCTTAAAAACATCTATGTGTAACTTACTTTTGCCGAGGGGCTATATATTTGGTCTCATCTGTATATTCAACATATGACACATTAAAAAAGTAAACATTAAGATATTACGGCACATTTAAAATAATTTGCTTAAAGTAATTTTCCGTGTGCAGTTTAAAGTCTCGAAAACCTTCTGCGTACGTTTTATTAAAAACATGTGTACATACATTGGTGAAAGAAAAACCTGTTCGTCCGAAAAACAAACAAGAAAAAACAAAAAGGGGATATCTTTTATTTTATATTGTTATTCCGCGCAAATAATGTATTGATATTAAATTTAATATTTACATGAATTTCGTATAATTTTAATAATGAGTAAGTGCTGTCATTTAATCTATTGTGTTATGCTAATTTGTATTGTATTCTTCTTGTTAATTGCGGCAAGAAAGCTCCATATATTCTGCTGAAATTTTGCGAGTCTGATTTGCAATTTATACTGTGTCTTAAAGTTTTTATGGTAAGCGTTTCCAAAAAAGTTCTCCGAATGTAATTAGGCTCTTTGAAAATGATTCTTGCTTTACTGAAATCCGCTGTGTGGTTGGTGGTTGATATATGGCCTGCCAAAGCACACCCCTGCGGCTTCACCCTTACGTCACTGATATGTTGGGTGATCCGGTTTTTTAGTCTCTGCTTTGTCTGTCCTACATAGAAATCATGGCAGCTACATTCTATTGCGTACACCACATTGTTTCTCATCTGTGTAGGTATGTTATCCTTTAATCTAGTGTACACCTTTGAATTCGAAAAAGCCGTTGTATATGCTATAGAACATATATTGTGAAATAGCATTTTAATTTTATTCGTTAGGTTTGGAATGTATTGCAATTTTCCGTACTTGGGAGTTGTGCTACTGTTATCATTACCGTTCGGTTCTTTTTCCCTTTTTGATAGGGTTTCGGGGTTTGTATCCGTGGTATTGGAAGAAAAGAGAAGTTTGTTCAATACATTTTTTGGATAGTTATTGTATAGCAGAATTTCTTTGAGTTTGTGTAAATCCTGTTGGAGATAGTCAGCATGTGATATTTTGCTAATTCTATCTTTAAGTGCTTTGATCAAGTTTATTTTGTATTTTTTGGGGCAATTTGAATGGTAATTTAGTAACCTGTTTGAGTTAGATGGTTTTCTATACCATCTTAATTTGAGAGTGTTGTTTTCCCTCTTTATCAGTGTGTCTAAAAATGGGATTGAGTTATTTTGCTCTATTTCCACTGTGAAATTTAGTTTATTATTATATGAATTGAAAATTTGTAGAGTAGAGTCTATTTTGTTTTTTGGGATGCAGCAAATTAAATCATCCACATATTGCCATAAAAAATGAAACTGAAAATCTATTCGGGTTATTACATATTTTATGATAGTATTCATTGTTAAGTCCGCTATTGTGGGTGATAGAGAGAGTCCCATTGGGGTACCATCAATTTGTGAGTAATATTGCCCTTCATATACGAAAAAAACACTAACGAATATCCATTTTATTATGTCTATGAATTCTTTTTTTGGTATTTTAGTATTCTTTTCTATACATGTCCAGTTGTCTGCTATGATTTCTATAACTATATCTACCGGGATATTGGTAAAAAGGCTTGTTACATCGAAGGAAACTATGGTGTAATTTTCCGGTATTGCAAGGTTATTCGCGGCTTGTGCAAATTCAAAGGTGTCCCCAATTTTGTGGCTATTATATGTTTTGAAAGATTTGTCTATGATGTCTGCGATGTATTTTGCCAAAAATTTTGTGTGATGTTCAACACTGCTGATTACTGGTCTTAATTTGTTGCCCGGTTTGTGTACGTTTGGCACACCATATATCCTAGCCGTTTCAGAATTATTTTTTATCAAACTTTTATATGTTTCTTCTGTAATGTATTGTTTGACTTTAAGAGTTTTAATTAATTGATTTGTCTTTCTTTCAAAAGAACAAGTAGGGTCCCGGTCCAGTTTTTTATATATATTCTGGTCATTTAGCAGATCTAACATTTTCCTATTATATTCATCCTTATACATGCATACTGTAACGTTGCTCTTGTCTGATCTAGTAATAATGATACTTTTATTTAAATTTAAAAAGTTTTTGCAATTGTGGTACGCTGTAAGCAAGATATTGTTAGTTTTATTTGTTTTTAGGTAGTTTGTGATGTGATATGTTATTTCGTTTCTGTATCTGTCCCTATCTTGTTCCTCTATATCAGTCAGAATGTTTTCACAGTCAGCAAGGATCCTTTCTAAGGAAATGTTCCGATTGTTTGTTGGGAGTGCGAATTTGTTACCAAGAGCTAGAACTTCTTGTATTTGCATAGGTATGTCCGTGTCTGTCAAATTTATAAAAAATTTTTTGATTATGTCGATTGATAAAATCATACTATTGTATTGTGGACCTATCTTTTTATTTTCACATCTATTGTCGGTATCTCTTACTGGCTGTGGTGTAGGCTGTCTGTCACTATGAGTTATATTTGTAGAGCTTTTTGTTTCTATTGAACTTTGTGCTGTTTTTGATTTGGTTGATATTGAATGGCTAAGTTTATTGATTTTTTTGATGTTTCTTTGTTTTATTTTGTTGTAAGTGTGCGTGTATTCCCCTTTTTGGATTTCATTGAAAGTGTTATAAATTTGTTTGGAGACTATAGCTTTGACTGCTTTTATACAGCGGTCTCTATTGTATTTTAGGTATGCTATATGTGAATATGTGTTTTTAATTTCAAAACTAAGGATCTGAGACTTTAAACTCACCAATATTCTATCCGCAGCCTCTATCATCTTTGTGCTGTGGCCCGTGATGCTGTATTCCAGAGATTTGATGCTGTTTCGTATGTGGTTGGGTGTTATCTCCATTCTTTTACATTTCTTGAGGAATACTGCTCTATTTCTAAACGATGCCAAACTTCTGTTGTTATGTGTCCAGGTTTTCATCAATTTTACGGTGTCTTGTCCATATGTCGTTCTTACTTCAGTGTAGAAACCCATTTTTAAAATGCTCGACGAAATTCAGCTTTGAGTACTGATAGTGTATATCACTGTGTATACAACTTACTACCAGGAAAGGTAGAATTAGGGTTTAGGTAAAAATAAAAAATTCGTAGCTTTTTTTCGGCTAGTGACGTTTCGGTTCTATGTTTGAACCTTCATCAGACCTTTATTAGCTTAGAAAAAAAAACATATTAAATTTTGCCCAGCTCACATTTATAAAATAATTAACAATCTTAAAAACATCTATGTGTAACTTACTTTTGCCGAGGGGCTATTGTTACCTTTGCCGTCTCCTGGAGACGAATTAAACGACGTGCTTGCGATCAATTTGAGCTAATAAACATTACATATTGTTGTTATTAATATTGACTAAGATTGTGCGGACTTAAAAATCATTTCGATCCGTGGATGAAATTGTTATAAACAATTTCAACAAACGATGCACATTTCCCATAAAATTCCCATATATTTCTAACAGTATTAATAAATATAATAATACTGAAAAATGAGCTAATAAACATTGCATGTTGTCGTTATTAATATTTACTAGGATTGTGCGGACTTAAAAATCATTTCGATCCGTGGATGAAATTGTTATAAACAAACATAACAAACGATGCACATTTCCCATAAATTCCCATATATTTCTTCGAAAATTTATCAAGTGAAAAATATTTTACACAAGAAACAAGGGCTCCTACCAATCAAAAGAGTCGTTATTCTAACGAATAGAATACGTCTTTCGAAAGGCCACCTGCAAGCGCGTCATTTGTTTACGTCGTTAAAAATGTTATAAAAGCTAAGAAATTTTATATCAAGTCAGTCAGTCAGCTCTAGCTGCTGAATCGAGTCGACTCTAAAGACTTAGAGCGACAACAGCAACGCATCCGACGAAAGCCGAAGCCGGGAAAAAGTTTCCCGAAGATCTCTGAAACGTACTCAATCGTTTCAGAAGATACCCGAAGGCACAGGAAGTTTCTACGAGCGAGCCGAACATTACGAGCGAGCTCAAACGCATCCGACGAAAAGCCGAAGCCGGGAAAAGTTTTCCCGAAGATCTCTGAAACGTGCTCAATCGTTTCAGAAGATACCCGAAGGCGCAGAAAGGCTTCCACGAGCGACTCGAAGCAAACCCGAGCGTTTCCGAGGCAAAGCCGAACCTACCCGAGGATAACGGACGACGTAGGACGACTTCTACGAGCAAGCCGAAGCGACTCGAAGCAAACCCGAGTGTTTCCGAGGCAAAGCCGAACATACCCGAGGAGAACTAAAGACGTAGGACGACTTCTACGAGCAAGCCGAAGCGACTCGAAGCAAATCCGAGCGTTTCCGAGGCAAAGCCGAACATACCCGAGGAGAACTAAAGACGTAGGACGACTTCTACGAGCAAGCCGAAGCGACTCGAAGCAATCCCGAGCGTTTCCGAGGCAAAGCCGAACATACCCGAGGAGAACTAAAGACGTAGGACGACTTCTACGAGCAAGCCGAAGCGACTCGAAGCAATCCCGAGCGTTTCCGAGGCAAAGCCGAACATACCCGAGGAGAACTAAAGACGTAGGACGACTTCTACGAGCAAGCCGAAGCGACTCGAAGCAATCCCGAGCGTTTCCGAGGCAAAGCCGAACATACCCGAGGAGAACTAAAGACGTAGGACGACTTCTACGAGCAAGCCGAACGCAGCCGAAGCAAACCCGAGCGTTTCCGAGGTGACCCGAAGATACCCGAAGGCGTAGGAAGGCTTCTACGAACGAGACGAAGCAAACCCGAACGTTTCCGAGGTGACCCGAAGATACCCGAAGGCGTAGGAAGGCTTCTACGAACGAGACGAAGCAAACCCGAACGTTTCCGAGGTGACCCGAAGATACCCGAAGACGTAGGAAGGCTTCTACGAACGAGACGAAGCAAACCCGAACGTTTCCGAGGTGACCCGAAGATACCCGAAGACAAGGAAGGACCTAAAAGGGATAAGCCGAACACTTACGAGGAGGACCAAGAGTCCGAATCAACAGCAGTTGCGTGCTTCAACCAACATCCAAGGAGCATTCGTGACCTGTTAGTGAGGCTGTGAACAAAGTGACCCAACCAAGAGAGAGGTTGTTGAACAAAGTGACCCAACCAAATACGAGAGGTTGTTGAAGTTGTGAGTGCCACTTAGTGCTTCAACAAAGATCCAGACCACGGATCGTTATTCAAGTGTCAGACCTGTGCCGATACACCATCCCAGTGACTTGTGACGTGTGGCTAAAGTGACCTCACGTCGTACCCATTGTTACAACCGTAAGTACTGAACTGATTCCTAAGCTTGCACGGTTGGCAATCTCAAGATAGCCCCGTCACGTCACTCAGAAGTAGTTAGTTGGTTTGGTACCCGAAGGCAGCCTTACCCATTCTAGGCGTTAATTGACTAGGTACCCCGAAGGGAGCCTTATCCCCTAGAACCCCAACTGAGTGTCTCAAATATCTCTCTCTATTATTAAACTGCCAGTATCTAGCGACCACCCCCTTTTTATTATTCCCCTGTGTGTGGGATCATTAGCCCTTTGGTCAAGGTGTCTCAGTAGACAGTGTATATAATATCAATCTATGTAAATATCTCTTAATATTTAGTGTTGCCTTAAGCCATTTCTTTATAGTCCTGCGTGGCTATTGTTATTAGTGACCGAGTTGTGGTAATAAATTCATGTGGTTTTATACAACTCTTTCATTAACCTTCGACACTAATATAAGCCCTATCCTGGAACACCCAGTGAATAAGTGTAGTGCCATCCTGAAGGAAGGACGCCACGTCTCCCCGTATTAGAGTACTACAGCTATAAGAGCTCAGGTAATTCGAATAACCTTATCTTGAGTAATTCCTATAAGCTGAAAGGTAACATTTTGGCGCGCCAACGTGAGTGTGGCAAAGTTTCACGTACCTTAGACACTGAAACTTTCGGTGCAGAAAGCATCGACGAACTCAGGGGGAGACAATGGCTTCGAAAAAAACCCGAAATTCACGAGGAATCCACCTTCTAGACTCATCACAAGAGCACCTAAAGGCTTCCTCTCGTAACATACGTTCGCATATAATGCGACGTTAGTGCCAAACATGCGAGCCGCCCTCATCCTGGAGAGCCCTGGCTCAAGGAACGCCAGGCAGTAATGGATATTACGCAGAGGTGCATACATGTGGGCACAGAGATAAGCCAAGCACTACCCTTCATTACAAGGGGCCCTCAAAAACGCCCCACGAGAACCATGCAGACACACATGGTTGCAACCACTTGGGCGGCAGTAGACAAGCAGACCTTCCAACGAACCCTGAATGACTTCGGGGAACTCTTCGAGGAAGGAAAGGCTGTCACGACTACTGCCGCTACGATGCATGAAATCCGCCGACATAACGCCGAACCGAACATTTCCGAAGACAAGCCGAACTAAGACTTCCACGGGCGAACCGAAAACTTCCGAAGACACCCAAACGCTTCGAAATGCATCGGCCCGGAGAATGGCGAGACCCGCAGGTGAATCCACCAGAACCAGCCGCTAAACGGACCCGATATATTCCGGCTAATGCACTGAGGCATCGGGAGCGAAGGTATGCCAATGCCAACGCCCCGATGCCACTTGAACTGAGGCCAGGTGAGTGTAACGGTGAAAGCCCACTTACCCCCTGGCCAACATATCGGACCACGTTGGTTGGGACCGTACCCAGTGGTCAAAAACGCCGTCCCTACAGCTATTTGGGTCGAGCGTTCAGGCGCACGCCTAGTGAAGTTTCACTTGGACCTGGTACGGCCCATGCGACGACCCAACGTGGCCCCAACACACGGGCCACAAGACATAGCCCCACCCCAGGAGCCACCAGACATAGCTCCCCCAACACATGGGCCACGAGACATAGCCCCAACTAATGAGCCCCCCGAAAAGGTTCCTACACAGGACCCAGGCCGCCCACCCGGAGCAACTGGAAGCGCCCAGTGAATCATCCGTACGCCCCTCCCCCAGAACAAATCGCGAACAACCCTCCTTCGCGTGTGTAGATATAAGCAACCGTAAAGACTTTACTTAGGTAATTTAGTGTGTGCTTAAACAGGTTTCGAACAGCGTCTTCCCCGGGAGCGGCCAAACTGTTAATACGCCGTTACCTGGGTGTGAACTAGCGACGTGTTCAAGGCTGAGTTAAAACCCAAAACCATTGTGTATCGTATACCTCCCCCTCCCTTTTTAGAACACATCGCGAAACAACCCTCCTTCGCGTGTGTAGATATAAGCGACCATAGAGACTTTACTTAGGTTAATTTAATGTGCTCAAACAAACCTCAAGCAACGTCTTCCCCGGGAGCGGTCGAATTGTTACCTTTGCCGTCTCCTGGAGACGAATTAAACGACGTGCTTGCGATCAATTTGAGCTAATAAACATTACATATTGTTGTTATTAATATTGACTAAGATTGTGCGGACTTAAAAATCATTTCGATCCGTGGATGAAATTGTTATAAACAATTTCAACAAACGATGCACATTTCCCATAAAATTCCCATATATTTCTAACAGTATTAATAAATATAATAATACTGAAAAATGAGCTAATAAACATTGCATGTTGTCGTTATTAATATTTACTAGGATTGTGCGGACTTAAAAATCATTTCGATCCGTGGATGAAATTGTTATAAACAAACATAACAAACGATGCACATTTCCCATAAATTCCCATATATTTCTTCGAAAATTTATCAAGTGAAAAATATTTTACACAAGAAACAAGGGCTCCTACCAATCAAAAGAGTCGTTATTCTAACGAATAGAATACGTCTTTCGAAAGGCCACCTGCAAGCGCGTCATTTGTTTACGTCGTTAAAAATGTTATAAAAGCTAAGAAATTTTATATCAAGTCAGTCAGTCAGCTCTAGCTGCTGAATCGAGTCGACTCTAAAGACTTAGAGCGACAACAGCAACGCATCCGACGAAAGCCGAAGCCGGGAAAAAGTTTCCCGAAGATCTCTGAAACGTACTCAATCGTTTCAGAAGATACCCGAAGGCACAGGAAGTTTCTACGAGCGAGCCGAACATTACGAGCGAGCTCAAACGCATCCGACGAAAAGCCGAAGCCGGGAAAAGTTTTCCCGAAGATCTCTGAAACGTGCTCAATCGTTTCAGAAGATACCCGAAGGCGCAGAAAGGCTTCCACGAGCGACTCGAAGCAAACCCGAGCGTTTCCGAGGCAAAGCCGAACCTACCCGAGGATAACGGACGACGTAGGACGACTTCTACGAGCAAGCCGAAGCGACTCGAAGCAAACCCGAGTGTTTCCGAGGCAAAGCCGAACATACCCGAGGAGAACTAAAGACGTAGGACGACTTCTACGAGCAAGCCGAAGCGACTCGAAGCAAATCCGAGCGTTTCCGAGGCAAAGCCGAACATACCCGAGGAGAACTAAAGACGTAGGACGACTTCTACGAGCAAGCCGAAGCGACTCGAAGCAATCCCGAGCGTTTCCGAGGCAAAGCCGAACATACCCGAGGAGAACTAAAGACGTAGGACGACTTCTACGAGCAAGCCGAAGCGACTCGAAGCAATCCCGAGCGTTTCCGAGGCAAAGCCGAACATACCCGAGGAGAACTAAAGACGTAGGACGACTTCTACGAGCAAGCCGAAGCGACTCGAAGCAATCCCGAGCGTTTCCGAGGCAAAGCCGAACATACCCGAGGAGAACTAAAGACGTAGGACGACTTCTACGAGCAAGCCGAACGCAGCCGAAGCAAACCCGAGCGTTTCCGAGGTGACCCGAAGATACCCGAAGGCGTAGGAAGGCTTCTACGAACGAGACGAAGCAAACCCGAACGTTTCCGAGGTGACCCGAAGATACCCGAAGGCGTAGGAAGGCTTCTACGAACGAGACGAAGCAAACCCGAACGTTTCCGAGGTGACCCGAAGATACCCGAAGACGTAGGAAGGCTTCTACGAACGAGACGAAGCAAACCCGAACGTTTCCGAGGTGACCCGAAGATACCCGAAGACAAGGAAGGACCTAAAAGGGATAAGCCGAACACTTACGAGGAGGACCAAGAGTCCGAATCAACAGCAGTTGCGTGCTTCAACCAACATCCAAGGAGCATTCGTGACCTGTTAGTGAGGCTGTGAACAAAGTGACCCAACCAAGAGAGAGGTTGTTGAACAAAGTGACCCAACCAAATACGAGAGGTTGTTGAAGTTGTGAGTGCCACTTAGTGCTTCAACAAAGATCCAGACCACGGATCGTTATTCAAGTGTCAGACCTGTGCCGATACACCATCCCAGTGACTTGTGACGTGTGGCTAAAGTGACCTCACGTCGTACCCATTGTTACAACCGTAAGTACTGAACTGATTCCTAAGCTTGCACGGTTGGCAATCTCAAGATAGCCCCGTCACGTCACTCAGAAGTAGTTAGTTGGTTTGGTACCCGAAGGCAGCCTTACCCATTCTAGGCGTTAATTGACTAGGTACCCCGAAGGGAGCCTTATCCCCTAGAACCCCAACTGAGTGTCTCAAATATCTCTCTCTATTATTAAACTGCCAGTATCTAGCGACCACCCCCTTTTTATTATTCCCCTGTGTGTGGGATCATTAGCCCTTTGGTCAAGGTGTCTCAGTAGACAGTGTATATAATATCAATCTATGTAAATATCTCTTAATATTTAGTGTTGCCTTAAGCCATTTCTTTATAGTCCTGCGTGGCTATTGTTATTAGTGACCGAGTTGTGGTAATAAATTCATGTGGTTTTATACAACTCTTTCATTAACCTTCGACACTAATATAAGCCCTATCCTGGAACACCCAGTGAATAAGTGTAGTGCCATCCTGAAGGAAGGACGCCACGTCTCCCCGTATTAGAGTACTACAGCTATAAGAGCTCAGGTAATTCGAATAACCTTATCTTGAGTAATTCCTATAAGCTGAAAGGTAACACTATATATTTGGTCTCATCTGTATATTCAACATATGACACATTAAAAAAGTAAACATTAAGATATTACGGCACATTTAAAATAATTTGCTTAAAGTAATTTTCCGTGTGCAGTTTAAAGTCTCGAAAACCTTCTGCGTACGTTTTATTAAAAACATGTGTACATACATTGGTGAAAGAAAAACCTGTTCGTCCGAAAAACAAACAAGAAAAAACAAAAAGGGGATATCTTTTATTTTATATTGTTATTCCGCGCAAATAATGTATTGATATTAAATTTAATATTTACATGAATTTCGTATAATTTTAATAATGAGTAAGTGCTGTCATTTAATCTATTGTGTTATGCTAATTTGTATTGTATTCTTCTTGTTAATTGCGGCAAGAAAGCTCCATATATTCTGCTGAAATTTTGCGAGTCTGATTTGCAATTTATACTGTGTCTTAAAGTTTTTATGGTAAGCGTTTCCAAAAAAGTTCTCCGAATGTAATTAGGCTCTTTGAAAATGATTCTTGCTTTACTGAAATCCGCTGTGTGGTTGGTGGTTGATATATGGCCTGCCAAAGCACACCCCTGCGGCTTCACCCTTACGTCACTGATATGTTGGGTGATCCGGTTTTTTAGTCTCTGCTTTGTCTGTCCTACATAGAAATCATGGCAGCTACATTCTATTGCGTACACCACATTGTTTCTCATCTGTGTAGGTATGTTATCCTTTAATCTAGTGTACACCTTTGAATTCGAAAAAGCCGTTGTATATGCTATAGAACATATATTGTGAAATAGCATTTTAATTTTATTCGTTAGGTTTGGAATGTATTGCAATTTTCCGTACTTGGGAGTTGTGCTACTGTTATCATTACCGTTCGGTTCTTTTTCCCTTTTTGATAGGGTTTCGGGGTTTGTATCCGTATACATCCGTATATATATATATATGTGTAAATTTGAATTTTAATTATTTTTAAAATTCTGTTTTTCTCAGCGTAGAAATATCTAAATTGATTTTTCTGCTTCGCGCTGAGTAAATTAATTAGGAAATTTCCTAATTAATTTACTCAGCGCGAAGCAGAAAAATCAATTTATATATATATATATATATATATATATATATATGTATATATATTTATATATATATATATATATAATATAATTCATCGGCGTAGGTAGAAGCGCCAGGGGTTTTTAAAATTTATAATATTTTCCTTATATTTCCTAAGATAAATAAAGTTTGTATGTACCTATTCATACTTACGTTAGTTTGGTTTTTTCATTGCTTTGACTGTTAATTACGTAGTTCGTAATTTTTGTAATAGTTCCTGTTTAATACCGTTTCATTGAATCTATTTCTCCCAATTATCTCGACGTAAGTGTGCATTGGATTTTGTTAAGTTTCAATAACATACGCATACAATTTTAGTTATCATTTAATTAGATCTAGAACATTGTTTATGTTACTATGATATGGAAGAACGTTGAGAATGGCATCGTAAAACAATGGCAAGTTGGATTAAGGGTTATACTGATTGTATGTCCTCCATTGTCAGTGATTCCGAAATTTATTGCATAGTCTGTAAAATATAGTTACAGAATACCCAAAAAGGCCACGTACAACGTCACTTAGCATCGCTAAAACATACACAGAAATTGGACCCGTTGAAATCTGACAATTTTAACGAAGAACTCTGTGAAGCTTTAATGACGGCTAATATCCCATTAAGGAAACTTGACAATACCACTTTCAAAACATTTCTTCAAAAATATACTGGTCGAAATATTCCTGATGAATCCACCTTACGCAAATATTATGTTTCTAAGTGTTTCACGAAAACAGTAGGATGCATTAGAAGACATCTTTCAAATCAGTAGCTATGGATAAGTGCCGACGAAACTGTCGATATATTAGGACGCTGTGTGGGAAATGTTGTAGCTGGTGTACTACATCCAACTATTCCATATAACGCATATGCAATAGCATCTAAAATTATAAATACAGTTGATGCGGAAACAGTTGCTAAAATCATTGACGAGAATTTGCACAAAATGCTTCATTCGGCCGACATGTACAGGGCAAAAATACTTTTATTTGTTAGTGACAGTGCCGCATATATGCTCAAAACAGACAGACTATTAAAGGAAACATATCCTTATCTGCTGCATATTACTTGTGTAGCACATGCTCTTCACAGAATCTGTGAATATATCAGAGACAGGTATCCGAAAATCAATAGACTTGTATCCGCTTTTAAAAAAGGTTTCAGAAAAGCACCATCGAGAGTAGCTCTTTACTGGAAAAAACTTCCATCTTTGTTACTGCCTCCCTCGCCAGTAATAACTACTAGCTTCCAACCATGGTCGAAGCTAGTAGTTTTTATGCAGAGAATTTCGATAGTTTACAAAATTTCGTTACATGTTTAAATGACGATGTTCGAAGTATTTCTGAGTGCAAGGAACTAACACAAATCCCAAATTTAAAAGATCAGTTGTTATTCCTTTAGGAACACTTTGGAAATTTGCCTAAACTAATCACATATTTTGAAAATCGAAATCTCAAATTAAAAGATGGATTAACCACATTAGATGTGGCTATTAATAATTTCTAAAGTACTCCAAGTGACTTCGGATGTGGCCTTCGGTAAAAGTTAAGATGCAGTTTTTAATAGAAATCCAGATTTAATAACATTGCGGCAATTGTGTATGGGGATAATGACACAAAATCTAACTGCTAAATACGCTGAAATAAAAGAATATTTCCAGTATGTTTAATATCCGCGCTCACCAATGTTCCTATTATGCATTGTTAACCCCATCGTTGCTATGGTTACGTACATGCTGTTTCTATTTCTGTGCTTAACTATGTTATTGTACGTATGACGCAACGCGCGGACTCTGTGAGTCAACGTGAGTATAGTGGACCGCATCTTGAATGTTCCAAGGTCGAGAGAGTTCGACTTCCAGAGAATTCCATGCAGTGCGGTATATATAGCGAAGTCATTATTCGCATGATTCATTCTATTTACGATAGTCAGCGATAACGTTCGAACAGAGACAAATATTCAGTGTGCGATAGTTGTGTGATTAATTAACAGAGTGTTAATCAAAAATATTGTACATTTAGCACACACGGTTCTGTTATAAAATAAACAATATATATTTGAGCTGAATTAAAACTAGGTAGAGCAATTTTTATAATCGAAAACCGTTTATTACAGGTAATAATCATTTATTGATGTTGGTAATGTTTTTAATAACTCAAATTATTTTAGAAATCTAACTTATACAAAATACTTTAATTATATTGCTCCAACCAAAATTGTTTAACATTGTTTGTCTTTTTACACGACAGCAATGGCCCCTCCAGGCAAAAAGCAGAAGGTGGTACGCATTCGGTCGACTATATAGCCTTCGGTTTCGTACCAAGCCCAGCGGATCGCACAAGACCGATGTGCCTCATTTGTTCCAATGTCTTCTCAAATGAAGGTATGAAACCCTCTCGTATGCGTGACCATCTAGAAAAGATGCATTCGGACAAAAAGGACAAGCCCGCAGAATACTTCAAGAAACTGCGTGATGACAGGGAGAAAACTACCCCGTCCATTTCGTCTGCTTTTGCCAAGGTGACAGAGATTCAGCGTGATGGCCTGCTGGCATCGTATAACATTGCATATATGAATGCAAAGGCTGGCAAGCCGCACACTGTGGGGGAAACATTGATTCTGCCTGCCGTGAAAGAGATGATTTCGACTGTCTTACATAGGAATGCAACAGAAATAGTGAAGGCTATCCCCCTTAGCAACGACACGGTCTCCAGAAGAATAGATGAGATGGCAAGTGATGTCGAAATCCAGTTGGTGGACATTCTTAAGAAGACCAACTTTTCCATCCAGCTTGATGAATCGACTTTGAGTGATAACACTGCCCTTCTCATGTCTTACGTGAGGTACTTCGACGAAACTGGGGAAAGAAAAGAGGACATGTTGTTTGCAGAGTCCTTACCCCTTGACACAACTGGTACATCCATCTTTGCTGCTGTCAAGAAGTACTTTGAAGAAAAGGAAATCCCGCTAATCAACATTCACTCCTTCCCAACAGATGGAGCAGCAGCAATGGTTGGGCGATACAAGGGGTTCCTTGCTCTTCTCAAGAAGGAGCATCCAGATATCATCTGCATACATTGCATAGCGCACAGAGAGCATCTTGCAGCGAAAAGGCTGACCCCCAGCCTTCATGACTCTCTCAATCTCGTGATCACGGCCGTGAACGTAATAAAAACAAATGCAAAAAGCGATCGACTATTCCGCAACCTCTGCCAGGAAAATGACGAGATCTACAATCAGCTGCTGCTTCACACCGAGGTGAGATGGCTCTCTAAGGGCAACTGCTTGGCTCGATTCTGTGAAATGTTCGATTCAGTTGTCACTTTCCTGCAAGTCAAACATGAGAAGTTCGCCTGTGAGCTGAAGAAACAGAAATTCGACATTTTCTACTTGGCTACAATCTTCAGGAAACTCAACGAGTTGTCTCTCCAGATTCAAGGTAAACTGGTGACACTCATCGACTGCAAGAGCGCAGTGACCACCTTTATCGACAAGCTGGCCCTTCTCCGCAGTAATATCGTTAGGAAAGAACTTTACCAATTTAGTGAAATTAATCAAATGACAGAGACACCCACAGATGAAGATCTTCTTCGATATGGGGCTCATCTTCAGCAACTAACAGAGGACCTTACATCGCGCTTTCAAGACCTCATCGAACTGGATGTACCTGCCTGGATCACTGACCCGTTTGGAGTCGTGCTGGAAGACGTTGACGTTAAATTGCAGGAGGAGTTGGTGGAACTTCGCAACAACGAGGATTGCAAAGTCCGAATCAAAACAGGCTTCAAGAAACTCTGGCAGAACCACAACATGGCAGGACTATTCACTACAATGTGGGGAATTGTTCACAAGCTTCTTCTCACGTTTCCGACTTCATATTTAGTGGAAACCGGATTTAGTGCGGCTACATTTCTGCACTCAGACAAGAGGAAAAGGCTGGATATGGTCAACAGAGAGGACTTGCGGCTTTATTTGTCTCTGCTGACTCCTCGCGTGAAAGAGCTAGTGAGCAAGCGCCAACCTCAAGGATCGCATTAGTGCATGGGTTGGGCTCACAAATTTATTAATTTAATTTTGTTAAATAAAATTCAATATTTCAATAATAATTTTTGTTTGTATTAATTAATATTTTTAAATAAATTGAGAGGTAGAATTTATTACTTCTTGTTTTAATTACTGTGCCCAGGTTAACTAGTCCATAATCCATAGTCGTAGTCCATGACGTGTCCCTTCGCGATTTTCTGCAGTGGGCGCTGGGATCTATATAAAATCCAGTAAGTGGGCGCTAGGCGAAAAAAGGTTGAGAACCACTGGTTTAGAGTATATTTTATATTTTCATTAAAATTTCATTCTTAGTAAATTTATAGAATAATTAATAAGAATTAATGTTTAATTAGAATTGTGCTTTTATTTTCCTAGTGCGTTGTATACGCAATATAATAAAACTCCCAGAAGTATTTTGAATTCTTATTTGGTAAATATGTATTTACGAAGCGTGTGATGCATGCTCAGATAAATACTTGTTCATCCATCGGCTGATTGTATGCAACTGAAATGCTAATCGTACTTTACTGGCACGACCTGCGCGTTGTTGCAGGTATGCATAGTATACATATTGCCGTGATCTTTAATAGCTTAAGAAATAGAATAATTGTTAAATAGTTAAGGCTTTAGAATAAGAACATACATTTTTAATTTTAAATATATAGTTTAAGGTATGCCAAGTACAAAGTTAAAGATTGAAAAGGTGTATAATGAGTTGCATAACCTTTAAGGGGCAATGTCATTATGAAAAATGTATATAGACAGAGAGAGAGTGATGTTGAAAGACGGAACAGTGAAGAGGGTGAATCATTTAAATGCCGTAAAATTGTACGAGCAGGGCTATATTCGGCATGCTTGTTATGAAAACGTCTATTCAAATGAATAGAAATAGTTTGTAAATTTGCACAATGATTTTAATCTATAAGAGAATTTTATGATCACATTTAAGAATATAATAAAAACCTGAATCTTATATCTAAAAACATGTTAAAGGATATATACAAAAAAGTGTTATTTATCCGAGACAATACATTACTAAGTGTATGTATATACTAGATGTATAGGTAAAGCACATCTTTGAAAAGTTATTTGCATAAATATAAGGGCATCAAAGATAGCAGGATAAATCTTGTGTGGTTCTAATAATCTGCATGAAGAAATAACATCAACATTGTTGACAGTTGTATGCAAATCAATTTACAAGAAGCCAAAAGGAACTGGGTAGAACGTAGAGGAGATGCTGTAGAAGTCGGTATTCCTTGTAATGCAGTCCTAACGAGGATTCCAGTGGTGTACAATGTATTTCCGATCATAACCAACAAAGATATCTACAAGAAGTAAGTACGAATAACTTTAATTAACGGGAAAAGGAAGAATATAATTAATAATGAGAGAGGTAATAGGTTCATTTACAAGCATAATGAGGGATGGCATTAAGAAAGAAGAATATACCTACCGAAGATGAAGAATCTCAAGTGTGCATAAACTTTTAATAAACAATTTGTAAGTGGTGACATTTTGTGTATTCATTAACTGTCAAAAATAGAATAGGTATATCTGACTGAGGAAAAACTTATAGAAAACAAATATGAACTGGACAATGCCAACATAAATGTTAGTGTAGAAGTCGTGGCTCTGTGAGTGGATACCAGTAGCTGCTGCTGAGTTCGCTTAAGGTGGGCAATTACATATACACGAGTTGACAAGACTGATTCGTTTATTATCGGTGCTATACTCGGCATCTGGCAATATAAGACCGATAATAAACGAATCAGTCTTGTCCACTCGTGTATATGTAACTGCCCACCCTAAACGAACTCACCAGCCGCTACTGGTGGATACTCGTCTTTTGTTTCAAGGGGAAAAGTTATAAAAGAGGGCGAAGAACGAGATGAGAGAAGATGAAGCCGAACTTTCGAATTTACTAGACGTAAAAATTTTTGATATCGTTTGAAAATAATTGTAGGGGTTTTGATACACTACGTTATATTATATTAGTTTCAATGTATTAAGTTTATTTCTGAATTCCAGTATAGTTTTAGTTTAGTTAATATTAATTAGTTGCTGCATTTGATAATTTCATGTTCAAATATATATATCAAAATGGTAGACATCAATAAAAAAGACTTTTGATGATTTGTATGAGGAATATAAGTAAGTTTTTTTAAATAAATATACAGTATTGATGGTGTAAGACGTACTCTAGGGGTATTATGTGGAAATGTTTACTTTTAGCAAGGCGTTAAACATCATCAATAATTAAATAAAGTATTATTTTGCTAAATTACATTGATTTTTTTATTGTAATTGAGGGAAGATCGTTAATGGTTTTGAGGGCACTTGAGGTACTATGTGCAAATATTTGCTTCCTGTGTATCACTGGGCATTATAAACGATAGTTGTGGTCAAATTTAATTAAAATTTCAAGTAGAAAACACGAATAGATAGGAATATTCTTGATGGACAAGCGCCAATCCATTGGGTGTACTATGTGCAAATATTTACATTCGACGATTGGTATAGGTCATTTTCAAGATATTTTATTCTTTGCAAAGTTTTAGATCATCAAAGGCACTATGTGCGAATGTATGTCTTTGTTGAAATGAAAATTAACTTCGTATGGGAAAAGGTTATTTTTTTTGAATCTATAAAATATTATATTAAAGGATAAAATAGCAAAATAATATTTTTCTTGAATCGCAATAGCATATTTGTAAAAAAGGAATTATGTTTTTCTATGTTTTATAATAGTGAAGAGACATTCTTAAAACAGCCACATGCCAATAATTTTTTTTTTTGATATTGTTTATTGAATTAAAAGATGAATATAAATGTTTTATGAAACTTAAGAATTTATTTTATTATTAACCTTATCCAAATAAAAAACTCAAATAAGAAACACACCAGATGAAAAGAGGAAAGATCACTGTTAGAACTCACAACAATAAATTGAATGTTAATAGGGATTAGATTTATAAATTTATAGGTGAATATTTTAACAATATTAATGCAATCCCAGCATTCATTGAATAGATATGCAATTTTGTATCGTTAAGGCTACAACGTTACAATTGTAGTTGCATTATTGCAATGTACAGCAATATGTCCTATCCTCAACAGAGATAGCTTTATGTCAATACAAACCACTGAAAAAGTTAAACTTGTCTGTATTTATAGTGATCCTCTCTTAAAATTCATAATTTCTTTTAAGTACCAGCATTAATTTTTCTGTTTTTGATATAAAAAGTATCTCATTATGATAGATTATCCAATACTAAGATATGTTTATGTTAAAAATACTTTCTTTAACATACAAATAATGAGTCATCTACACGTGAAATTTTCTATGCTACAAAGCAAAAATTAACATAACTATGTTTCCGTTTTTAAATAAATAATTGCACATGAAATATCTGGTGACGCTTTTTTTTTACATTATTCACATTATAGGTCAACGAATTTCACAATTTCAATTCGTGTCGCCAATACTGAAATATCTCCAATTTTATATCAAGCAGAAGGACGGAGGAAAAACCGACCGTGTCAAAATCATTTGCAACGTTATTACTAAGAAACGAGATTTATTGGCGATATAATTTTACTTGTTGTTTTATATTTTCCTTCGTTTCTTAAATAGGTTTCTAAGTTTCTTTATTATTAATCTTTCTTATGAAATGTAATGTAATGAAATAAATAAGTACTATATTACATGACATGTAGTATAATATGTATTGTACTGTTTAAAAATGATAATTGATAAATTTAATTCTTTGATATTAAATAAATGTTTTCAGATCAAAAATTCAAATTCAAATTTTTATCTCAAGTCTTCAATTATAGTTACTCTTTCTCAAGACTTGCTTTTGATATTCACTTCAAACATTTGTTAAGATAACGTTCTTTAATTTCATTGCAATTAGGTAAATAAAAATAATAATTCAATAATATAAATTATATGTTATTAGTTTTAGAGAGTAAAGAATGTATGTATAAATAAAAACTTTCAAATAAGTAAGTCAAGTTCAACTATATTTTTAACATACAATAAATTAAAACCGAACGATATCAATAAGTATTATATGAACCTTAATAAAATTAACTAACTTTCATATCATTCTAATATAAATATTATATGTATCAACTCAAGATCAAAACAGATATTCCTTTTTAAATTGTATATTATAAATTTAGATTAATATCAAATAAAGTAACCTATATCACAGTTTAACTTTAAAATAACTAAATGATGGAGTGGAGATTCTGGCAGTGCAACATCATAATTACGTCAAGAATGGCGGGAAATTTTTAAAATAGACTTCACTTGTTAAAATAAAAATGTATTATTCAGAACCATAAAACATTGTTAATTATTTTATTAGTGATGATTACAATAATTCCCTTAATTATCAGTTAATAAAACTTATCTTTATAATACCATACATATGCTAGCATTTATTTTATGTCATAATAGACTCAGATATTAATGTCATGGCGATGGCAAATTTTACTGTATTGTCTGAAGTTATTACATCAACTGATATTAACAATCAATGTAATATTTTACAATTTATGGCATACATACTATTATATAGACTTTAAATATTATTACGTGTGACGTTTAGCAAAAAGTGGAAACTTGGCAACGGCTAAAAGATGACGAACCATGACTTGTATTGCCAAATAAAAAATCTCGTTTTATAACGGATAAATGATAATAGGTTAAAGATAAGTTGTTGTACAAATGTGTCCTCTAATTCTAATTGAGTTTAAAAAGTTCCTGCTGAATATTTAATCAAATTGTCTTTTGATATTGTTTGCTTTGCAGTTTGGTATAGAAAATATGATGGTTCTGAACATATACGGGACTGTAACGTCACTGCAAGTTGGTGGGTAATAAAATAGGTTTGTACTGTAACATGGCCATGAAAATCATCTGGACATTTTACCGCAAGTCCAATTTAGTTGAGAGTAATTCTTATGGAATATAATCATTCAAACTGTGACTGTAGCTTATATAGGATATGTCTTCTTCTTCTTCTTCTACTACAACTTAGAGATCTGTCGATCTGTTAATTCTGAAGTTGCCCCTGCGTCTTTTCCTGAGAGCTAGAAAGCCAGCTATCTCTCCATCTCTTAGGTGGCCTTCCGATAGGTCTGTAGCCGGGCGGGTTGTTCTGTAGGACAGGGATGGCAAACGTATGGCACGCGTGCCACAAGTGGCACGTTTGAAAATTTTGATGGCACGCACAAAAACAAAATTATTTTAGTAAGATTTGCGAGCGTCGACTCGGTCTGCTCTCTCGCGCAGCGCAAAGAAGGACAGAAAGGACAGAAATGTCTCCTGCGCGCTATCTCTCTCGGCTCACGATTTTTCTATGGCAGAGATAGCCAGTGCGCGCTCCAGTTAATCACACCCCAGTGCTCGAATCAGACGACAGACTGCATTAGTCATTTTTAGTAAACCGTCGTCATTAAAACTTCAGTGACTTGTTAAAAAATATAGTCTTTATTGTAAATAGATATAGTGTTATTTTTAGGTAAATATTTTTACATATTTCATATTCTGCATTCGTTTGCAAGAACATATTGCGTCACGGTTGAAGTTTTAACCTGTACCAACCTTAAGGTATTAAAAGTTACTAAACTTATAATTTATTTTGCTTATTTTTGAACAATAATATATTTTAATATTATGAGAAATTATTTTATCATTAAATCAGTGTAAAATATAGAAATAATTTTTAAAATTACTTTGAATTAATATACTATTTATTATTTTCTTGTGTTGGTAATATTTTTAGTACTTTAATATGTGCCGAAATATGTTCTTGCAAACGAATGCAGAATAAATTATTTATTTTATAACAATATTATTAAAATATATATTTTTTAGATTTTCTTATTATGGCTAGTTCAATGAAAAAATCGAAATTATCCGAAACATGTAGTAGCAGAGAATTTCAAGCTTGGTGGACCGATAGATACGCTATGATTGAAAAGGACAGTAAAGCAATTTGTATTTTATGTACAAAAACTGTAGTCTGTAGAACATCTTCAGTAAAGCGGCATTATGAAACCAACCATAAATTTCTTCTCGATCGAAGTGTAGAAGAGCAAAAGGAGTATATATCACGTGCCTTAAAGAATAAAAATTATCAAACTACTACTTTAATAAAATATATTGGAACTGAAGTAAACACCACTGCTGCTAGTTATCAAGTTTCAAAAAATATTGCTCAATATGCGAAACCTGCAATGTGCACCATACTTATTTGATGATTTCGAAAACAAAGAAAAAATTATCCAAAGAATTAAAGACATGCCGATAACTAGGAATACAGTGAAAGAGAGAATTTTGGGTATGGCGGAAAATGTAAATTTTCAACAAAAAAATCATATAAAATCTTGCAATTTTACATCCATTTGCCTTGACGAGTCTACCGACGTAACAGGCTCTGCTCGCTTAGCAATTTTTATACGTTATTTTGTTCAAAACAATATTAAAGAAGAGTTAATAAGTTTATCAACATTAACAACAACAACAAAAGGATTCGACATTTGTAATGCAGTTATAGATGCATTGGAAAAAAGAGAAATATGTCCTTCTAAAATTGTGTCAGTTACAACTGACGGTGCCCGCAGCTTAACTGGACGGGAAAATGGATTTATAAATTTATTTACAAAACGTATTGGACATGTTTTGCAAAGATTTGTAGATTGTTTGGAGGAAATAAGATTATTTCTAAGTAATGAAAACATTATTGGCCAATACAATCAATTATTGGATGTAGAATGGCTAGCAAAGTTACATTTTTTCACTGATTTATGCTCTCACTTAAATGAATTAAATATAAAACTACAAGGTGTTAATAAAACAGTCATTATAATGTTTGACTTAATCAAAGCGTTCGAAGTCAAATTACAGATTTTTCATCGTGATATTCTTTCAAATTCATGTAAATATTTTCCGAATACAAAAAAATTTTTTTCTGAAAGTGAATGTCACGAAAAGCCAAATAAAGAGTCATCAACGAAAGAGTTTTCAATGGTAATTTAATCCCTGATCAAGAATTTTCTGCAAGATTTACGCAGTTTAAAGAATTTGAAGAAACTTTAAAATTTATTTTATGTCCTGATACAATACCATTTGAAAAATTAAATTTGAAAGTCCTTGAGTGGTGAAATTTTAATGAATTAGAAATGGAATTAGTTGAATTTCAGTCAAGTACCATATGGAACCAAAAATTTGTTGATTTAAGAAATGATTTAGAAATTATTGAAAGTAATCGATTATTGGGTAAAATAAATAAAATTGCAGAAGATGAAATTCTAACTACATGGAATTCAATTCCTGACACGTTTAATTGTTTAAAAATATTAGCAAAGGCACTTTTATCAATATTTTCATTGACGTGGGCATGTGAATCTCTTTTTTCAGAATTAAATTTTATAAAAAAATAAATATAGGAATAGAATGACGGATGAGTCGAGCTCTGCATGCGTACTGTTGAAATTAACTAAATATGCACCAGATATTAAATCTTTATCATCTTGTGTACAGAAACAAAAATCACATTAAAAACAATTGTTTTTAACGTGAATTTTGTTTCTAGCATGTTGCTTTTTGTTAAACATTGTTTAATAAAAAATTGTTTAAAGAAGAATTGCTTTTATTTGTTTATTTAATTATACTTACGTATAGTTTCACCACGCCAGTGGCGGTTTCAAGCGGGTAATGGGGTAATTACCCCCCCCCTAAGAATTTTTCGCTTATCAATTTTTATTGTTAAAAATTACCGATATTCCATATTTCAAACAAATAACATACCAATATCGCTTTATTTTCAGTCATTCGTCAGTCAGTAGTCTCTTGTCGCATCTATTAATTAATTTTAACATTAATTTTGATCAAATGTTTAACATTAATTTTGATAAAATGGTTATTGCTCCATTAAAAACGGTAAATTTTCATTGCAAATTAGGTAAATAGGGAAGCTAACTTTCAATTTGGACACGTTTGACCTTGAACATTTTCAAAAATCGACTGCGGCACTATTGGGGCACGTTGCCTATTTAAGAAAGAATTTTTATGACTTTGTGGCACGGACATCAAAAAAGGTTCGCCATCCCTGCTCTAGGACATTTACATATATAGGATATGTAAATGTATTATTTTCTTATACATAGTCTAAGGAAGGACTGCGATGTGGAAATTTGTAGATATACACATTATGAAGTCCCCTTATACCCAAAATGTGTTTTTGAAAAATGCCTGTATGCCTAAGTGAAAAAGCTTGTGACCATGATAATGGCCAAATTGGTAAAGCAATCAATATACAAATTTAATATTTATAAGTACCGGGTGTGCCAGCGTAGCGGTAATGTCCATTATTGGTATCTAATAATGTAGATAGTGAATAATTTTTTATACAAAAATTGTAGATAATCATAAGCTCTACAATTTAAAAATATTTTTAGGTATACAGAGTGTTCAATAACGATGAACCAACACAAACTTATGTTTTTTGTAATGGAATGCTATACAGGGTGTTTCATCGGTTGGGGTATCGCGAATTAAAGTGCCTAAATATAAAAATATCGACTTCAAATTTTAACCACTTATAGAGCTTTTAAACCGCTACCAGCAGGTTAGGTTGTTTTTGATAATATTATTTTAATTAATGCGTAAATTAAAAAAAAACGTATTATCAAAAATTAAAAGTGCTCAAAAAATGTTCAAATTTGAATGGTGATACGTGGAAATATCACCCATATTAACTTCACAATCAGAATTTTTATAAACGAAACCGTTTGTCAAATAAAGTCAATATTAAATAATGTCGTTTTTCTTACGACAGATTTATGGTACTTAACTTTCTAATTGTGCTGTCCGCAAACAGGTAGTCCTTTTAAATTTATGACGGATAATAAATAAAAATTTATTATAAACTCAACACACAACACTGTAATAAAAAACCCATAAATTCTTCAACGTCCGCAAACAGGTAGTCCTTTTAAATTTATGACGGATAATAAATAAAAATTTATTATAAACTCAACACACAACACTGTAATAAAAAACCCATAAATTCTTCAACGTCTTGCCTTTAATTTTGAAATTATTGTAAAATATTCAATAATTGATTAAGTTTTAATTTTTTTTTCAATTGCATAGTTGATTTTATAGACATATCTTTTTAACACCTGAATTTCAATAAAATCTGAGTACTTTTGATTTTTTGAACGAAGGTTTTTTTTTATTTACGCATTAAATAAAATAATATTATCAAAAACAACCTAACCTACTGGTAGCGGTTTAAAAGTTCTATAAGTGGTTAAAATTTGAAGTCGACATTTTTATATTTAGGCACTTTAATTCGCGATACCCCAACCGATGAAACACCCTGTACATTTTATGATAGCCCTTCAAAAGCTGATTAAACTGACGTCACATATATTTGTTGATTTTCAACTGTTTCTGAGATATGGCAATTTTTCGTTAAAAATTGTACAACATTTGAGAAGTTGCTATGAAATAACGACTGATGATGAAATACTTATTATGGGCTCAATTAGTAGAGATATCTTTTCAGTACGTGAAATTAGTGTTTATTTCGACATATCTACGCATGTTCTTTAGTATTACATACCATTCGCTAAAGTTAAAAATTCTAAAAAAAATTAAATAGAACAGCCTATATATTTATATGTAATTGAAAAGTACTTTAAATTTACTAGTTATAAATATTACTTTCTTCTGCCTGTGGGCGATATTGCAAAAGTTATAGGATATTATATCTGAATAAACCCGATTACGACTTAAAAATATGAGTTGCCTTAAAAAGTTTGGAAGTTCATGAATTAGCAGTAGTATTAAAAAAATGATTGTTTCCTGATATAAAGATATAGAACCAAAAATATCCAAATATGGATGAGTGCTTTTCAAAAAATGTTAACAAGATTTGAAGAAACTGGCAGTATTCCGTGTTACTGCTGCCGTAGAAAATGCAGATGCACAAAAGGTTCTTTTGCTATGCGACCAAGAAAATCTTTGTTGAAGCGTGCATAAACTTTCTAGAGTCCTTAATGTGAGCAAAAACTTTATTAAGACAACCTTAAACAAGTTTAAATTCTATCTGTATTACATCAAGATCTGCTGAGGAAAGTTTTTATAAATAGGGTTGCCTTCTGTAATACGCTGTTGTATCTCAGATTTTGTTTTGTGTTACTTTTAAGAGTAATGATCTTATAAATAGCATTTTTACGCCACTGAGAATCCGCAATTTTTGTTTTACCGTAAATGTATTTGTTTCCATATTTTATATATTTCAAATACTAAAAAATATAAACATACTATAAACCCAAACATTTTTCTTTCTTATACGTAGTATAAGGAAGTATTGTGATGACGAAAATTTTCGACCTCGAGATTTTTGCAGATGTCCACGTTTTGAAGTCCCCTGATACCGAAAAAGTGGTTTTTAAAAAATGTCTGTGTGTGTCTGTGTGTGTGTGTCTGTGTGTGTGTGACCACGATAGCGGTCAAACCGCTGTAGATATCAATTCCAAATTTTGTATTTACGTGTATAATCTCCCTCTTGAGATCTGATTAGATTTTCAGTAAAATCGGTAGACCGGAAGTAGCAGTTTACTTCAATGAAAATATCGAGTTTTGCCAATATTTCGTCAAATACTAAGTTTAAACAAATTTATAAAGAATTCATATGTACTTAAAACTAATATTGAGAACAATTTCATTTAAAAAGTTTTTCGAAATTCCTACCGCAAGTAGGTCTTTTACTCTTATCGAAAATCGGTTTTTTGCGAATATTTCGCAAGTCAAGCTTTTTAGACAGGTACGTTACGGGTATAGAAGTATTTAAAACATACTTTTCAATATCTTTTGTATAAAAAAAATTTCAAAATTCGGACCGGAAGAAACAGTTTTACTCTTACCGAATAGCGATTTTTTGCAAATATGTCGTAAATTATACATTCTATATATATTTATTAAGAGTACAAAAGTATTTAGAGTTACATTTGCAATATTTTTTGTATACATGAAATTTCAAAATTCTGACTGGAAGTAGCACTTTTACTCTTAGCGAGTAGCACTTTTTTTCGAATATCTTGCAAAGTATGCATTCTATAGAGATTTGTTAAGAGAATGAAAGTACTTAGAATAGGATTTTGAATAAGTTTTGTATAAAAGAATTCTTAAAATTGTATAGTTTGAAACGCTCATACGTATAAGAAAGTCGTGTGGTGGCCACACCTCATTTTTTTAATTTGTTATATGATAACTTAAACTTATAATTACTGTTATGCTTGAAAATAGTAGCTTGTATGTTCTTCAAGATATTGCAAAAGTTATAGAAGTTTTCAATAACATACATTTAAATACTTGTATTGACGATTTGCTTTTCAACTTATCTTCTTCTTCTCTAATTTTAAAGTAATTTAAAATATAGTCTAAGTATGACTATTGTTAGAAATGCATCATGGGCATTTCCTATACAAAAATATAAATTACAAATATATGTGTGGTCTGTGGTGTTTACCCGCTCGAGATGTGTGTATGTATATGTTATGCTCATTAAAATGTCAGCACTCTATTATGTATCAGTATATTTCTTTATATAAGATGCACTGGAGAAATGCGATATATGTCCAATATTATTTTTCTCTTGAGTTAGTTCTACAGACACGTTAATATGGAATACACACATATTCAAGTACACTGCGTTTTATTTTAATAACTATTCCCAATAACTATAAACAATTTTTTGACACACACCGACTGCGATATTTTAATTATTGGTAATTCATGAATTTCCAACCTTTTAATTACACTAGTTTTAAAATTTTAGTAAAAATTACATATTTGTAAAAAGAAAATATCAGAAGTAACTATTTTCCTTTAATTTTAGTTATACTATGTGTACCAGACAACTCATATTTTTAAATCGTAATCAGGGTTATTCTGATAATATATTTGTAATATCGCTCATAGGCACTAGAAAGTATATATTTTTAATTAGTAAAATTTAAGTACTTTTCAATGACATATAAATATACAAGCTGTTCCATTTAATTTTTTTTTAGAATTTTTAACTTTAGCGAATGGTATGTAATTCTAAAGAACATGCGTAAATATGTCGAAATAAACACTAATTTTACGTACTAAAAATATATCACTACTAATTGAGCCCATAATCAGTATTTCATCATCAGTCGTTATTTCATAACAACTTTTCAAATGTTGTACAATTTTTAACGAAAAATCGCCATATCTCAGAAACAGTTGAAAATCGACAAATACAAGTTGATGTCATTTTAATCAGCTCTTCAGGGGCTATCATAAAGTGTAAAAAATGTATAGCATTCCATTTAAAAAACATAAGTTTGTGTTGGTTAGTCGTTTTCGAACATTCTGTATACATGAAAATATTTTTAAATTGTAGAGCTTATGATTATCTACAACTTTTGTATTAAAAATTATTCGCTATCTACATTATTAGATATCAATAATGGACTTTACCGCTACGCTGGGACACCCCGGTATAATCATTCTCTTACGATTTGATTAGATTTACTGACAAATTGATAGAAAGGCAGTAGCAGTTTATACAGTAAAAAAATCAAATTTTACTCTCCCGAAATACTAAGTTAAGAAATTTTTTTAAAGTATACAAAAATACTTAAAACTGAAATTATGAAAACGTCTTTTGAAATTTCTGCATGATGTAGATGACTTTTACTCTTACCGAATAACAGCTTTTTGCAAATATCTCGCAAGTCATGCTTTCCAGACAAATGTATCAGTATAATTTAAAGTTTGAATTTGAATAATTTTTGTATAAAAAAATTCAAAATTCGAAAGTAGCACTTTTTTCCTATTCGATAGCAGTTTTTTTGAAAATATCTCGCAAAGTATGCAATAGAATTTTGAATAATTTTAGTCTAAAAAAATTCTCATAATTTGGACATAAGTAGGTTTTCTTTTAAGGCGATAAAAGCATTTAAAACTTAATTTAGAACAACTTTTCTATAATTTGAAACGCACATACGTATAATAAAGTCATGTGGTGCCCACACCTCGTTTTTTGTCTTCCTCTAAATATGTAGATATTTATTTCTTCTAAAATGCACTGTTTTATGAATTGGATTAGCAAATGACATCAAAACAATTTATTGACTTCTTCTAGTTTTAAACGATGTTCAAGGGGGCTTACGCAGAGGTGCCGACTAACTGCCGTGAGGTAAGACGTAAGGGGGTGGCGCCATATGCGCTAATGTAAATTCGGCCGATGTAAGGTATTCGTTAAAATAAAACAAACAGCAGACATTTTAGGTTTTCTTATTATGTTTTTGCATGAAATTGAATACAAAGGATTAATTAAGGCTTCGTTGGGAGTACTTTCTTATAATTCGTATTATTTACTCCTACATTTCACTCTCAAAGTTGGCAAAATTTACAACATCATAAGACAGTTTGAGAAACTTTATTTTAAAAACTAATTCCAGTCGAGCATGCATTGAGCCTTTGTTTATTTGTGTTTTAAATTTCGCTTTGATATTTCGTAAATAAAAGCGGTACTATTGTTTTAACGAAACCTTGTAAAGTCCAGAATTTACATTAGCGCATATGGCGCCACCCCTTACGTTCTACCTCACGGCAGTTAGTCGGCACCTCTGCGTAAGCCCCCTTAACGGTTATATTCTTGACCATTCAAGATGTAACACTTAGTTGAGGTATATAAATTGTTTGCAATTACTTTTATTTTTGAATATACATATTTGAAAATTTAAAAAACTTTTTCGAATGGTACTTTTTTGTTACCCAAGAATATATTCCCTCTGCTTATTTTTTCGCTAAGTGACTTATTTCATCCGACCTATAAATAGTTATTAGTCAATATTGAAACACTTTAGATTTAATTTTGTTTATTTTATTATGAACATATTTATTCACGAATATGAATTTTTACACATATATATGCGCTTTTACCAAATGCTTATTTAATATTTTATTTCATAGTAAATTCTAGTTCTTTGTTTTAGTTTATGTACTACTTTTTTATATATCGAATACATAATTTAAAATTTTTAATAACTTTTTCAAGTATTCTATCATCTATAATTTTCCAATATGTTTTCTTAATTAACATTAAGCATATTTTAATATTTAAGTCTTAGTTTCTGTATATCAAAAATCTAATAACATGACAATGTACTACTTCTTAAGAAATTACACCGATTTTTGAATAATCAACACTTTAAGGATTTATATGTAGAAAAATTGTTTGTAAAATATTGGTAGATTCATTCACGTGATTTTCTCAACAGAATGATAATAATTTACATGTAGTTAAGTAAAGAATGTCTGTAATTGACTTACACATTGTAATTTAGAAATTTCATGTTATTAAATCGGCAACTTGGAAACGTCTTCCTTCATTTGTTCTACCGCCAGAGTTGTGCCTAAATATTTAATTAGCAATATGAACATCATTTTATATTCATATGATCATGATATATGCAACTATAACATTGCCAATATGTTAAAGTAGCATTATAACCTGTTATTTCGAATTCATATTATGTTAAACTTGATTAGTTTATGTCGATAAATTTCAAAATCACTGCTAAAAAAATTAAACTGGGGTTATGAGAGTCTATTGTCAAATTTGACAATTAATTTAAATTCAAGATAGAAGGTTTTGTAAAATTTTAAAATTGCATATATTATTACGTCCAAAATATGCACCATATATTCTCAGCCTATCATAGAAAAAAATTTTTGAAAATGTTATAGTTTTTCTAATCTTTATTATGGAATATAAGTTCGACTAATTTCACTGCAATTATTACAACAATTTATTAATGATTCCATACCCTCATAAAAGTAATCTGATCTTATCCCCTCAAAATGTTGTGTTTCGGCCTCTTGCGTTTTAAAATCGTTAAAATAAACGTCCAGTAAGATACCTTTTTAATATGAAAATATGTCACTATTAACCCTATAAGGACTATACGGTGTTTATTCATTTTCTTAAAAACCACATTCACGAATTATCTCCGAATTTACGCAACAAAGAAGCATAATGCTGATTGCTGTATTGTGACTATAATCTTTTTCGTGTATAATTGAAGGACTTCGTTTTATGGAATAAGGTTCGGTTGATTGTCTCCATTCCACTGACCCTTTTTGGATGAAGATCATAATAGGGAATCATTCTTTCATTGCTTGTGACAATGGATACTAAAATTCGTTTTTTGTCGTCTTCACACATGTTTAAAAAATAAGCGCGCACATTCAACCAACACGATATTTTCATTGAAGAAGAAAAAGAAGTTGAAATCCCTAACTTGCACTAACTTTAGTAATTTTTCAGGGATTGTTGTCCCAAATGAAAGTATTTTTTTTTTATAGAATATGAAGAAGATAAATCACAATATACGCTGTCTGAACGATTTGATTAGGTGTAATCCCCCCTTTTGTTAGAAACTTAATGACCGCGCGATATTTAATTTTTGTCACCGAGATATGTTTATGCACTGATGACGTTACCTGTCTACAGGTTAACAAATACTGTTCGTAAAACTTTACTATTAACAGCGTAGGCTTGGCACATGTGCTGCAATGACACAACATACTTTGAACTGGTGTAACCTTGCTACATCGAAAACATATGGCGGTTTTCTTTTATGTATATTCTTGTTAATTTTGAAAGGGATATGCGTTTCTCTCTGACAGTATAATAACATCATTTAATTGATTGGTTTAAATATTTTTTGTTTTCGGAACTTTGTATGATTTGAGGTTTTAGGTTTTTTCCAACTCCAATTAAAATACTCGGTTAACTAATCATTAATTATTTCTAACCGGTGCATTTCAATACGTATATTGCAACTATAATTTGGTTTATTAATATTAGAACTATTTCCTTAATTTAAATTAGTTTCTTGTGCTTTTTTTGCTTTATTAGTTATTTTAAAGCCTTTTTTTTGTGTATAATTAGTAATTTCATTCTAGTAAATAAACTGCAAAAATTCAGAAAAATAAGTTACCACAGCGAATCCAACCAAGAGCCGGTTTTTCGGTACATGACCCTCTTCAACTTGATATACGGTTTCGCAATAACATTTGTATACTTTATGTATTTATATTTCTACATTTGAAAAATTCTTAATTACACACCCCCAACTTTTTAAAATTGAGAATATCTACATAAGTACATCATTTCCAACACTTCCAATATATACGAGGGTAGCCCGAAAAGTTCTCATCCTGACACATAGATGGCGCTATAAAGTGTCAAATTGGTATTGTACTGGAAAAACCCATGCTTTATAGATAGATCATCTTTCTTGCATTATACAGGGCGAGTCATCAGTAGCCGCTTCTTCGATTGCTCTTTTGTGTTTTAAATAAAAGAAAAAACAATTAGTGGGAGATCCATGGTTGCTTGTAGCGCATATTGTAATAGTACTTTCTGGCGCACTTCCGGTTTCACTGAAAATGCACGGAACTTAATTTTTTTAAATGACTTACCCTATATATTTTTGGATGTTCTTGTACTGCTTTAAATAGTCTGTTCAACTGATTTGTATTTTTCAAAATTGAGCCAATAGTTTTTGGGTTATTAATTTTTTTTGAAAATACTTGACCAAAACATCATTTTCACATTGTGTTTAAAATTAAAAGTATTACCTTTGGTGGTGCTTTAGCCAAGAAAATTCTCCATCATTTGGTATAAGTTGCACTTGACAATACTTCACAAAACTTTGTTTTCTCAAAGCCTACTTTCCGAAATACGCAAAAAGTTATTTTTCTTAAATGGAATACCCGGTATTTTATTGAGGCATTTTGTTACTTTTTTATTCTTTTTCATATTTGTTAACAATGTCCTATACCTATCTTTTGTAGTTTCTGAGATAATCACTATAGGAGCAATTAGTGGCCAATTAAAGAACTACGAGGAGCACTGTTATTCTATGTCCCAAAATATTTGTTCAAGCAATGGAAGACTGAAATGGGGCGCGACTTCATTAGTCAACTGTCAGACAAAGTAAATGTTAAATCCAATTATCCCAAAAGGAATAATTTTACAGACTGAAGGGCATCTGCATCTAAATTTTTGAAGTGTAAACCTCTTTGGGCGCTTTGCGCTGATTGTAGGTACTGAACAAGACTGACCCGTCACGCTCGGATATGTAACGCTCGTTCGGGTAATGTTGGCTCGAGTCGACTAAGCGAACAAGATAAATATATCATATAGAGGTATTTAATTTCAATTAAACTGAAATTTAAATGAATAAATAAATTCATGTTCTCGAGCAGATTCGAACCCGAGCCGAACGGGTATGACCAATGTATGACACCGGCATGTTGCATCAGACCAACGCGGGACACGTAATCGATTATTCATATCGTCTATTTATACATATATATATATATATATATATATACGTCACTACTATACTCGTTTGACGACCGTTACATGGGAGAGCATACGCATTAGTCGTATAATACGTACTGAATATTATACGCGTGTGTACATGTGTAAATGTGCAAATACGTTTTATTTAATACGTTACTGAATATTATACGCGTGTATTTCGTATTATTAACCTCGCCTTGATGAAGTTTACACTTCTGCTGTGTGGTTTTAAGCACACCCATTTTCTTGTTTAATTCCGGCAATGTCTAGTTGCAGTATTTCATTTTTTACATTGTTGGTTAACAACGAAATAAAATAAATGTTATGTTTACTGACATACTTGAAGATGCCGCCCTACTAAAAGCTGCATGAAACAATGGTGCTATCTTCAATTTAATTTGCCTAATTGCTCTTACATTGTCATAAAAAAAACTGGATCGCTGACTGGGCTCTAAATTGATGTTTGTATATACAGAACAACTTGTTTATAACTTCATCGGTTATAGTGGCAATTCGGGTCATAATTGTCTTGGTCGCTGGAATAACTTATAGTAGTCAACCTAAAAAACATTGCATATAACGGCATCAAATTTCGTAAACCTCGGGTTTAACGTCAATTGAAACATGAGTACATATTGCTGTGACTGCAACAATGCTGATGAATAATAAAAATTAGAATAGTCTATTTATAATTATTCCTAACAGCATTAAATTTTTTATTTTATGTTCTTATGAGTTCTTGCGTAATTTGCTTCTTATATTCTGGTACACCTCTTATTTAGTTTTGTTTGGGATAAGGTCAAAATTAAACAAAGTATCTAAATCTCATATAAAAATTATATTTATATTTTTGTAAAGATTTGACGATCATTAATAACATTTCCACACTATATCAATATATATTGAAATGGGGAACAAATATTAGTGACTGGCATTGTATATTATTGACAAAATTTGAAGGATTATTTTATTTTACTATTTTATTTATTGACGGTTAAAATAAAAATATCTAAACTAAAAAGAACAGTTGTGTATACTTATAATAGTTGTTCATTATTGTAAAGTTGAGTACATTCATATGGTAGACAATTCTTGAAGGAATAGTAGTGGATCAAGTTCTTTGTTGCCTCAATTTTCTTTAAATTCTGAAAATGGAGATTTAAAATTTATTATTTTGTTAAAATGTGGTTTATAACTTTGTAAAACTTGTCTAATTTAAAATATTGCTATGCAAAGTAAATTAATGCTGAATATTAAAATATGAAGGATAGAAATTGGTATATAATTACGCGGGCAAAGTTTGAATAAGCGGATCTGTCAAAATTGACATTTACATAAAGTTTTGTTAGTAAAGCATTTAGAAGTGCTAAATATTAGTAATTCATTATTATAAAATAATAGAGATTTAATACAGAAGGTTTACTGAAAGTTGGAAGCTCTGAAACTAATCATTTAAATGTTTAAAAAACTATTTTGAACAAGAAGTATTAGAAAAGGAATTTTATTGGAGGTAATTATAAAAAATGAAAAGGTTGTCTGGGAGATATAACAAAACGAGAAATTGAAAAATAATTTTTCAAAAGAGGTGCGTGTAATTTTCGGAAAATTAAAGTTTTATTCCGAAAATTGTACATTAGAATCACGAAAACCGCGAAAGTTGGTGCGAAAAGTGTTTATTTCAGCTTTGGAAATAATAATTTGACGTTTGAAGAAAAAAATATTTGTAAAGAAGCAAAGGATAATAAATCAATTTAAATTTTAGAAGAAAAGGAAATAGCAAAATAAAATAAAAACTTACCAATCAAGTATAAAGTCCTAGCGGAGTATTTATCTTATCAGTTGTACGAGAGGTCTAAGCGGATTTCCAGTTCTCAAAAGGTCCAAAGTATTTTATAAAAACGAGGGATTCCTACCAGATAGAATCACACGTGCAGTATAAAGTTCCAATTCCAGAAGATATCCTGTATTTACGAGGTCACCACAAGATACATCCAGTTTGTCGAACCCGTAGAAAAGGTCCATATTATTTTATAATCACGAAGGATTTCTACCAGACAGAATCACACGTGCAGTACAAAGTTCCAGTTCCTGAAGATATCCTGTATGTACAAGGTCACCACAAGATACATCCTGTTTTTGTCGAACACGTAGAGTAGAGAACCAGAGGATCATCCCAGGTATATAACGAGTCCAGGAAGGCTGTTCATCTGTACGAAGAAGATACACAAAATTTCCAACATCATATAACCAGAACCTGCAAAGAAAGTGGATTGTATTATTTGAAAAACACCAAGAAAGAATAGCAATATTATTGGGAGGTTGTATATTTTCTTTATTTTAAAGAAACAGTTTAAATTTAAATGACTGTCTTCGAGCAAAATACATTAAAGTGATCAAGATATACTGAATACTATAAAGAGGATTGTATAAAGATTCTGTGTAAAGGTTTTAAATCTCTGTTTAAATCACAAATATCAGTATATGTACATTTAGTAAATTTTCGTAATTTTAGAACTAAAATATACCTACTTAAGTATTTGAATATTTGATCGTAAAGATATTTACTATAAATTATTGAATTTGTGTATGCATATGAATGCTAAAGTGAAAGATTTATATTAAATTAATTCTCATACATACCTTATCGAGTAGATAAGCTCTTAATAATCCTTCATGTTGTCAATAGTCGCACAGGTTATATTAGACAGGTTTAATTGGTTTTGTTAATGTTTTGGAAATGTGTTGAATAATTGTTTGAATCATATTTTACACAGTTTTTGCCATTAAACGATTATTATAGTGATATTCTTCTTTCATTTGGTAAAATAGAACTATGGTACAAGACACTTTCATATTATAAATAGAGATTTGTTGTGTCGATAACCTAAAAGAGAAACAAAACAATATAACATTTATAAGTTTAATTTTGATGGGAAAAGTGAACATACCTTACAATCGTATCCAAGTAAAGGAATAATACTTTAGAAAAACTCATCACGTATTCACAAGGAATATTTTTAACAGTTTCATTTGATGAGATTAAGAGGTTATTGTTACGATCAGTTCATAGCGGCAAATGCCATGCTTACATCGTTATAAAAATTAATGTACTGCAAATACTGTGTAGTCAAAATCAATACTGGTTTCATTTGACGAAATTTTATTTACAGTAAAGAAGTGCATAATAAGTAATTATTTGAATTTGTTGGAGATAAATTATCATATCTAAAATATATTAAGAAGGAAAGAATTATAGTAAATTAATTGGATAAATAGAAAACTGAGAGAGTGTTTGGGCATATTAAAATAAAATACTGAGCTTTGAAAAATTGAAAACTCATATAATAGTGTATAGATATAGTAAATTCTATATACTGAGTGTTACATAAATATTGGCATATAATTAACAGTGGTTATATTTAGTAAACTTGAATGACTAGGTGAGAGAGGAGATATTATAAAAAAATAATATAACAAAATTTGAATTAATTTGGCTTATATTCGATTATAAGTATTTACAATTATAATATCTACCCTCCCTAGTACAATATTTGTTTTACAAAGAAAAAGAAAAAGGAAAGCATTTGTACTCACTTTAGAGTTATAATGCTTGTGAAATACTTATACATCTATAATGATAATTGAGAGAATAATTATCTTGTTCCTTTAAATAAAAAAAATTATTGATTCTTGATAGTTTGTTTATTAACACGAAGTCAATTCTATTTCACCAAAACGTACATTTTTACATAGTGCTTTGGCAATCTAGAACCTTGCAACGTGAATGCTCTGACACTGGCCTATACTAATCGCTATCCGTAAACATTCTCACATTGTACCTCTAGCAGCTCAGCACCTGCCCATCAAAAACATCCCCGCTTATTCGCATTTACTTTATTTGAATTACTAAATTAAATGACTATGTAATGATTAATTATGCCCAACGATATACTAAAGGCAAATATTTTCACATAGTACCTTCAGTATGTCTAACACCATTAACTATCCCTAAATAGAATTATTTATCTCATAACTTACATCATTTCATCGTATATTTTGTCAAATTCTATCTTATTGATATCCTCCATCTTAAATTTTAGTGCAAAGAAAAGAAAAATTAATTTAATGAAATAGTTTAAAGGAAAACTAAATTAAAAATTAAACTCTAACTCTTTTATACAAATGATTGAATCGTGAGTCGATATTAACTATCTTAAATCTGTTAATCTTTTACAAAAATTAGCGTCTTTACTATTCGAATTACAAACTTAAAATCTTCCTGTTCATTCTTGTCTCTTGCCTTATATAAAAAAAAACAAATGCCTATCGACAATTTTTTAGCGCCTCTCTCATCCAATTAAATTTTAGGTTGGCATCTATTTTCAAAACGCCTGTGATGAAATTTTCTCGTTTGTTTTCTTTAAGCTGTCACGCTCGAACCAATATACGTCTATCATCTTGCCAGCTACACACACAAATGGCGACGCCCCAAACTGTTTATTGTTAAAATTTTACAATTTTTGCTTTATACCTTCTTGGGTAAGTATAATTTATTCTCTCCTTGTTCAGTATAATCATTGTATTTGTATATGTATGCATTACCCTTTTCATCATTTGTTACATATTTCCTTTTACCGTGAACTAATGTTATCTTGATTCTTCTTTTAGAAATCCTTCTGTCCGGCAGTAAAAGAAACACATTACACACTACTGGAATTCTTCTGGCTGAACTTGGACTGCATAGAAAGTTGGTCTTCTTCATATTTTCCCCATTCTCGAACCATGCTCTTTCATCTGGTAACACATTGATTTGTAAAGTGCTATAACAACATTAACATTGTATTTTTTTTTGCAGCTTTTTAAACCACACATGACTATTTCCATTGTCTTTTGAAGCCCTTGAGTTATACATACAAGAACTAACAAGTGTATATTTTAATTCGTACTACTATTATTTACACAAAATGTTCTTATTTACGATCTGACATTTCCCATTGGAAAAGTTTTTGATTTATATCCTTTTTTTTGTATAACGTGTACGTATCTAATATATTTAGTTTTATTATTACTATTTTTTCTTATGAATTGGCAGCATTATTCATGTTCAAATCCATATTTTATATGTTCAATTTATTTATTTCAAGACTGTATCATTTTTCTCGAGCACGTCTTGTTTTGTTTGCATTCATATGGCATTTATGTGTCTTTTACACAACATAAAACCTATTGATTTATTTTGTGTTTGTATTGTACTTAATGTTTATACTTATTTTAACTAAAATATAGTAACAATTCATGTTTATTTTCATAAAGAGGTTTGTCTTTAAATATAGTCAACCCATTATACTTATATTTATATGTTTTGAACTTATATCCTAAATTTTTAATAAAGGATTTTTAGAATAGAATTAGTGTTCTTTTTTAATAACTAAACTAATTCTTAATATTATTATTTCAATAATAATATATTACAGAGGTACTTTGCAGGAAATAGCAATGATTTCATTTATTAGATTTCCTAAACTATCTAACAATACAATACTACGTAACTTACAGTTTAATAAATATGCGATTCATAAACCGCTGCCAAAGAAATTATTAATGTGATTTTTGTGCAGTTTTGCGTTTGTTGTAATGTAAGATTTAGTACTCATTTTATCGGTTCGCGTCCATACATTTGGCAACGTTGTTTATACGTTTGAATTTATTTGGTAAACAGTATCTCTAAATACATGCATTTATCGCATGTTATTGGGTAGTTTATAGATTGTAAAATGCATTGTTTTCTTCGCTCCTAAACGTGTAAGGTAGTGGCAGAAGCGAGAATATAGCAAGTACAGTTTCAGGTATTTTTGTTTGAAAAACAAAAAAGATTCCACACAAAAAACTCATCTCCATAAAATACTAAGATACTATTTGTCCACAGCTCTATTTAATGCACATTTTTAAATCTACTAGAATCACAGTCAACGTATGTTTGCGATACAACAAATGGTAAGATAATTGTGTGGAGATAACCAAAAGTTTTATTTGATAAATATGCGATCTCTTAATATATCACAAAAATAATTTCTTTTTGAACTATAATGCCAACTTATATTTGGGTTGTGTGGCGGCTATGTTCTTCTATTAGTGGGTATTATGTATTTAGGACCAACGTAGTATTGGCTTTAGGAGAGCCAACTAAAGTCACTTTACTTACTTCTACTACACTTAATTTTACAAATGGACAGCAATGGTTTGAAACAATTGGCTGTATTCATGAGTCATACCATGAAAACTCATAGTAAATGGTAACGTTTGCCTTAAAATATCTATCGAACTGAATTTTTGCAAACGTCAGTGAATGGAAGTGTTCCAGAAGAAAATCCAATACAATTTAATGAGATGGGACGTTTTAAAGAAAATAGAAGATGTGAAAATATCAGAACTGGAAAGATGAAAGTTCGAAGAGAGTGAAATCAAACGGATAAGAAAATTACTGAAGAATACATTAAAAAATACCTACGACAAAAAATAACATTAAAAAAGGAGATGTGCTGAAAATGAGCAAAGTAAACGAGTCCTTCAAAAATAAAAAATCAGGTGTGGTCACCACACAAAAATTATTCAAAATCTTATTCTAAGTACTTCTATTCTCTTAAGAAATCGCTATAGAATGCATACTTTGCAAGATATTCGAAAAAAAGTGCTACTCGCTAAGAGTAAAAGTGCTACTTCCGGGGTGAATTTTGAAATTTCATGTATACAAAAAATATTGCAAATTCAGTTCTAAATATGTTTGTACTCTTGATAAATATATATAGAATGCATAACTTACGACATATTTGCAGAAAATCGCTATTCGATAAGAGTAAAAGTGGTACTTCCGGTCTGAATTTTGAAATTTTTTTTAGACAAAAGATATTGAAAATTATGTTTTAAATACTTTTATACTCGTAACGTACTTGTCTAAAAAGCATGACTTGCGAGATATTCGCAAAAAACTGATTTTCGATAAGAGTAAAAGACCTACTTCCGGTTGGAATTTCGAAAAATGTTTTTAAGACAATTTGTCTCAAACTTAATTTTAAGTACATATGAATTGTTTATAAATTTGTTTAAACTTAGTAGTTGGCGAAATATTGGCAAAATTCGTTTTTTTCGCTGAAGTAAACTGCTACTCCGGTCTACCGATTTTACTGAAAAACTACTCAGATCTCAAGAGGGGATTATACACGTAAATACAAAATTTGGAATTGATAGCTGTAGCGGTTTGACCGCTATCGTCGTCACAGACAGACAGACAGACACACAGACATTTTTCAAAAACCACATTTTCGGTATCAGGGGACTTCAAAACGTGGACATCTGCAAAAATCTCGAGGTCGAAAATTTTCATCATCACAATACTTCCTTATACTACGCATATGAAAGTAAAAAGACTCTACGTTTGCAATCAGTATGGGAAAGTTTTTGACTTATTTTTAAATATTTTTCTGAATAATTCAGTGTTTTTATAAAATTAAATTTCCCCCAAACATATTAGATAAACACTATTTTTGGTAGTGCTGTTCATAATTAAAGGTCCTAATATAAGTAAAATATTTTTTTTTCAATTAGTAATTGTATGTGCATAAAACTAGATTAAAATACATAACACATTTTTGTTAAAAACTCAATTTTTTTTTACTTTCAAAATGTTTTAATATTATAGAATTTCTTTTTTATTTTGGGTGAAAACTATTTCTTTGCAGTCTGTAGAGTTAACAGCTCTCAATATGGCAATTTGAAATTAGTTGTATAAACCTTTCCACTTCTTTCAAAGTATTGAAAAGTAAATTTGTGTTGTTGCTTTAGCGTTTTGTCTTCAATCCTAATTCTAGAATATAGTGCGGTTCCCAACATGTTTTATTATTTTGCGAAAAGAAACCGCTATTAGAAAAAGAGACACAAACAAATGTGGCAATTCTCGAAAGTCTACAATTTCATCCGAAACTATTTCAATGTGAGAAATTTCTTTTCATCCATGAGCGAATATATTTATTAATTTGATCAAACAATAACTATAAAAACTGTGTAATTTTTTGTTAACCATGGTGGTATTAGCAATATAAAGTGAGCTATTTTTTCAAGCGATATTTTGGCACTTTCGAAAATTTTGCGGGATTTCTCGAAATTGAAAATGTAAGAAGTGATATTAAAATTACGCAAAAAGTACAATCTTTCTCGGTGTTATTAATTGTTTGTAAATAATAGTAAATTTATCTTTGTCACATTAATTTTTAATAATGTCAATGATGTAATTATACGTATACGGTTCACTTATTGTAAGAGCTGAGCGACATCGTTGACTGGTATAGACAATAACAAATAGTACATAGATATACGTACTATAATATTTTGTACTTTATCGATTAAAAGTTTGTAATTAAAATGTATTTTGTCAATTAGAAATGTCAATTATTCATTAATTGATTTTGATATTTCAACATTTAATAGTTATGGCATGGAAATATTATACATGTACAAAAGATATTCAAAAAGATTGTCTTTTCCGTCTTGTTAATGAGATTTGTAAGATATTTGTTAGGAAACAGTTTTCGAAAAGATTAAAGAAAAGAGTTACTTTCGAAAAATATTTTTTATAAAATAGTCCTCAAATTCTGTTTTGAGTACTTTTATATTTTTCTGAAATTTGTCTGAATGTAGATAGTGGTAAAATTTGATTTTTCATTAGTACTTGGAGTTTACTGATTTCACTGAAAATCCGCTTTTTGTGACCACTCACAACATACACACATAGAGAAAGAAAAGGGAAAGAGGGAGGTGAGAGGAAAACAAAGAGAGAGGGAGAGGGAGAAGACACACATGGACTTTATAATCACAATTCTTCCTTATAGTCAGTGCTGCCAGTTGTGGCACTTTAGAGCCAAATTGGCTATCTTTTTTGTTTAATTTACCTTATTCTTAAACAACTCTGGTGCCAAACGCTAATGTCTGTTGGCTACAAAAATCGAGAACACGTTTTCATTTCTAGGTGGATTTCATGGTAATATATCTGAAATGTTAGTGGTAAATAGTAGACTTAGTAGGCAAGCAGGCATTGTTAGCTGGCAATTCTGCATAGTTGAAATCACTTGTTAGCTGATCCGTAAGTTAGTATACATTTTGGTCTGTAGTTTCCACTCATACTAATGCAGCTGGTTTTAGAACTTTTTCAGAAATTTCAAATTTCGTGCCTACGTTCATCAAATGCCATAGTCGAAAAATATTTTTCAATAACGATTTCCGTTAAAACTGAAAGTAGGAGTAAAATGAAAACTAAAATGCTAGGTGAACTTATGAGAGTTTGAATTGAATGTTATGAAAATAAAGCCTGTTGCAGAGCAGACACTTTGACATTTTAAAAGTATGCTAAGTAAAATTAACACACGCTATGTACCTATCCTAAAAACCGTGATAACAAAACCTTGGACGAGTTATACATTATAACCGACGTAAGTGATTAAAATTTATGTACTAAGATTTTTGCATTTACAATTATCTTTATGTCGGTGGTTTCCTTTCTTATGCCAAATGTAGGTACCGTAAAATGGGGCGAAATTGATTTTGGCGGGTGACTTTGATAATCAATCGTATTTTTACGTGAACTTTAAATAGACCGCCAAAAAGTATCTGCCAACATCCGCTCTTCTGCTATTGGTTATATTAAGTTTCCAGCAATAACGTGCACCAGTTTGTTGACGGTAAGTAAGGCGGCTATTATTTTTACCTATTAGCAAACTACAGAAATAGATTTATGTTAAAATGGCAACTCGAGAAAAACACCCTTCGTTTTTGTGATTTTGATAAAAAACTTGAGTCTTTTTTGCTAATGCTATTACGAATTACTTCTGTAATCTCACTTTGTCTGGTTTTGCTTAAAAATCATACCGGTTAATTTAAAAAGGGACCATTTAATGTTGGCGTCACTTTGATATGAGTTTTGGGGTGAAATTGATAGTTATATCAATCTCACCCCGTGCAATAAGGACATTAAAATATATTTTGAGAAGTCATCCCTGGCAAATCTAAAAAACTTTTTGTACTAGTTGATGTTGGAATTATGGGCCGTATCTACAGAAAAAAACTTGGTGCTAGAAGTTACCAAAATTCCAGACAAGAGAAACTCGAAGAGGCTTTAACAAAAGTGGCCGAGAATGGTTGGTCTATATTGAAGGCATCCAGAACTTATGGACTTCCATACGGCACTCTATATAATAAATTTAAAGGCTTACACCGTAATGTACATGGTGGACAAACAGTATTCAAATCAGAAGAAGAAAGGGCAATAATAAACGCTGCAGTCACGTGTGGTGATTGGGGTTTTCCTATGAGTATGGAAGACTTACAAATGGTAACAAAGTCGTTCTTAGAACGTCAGGGACGAATTGTTGGCAAATTCAAATATAACACATCGGGAAAGGACTGGGTTTACTCACTATTGCGGAGACATAAGGACACCCTTACGCAACGCCTTGCAAGTAACATAAAGCCCACTCGGGCTTCAGTGTCAACCTACACGGTTAAGCATTACTTTGGCCATTTGAAAACAACTATTCATGGCGTACCTGCATCTAATTTGTTTAATTACGATGAAACAAATATGGCTGATGACCCGGGAAAGAAGAAATTATTGTTTAAAAGGGGTAAAAAAGTATCCGGAAAATATAATAAATCATAGTACGTCCGCGACATCAGTAATGTTCTGCGGGTCTGCCCCAGGAACCATGTTACCGCCCTACATTATCTATAAATCCGAACACTTGTGCGATAGATGGACGGAAACTAGGCCGAAAGGTGAACCAGGTTGTAACGAACGCTGTTGTCGTTCTGGTTCTCGCTACAATCGCACTAAAAGTGGATGGATAGACGCCAATTGTTTTACAGACTGGTTTAAAAGCACATTCTTGCCATATGCGACGCGCCTTACAGGGAGAAAACTTCTCATTGGTGATAATTTGTCTTCTCCTTTTACTGATGAGGTTTTAGAATTGTGCCACCAAAATGATATTAACTTTGTCTGTCTGCCACCCAACTCGACCCACCTCACACAACCTTTGGATGTGTGCTTTTTTCGACCATTAAAAGTTACTTGGAGAGCTATCTTACTCAAATGGAAAATGGACAATCCTAAATTAACAACAGTGAAGAAAGAAGAATTTCCAAGACTACAGAAGGGAGCACTGGCACAAATGCAACATGCAAATCCCAGCGAGCCAGATTCCATTAAGCGCGATTTGGTAAGTGGTTTTCAATCTAACGGAATTTTCCTCCTGAATTCTCAAAAAGTGTTGGACAAAATACCACATATAAATGAAGAAGACAATACACAATTTCAAGACAATTACGAAAATGCTCTAGTCAAGTTTCTAAAGGAGAAACGTTTTGCTAGCAGCTCTTTGCGCACTTAAGCTAGAAAGAAAACCCGTCTGAATGTTGTCTCTGGCAAAAGTGTGTATTGTGCTCAGGAAGAACCTAATGATTTGGAGGACTCTGCAAATTTGGACGCCATTCAAAATGAAGCATCAGAAGTGGAGGAGGAAGAATAGGAGGAGAACGAAGCGTTCGATGACGAACTAGATTATGAAGCTCCTGAGGCAAACAACATAACAGTTGGCACATTTGTTCTTGTTAGAGTCTTATCAGGAAAGAGGAAATCCATATCTTATCGTTACGCAGCCAAAGTGAAAGACATCCTTCCAGATGGTGACTACAACTTGCAAGGACTAAAGTCAATTGACACAGCAAAAAAAAAACATTACAGGAAGTTGAGAACGATTTGTTTTAGGCTACTTTCAATGACACTCTATCCATACTGCCCAATCCGATGGTCAGTATTAAAACCCTTGGGGGAAGAAGTTAGAAATTAGTTTTTAGTAACAGCGTTGATGTTTTTGAGCGTTAACTCTTATTTCATTTTTATGTTTATTTCTCGATTGAAGATTTTTTTTATTTTGTTCTCGTTTTTGTTTACATATTTTATAATGACAATTAAGTATCCGCAAAACTGGTTTTAGGAGCTTTTATTTCAAATTGGTCACAAATTAGATATTACATCCTTCAATATATTCCTCTCCAACCCGCACACACTTTTCCATTCGTGATTTCCACGACTGGAAACAATTTTGGAAAGCTTGTTCATCAAGAGCGTCCATGACCTCTGTACATGTCTGTTTCATGACCATTTCATTAGCAAAATGAGTCCCCTTGAGCATCTCCTTCGTTTTAGGGAAGAGGAAAAAATCACATGGGGTTAAATCTGGGCTGTAGGGTGGGTGTTCCAGCACAAGACTCCCTGTGGATGCTAAAAATTCGCGAGTAAATATGGCTGAATGCCCTGACACATTGTCGTGATGCAGCAACCAATTCTTGTTGGCCCACAACTCAGGTCCTTTTCGTGCAATATGGCGCCGCAATGTTTTCAGGACCTCAACATCGAGTATCGACAATCATCCTTCAACACTTCCTCGACTTTTTGCAGAGAGGTGGCGGTGCGAACTTCAGCTGGTCGACCAGAGCTTGGAGCGTCATTGCACTCCTCTAGCCCCTCCTCAAAGTTCTTGTACCACTCATAGAATGACGATTTTTAGATTAAATTGTCGCCATACACTCCTTCCAACGCTGTTAACGTTTCAATTCCTGTCTTCCTCCACTTAACGAAAAATGTCAGCGTTACCCTTTGCTCAAAATATTCTGGCGTAGATATCATGTACAGAATTGCGAAACACACGTTCACTCCTCCGGCATAACACGCAGACTACTGCGGCCGCAAAAAAACTTTTCCGGATACTTAATTGTCAGATCTCGTAGGTAGTTATTATATATTATTATTATACCTTTAAGAAATAACTTGAGTTTTTATTTACTCCTCACATAATATAACATAATTTTGTCATTTATTTCTGTAGTTAATGTTACTGTTACAAGGTAACACATTGGCATAATGGGGTCACTTTGATACATATACTATTGTTACGCATTATCAAAGTCACCCTCATAGTATATTAAAATTGATAAAAAATTACTTGGCAAAATTGATTTTGGATGAAATTGATAGCCTCCATGAAAAAGCCATTCAAGAAAATGCAATAAAAAAGAGGCTATCAAAGTAACCCCAATCACAGTATGACTTTGATACGGCATGAACGTTTTTTTTTGTGTTATTATAAAATATATAAATGAATCCTTAACTAAACTTAACTAACTAAAACATTTTTTTCTGACTAATATACACTAAAAATCGCCATTTTAACAAACAAAATGTGGAAAAGAATATCAAAACCATCCCATTTTACGGTAGCTAGTTTTACAAGAATGTATTACCTACCTATTATTTATATTACTATATTCGTTACTTTTATAATGTTGTTATATACCTACCAACGTTATGTTTTGTGTTTATATTCCTATCATCAGAAAATGAGTAATAAAAAACGTAGATAGCTCTTTTTTTTATTTTATTGATTACTACCTACTACCCATTTAATCTCATTGAAATTCTTCTTCTAAATACCATCTTTTTAAAATTCCAGGCATAACGTTTGAATTTGTAATGACAGTGGCGATTTCGCTTTTAAATAAGTGGTAACCCTGCTTATAGTACCTGCGTATATAAGAAAGTAAAAAGGTTTACCTAAGATACGTTCCAGTTCAATATGGCTTGTCCGTGGCTCTAATTTCTTTGGGATACCCGTATATCGGTGTTCCAGACAAAGAACACAGTTCATTATTGGTATCTAATAATGTAGATAACGAACAATTTTTAATACAAAGTTGTAAATAATTATGAATTTAAAAATAACTTTATACAAAGTGTACCACAAAGAAGAACCAATAATAACTTTTTTTAAATAAAATGTTGCGCGTTTTATGCTAAATCTTTAAGAGTTGATTACAATAACATAAATTTAAATTAGCCTATTTTGAACTATTTCTGAGATATGCTGATTGTTAGATTTTGAATTTTTTTTTTATTAAATATAAGGATTAAACTATAGAACAATTAAGAGCTTAATTAGTAACTAAATCATTGCACTATTTGAATATTTTAATGTTTGTTTTGACATTTCAACACATGTTACGTACTACTTGCTGGAGCTAAATAATCAAAAAAATAAATGAAGTACAGTGTATATACATGACAATGAAAAGTACTAAAATTTTTCTATTTAAAAATACTTTTTCGCGCCTGTTAGCGGTATTGTAAACAATATATTATAAATGGATAACCCCGATTACGATTTATTAATTTTTAAAATATATGTAGCCATGACTTCCATTACGCAGCAATCGACATTTATCAGAAATTTTTACAGACTGAAAATATCGCAGTTGCTGTGTGTTAAAAAAATATTAAACCGTCATATGTACATTTATAACTTTAGTTGGAAGAGAAAATTGTCATTACAAGTACATGAATTTACTTTACGGCAATATGAAGTATTTAGAATTAGAATTAATAAATATATGTGTTGAGCAGTGGCGGCCCGTGATTTTTGGGACGGGAGGGCAGCGGGGGGTCTGGTGTTTAATATCAAAAATTAATTACAGACAAAAAAATAAACTCAATATGTTACTTGTGACTTGTTTGAAAATAACATCCATTCGCCGTTCCTACGATTAGCAAAATGATTAAAAACTAATTCATTGAAGTTTGGTGTTGATGTCAGTAATTGTTTTTCAATGGAACACATTGCTGAGGCACATAGTCTGCTTTCCTGCATGGTATTTCTAGAAAATGTTTTTATTCTCTTCAAAGTTGAAAAACAATATTGAAATATTCTTATTTTTATTAACTGCATTAAATTTAACAACAGTTGCCAGTTCTTTTAATAAATATCTGTCACAAAGCCCTAGAAAATATTGTAAATTTTCCTGTTTAGGAAAGGATTTCATTTTAGATTTAGTAGTTACAACTCGATGCTGTTTTAGAGATTTTCTCAGTCTTTCCTTTCTGGGTGTATGGGCAGAGAGATATTTTTCTGTTCGAACTCCAACATCACTTGTAGTAGGAATTTCCATAACTGCTAAAATACAATTAAAAAATTATACATTTCATTAAATACAAATTAATTGTATGTGTGTAACAGAAAATTTCTAAATTATACTTCTTTATACTAGGTTAAATACATATGTGTTGAATTTTTGTTCAAAAATGACTTCGAATTCTTTAGTTGGTGGTTCACTTTCTGCTAAATTTTGGGATCCAATATCACTTGTGCTAGGAACATTCATAGTTTCCACATATTTCTAAAATACATTTTGAAATTAGTATGCTTTTAAAATTTCAAATAATACTTAGTTCTTATAAAATAATATTTTATAATAAACATTTACCTGTAGGTTCTTAACCGGCGAGGTTTGAATTGATTTCTTTTCAATATGGTCATGGCTGTGAGAGATAACGATGTTCTCTAAAATTCCTATTTTTGATGGAGGTTCCTTCACTACTATAAAAAGATAAAAACCACATTAGAAGTATTTATTTTCATGCTTCATCTTTAATAAAAGCTGTAATTATAAGTGCAAACCTTATCTAAACATATTTAACAATGATAAATAGGATCATATATTTTTTGTAGATACTAAATAAGTTTACAAATTTAAATTACGAAATATCTTATTAGAGAAATTAAAGTAAAACATTGTTATCATCATGTACAGATTTTTTGGAATATTTCAAATTATAAAGTCATGTTATTATATTTATTCTACTCCAATGATGATGTAACATATTTTAAAATTACAATGCAACGGTATTGCAACTTAATATAGACAAAAATTGTTGAATATATAAAAGATAAATGCTAACAAATAATTTTGGAAATATTTTAATTTTATGATAGTTTATATTAAAAACATTTTTATGAAAAAAAACCTACCCGTGTGAAACTAGATTGTTTCTGGTGTTTCCGTGCAGAGTTAGAGAAATAATGCGGGAATTGCATTGGATTCCTTAAATCATTTAAACACATGTGTGATTCAAAGTGTTTACCACACACAAATGTTGTTTGCCATAATTTTGACAAATATTTACTTAGAAGGTCATTCCGGTTACAGCTGGTGATCCACATATAAGACACTACAAAAAAGATGAATTATTACAAATTAACTCTTACTCAATAGCTATAACTTACCGATTTTCTTCTTTAAGAAACGAAAAGAAACTGTAGAATATATTTTGTTGCTGAACATTTTTACAAGCCAAAATACAACATCTACGTACGCCAGATTTCTTCTTTCGTACAGTTTCCATTATTTATATCAACAACAATTTAACTGGCACCTTTACTTATTATTCTTTCGTAAATTATAAGTTATAAAACTTATATAGGTTATATTTATACAACAATATACAAGTACACAACAAAAACAAAACACGCCATTTTGAAATATCGGAATTATGCAAGTGAGGCTTTTGTCATTTCTATTATTCTGTGATATTACATACTGGATGTCATCCGGCATCACAGAGTAGTGCCCGCTCGCTGACATATACCGCTCTCGCCCGCACCACTTTTTATTCACTTGATTTCTAATACAAACGGAGCATTCGCGCGAGATGCCCCGGAGCCTACGTCAGAATGTGATTTTTAAACGCGCTGAAGAGACGGACTGTTACTTACGAAAAAATCCCAAGCAGCAAAATCACAATTTTAAAGAAGGATAAAAATATATATTTGCTAATGTAGGACAATATAATGGTGTGCATATAGTGGTTTTGCTGCTAGGGATATTATTTGTTATCAAACAAATCAGAAAAATTACATACAAATTAGGTATTTATAATTAATTTATCTGTTAAAAGAAATTTATCACGGAGGGGGGGGGGGAGCAGTGCCCAGTTGCCCTCCCTGCAGTAGCTGCCACTGGTGTTGTGCGAGAAAGGAGTTAAAGTTAGGTATTTAGTGGAACACACAGAGAATATTCAGACCTACATAGCCTCTACTATTAATTAAGAAATTGTAAGAAACGTTTGTACATCATTTCAAACTCTACGTCAAATGAATATAGAAGAAGAATGCTATACTTTGAGAATTATTAGTTTTATTTATAATTCTTTAAGTTAAATGTGTTTTTATGTTTAATACAATTTAAATATCAAATTATACGCAGGTAGTAAACTAATACTCTTTTGTTTTTCATTTTTACGCATTTTGTAATTTGTTAGATGATTTATAATAAATATAATATCGTGATGTTGAAAATAGTAACATATGCCATGATTTTGGAGATAGGTACCTGTCCTTCAGTAATATAAATTTGAGTACCTGTAATGGCGGTTTTGCTAAAGTAATATATTATGTAAGTTTGTCGTTTTAACAAATTTTTACTACTCTGTGTGCAATATTTTCAAACTATGTATGATTTATGAATTATCAAGCGTGTCTCTTCATAAGTTTAAAAATTTTAATGAAAATCACTTATTTGCAATTTTAGTTATACCGTTGATTGAAGGAATACATAAAGATTCGCAACTACATAGCACTGAGCGTAGCCAAAACTGGGTCTGAGATCTATAGCGATGCATCAATCGTTTGGGTCCGAGATTCGAAACAGACCGAGGCAGCGATGATGTTTCTCGGCAAGGGGTTTGCGGGACGACTTAACGGAAAGACACGCAATTTTACTATAGCGTTGCGCATCTTTATATATTCCTTCAATCAACGGTTATACTAGGTATGTGTAATGCTAGTATGTCAACTCATATTTTGAAATTTGAAGGTCGTAATGAAGCTTACCCAGACAAGGTATTCTGTAACTTTTATATCACTACAGAATTACGTCTGTCGGTAGTGTTGTATATCATACATTTCTTTATTTTTATCTTTTACTTTCTTATACGTAGTATAAGGAAGTATTGTGATGATGAAAATTTTCGACCTCGAGATTTTTGCAAATGTCTTGAAGTCCCCTGATACCAAAAAAGTGGTTCTTAAAAAATGTCTGTCTCTCTGTGTCTGTGTGCCTGTCTGTGTGTCTGTGTATGACCACGATAGCAACTTGAGAACTGATTAGATTTTGAGCAAAATTGGCAGACCGGAAGTAGTAGTTAACTTCGGTGAAAAAATCGAATTTTGCCAATATTTCGTCAACTACTAAGTTTAGACAAATTTATAAAGAATTCATATGTACTTAAAATTGAAATTGTGAACAACTTTATTAAAAAAGTTTTTCGAAATTCCTTTACTCTTATCGAAAATCAGTTTTTTACGAATATTTCGCAAGTCATATTTTTTAGACAGATACGTTAGGAGTATAAAGGTATTTAGAACTTAATTTTCAATAAATTTTATATAAAAAAATTTCAAAATTCGGACCGGAAGTAACACTTTTACTCTTATCGAGTAACATTTTTTTGCAAATATCTCACAAAGTATGTATCCTGTAGAGATTTATTAAGAGACTGGATGATTTGAAACGCTTATACGTATAAGAAAGTCGTGTGGTGGCCACACCTCATTTTTTTATTTAGAAATAGTTACTATATTGTGAAAATAAAGACTCTTTCAAACTTTATTTACGTTCATATGTTAAGAAAGAATGTATACAGAATATTACTCTGATACACTTACATTTCTTTAGTGTTTGTAATATGACATCTGTAAACAATACTTTTTTTCTGATGTTCAAATTTGAAACCCCAAGAATGTGAGTCGAAATGAAACTTTGCGGACAATTTATATTATTTCTTGTAAAAAAGTGAATAATCACAGCAATGGTACAAGTCAATTTCAAATTATGTATTAAAAAAAGTTTTTAGATTAAAAAAATCTATTTTATTGCAAAATATATTTGTATGAATTAAAAATTTTTAGATTCATAAAATGTGACATTTATCATGAAAACAGGAATGTTGTTTGAGTTAGTACAATTATTTTGTCGGTCACAACACTACATTATTTGGTGACACGGTTGAGAAAAATCCCTATCGCCTATTTGCTTTGGCAAACATTCTACATCCCATATACAGAATGTTCATTTCAAAACTTTCCAACCTAAATTTCTGGAACTCTGGAAATCTATGAAAAATTCCCTGAAACACGTAGGAAGTTTTATCGTGGGGCCCATTTCTTGATGTAAAAATTGACTCATCCACTTTAACCCCTACCCCCGGGAGCTACCCCCTTAAAAATCTTAAATGCAAGTGGTCTTGAGTAATATATCATTTTAAAGGTCTTTTGAAACAGTAACATAAATATTGACATAAATAAACTTTTTTCTATGGGGTTATTCAATGGCAGTTGTATTTACCCTTCCATGTCAATCTATCAACATTTAGGAGAACTTCGTCAGAGGATTGATGTTTTTGAAAATGTACGCCGCAGTTTTGAATAACGGCTATACCGCTATTGTTTAGCGATCAATGGACAACATTTTGAACAATTATTGGATTGAACTTTTCTGCAAAAAAATAATTGAATTCTTAAATAACTTTGAAAACAAAAATAAAACATTTTAAGTAGTTAAAGTGTGTTTGAGTAATAGCTATTTAAGCCTAAAACAGAGAACAAAAAATTAAACAATTTAAAAGATTTATTAAAAATCTTCTAAACAAACTGATCACTTTTAAAAAATTTATCGCCAAAATGTACTGTTTCAAAAAACCTTGGAAATGACGTATTACTCGATATCACTTTCAATTTAAGATTTTAAGGGGGTAGCTCCCGGGGACAGGGGGTTAAAGTAGATGAGTCAATTGTTAGATCATAAAATGCCTCCCACGATAATATTTCTTACGTGTCTCAGAAAATTTTTTCCATAGATTTTCAAATTTTCTAAAATTTAGGGTGGGAAGTTTTGAAATGAACAGCCTGTACGTACGCTCTATTAGACATATACAGTGCGTGTCTAGTGTCTCGCTACCGTTATCTTTTAACGAAATGGAATAAAACGTTGAAACAAAAATAAAACAAAAGTGCTGTAAATCTACTAATTTTATGAGCATGTGTCATTTTAAAATTTTGACAGATGGCGCTGTAGACTATGTCAACTTAAAAAAATTTAAATGGCAAAGGGAGGGTTGAGTGACCCCTCATTTGAAAGGTGTTTGTAATACCTATTCAAAATATATGTTTCTTTTTCAATTTTCTTTATTTTCTTCAAATAAAAATAATAATAAATTATTTATTATATTTATATGGTATGCGGTTTTTTCTAATAAAATTATCTGCAACAAAACCTTTGTACTGATCTTGATGTTCAATATGTTTCAAAACTTTCTAGGAAATATTTTAGGTTTTAATAATAATCTAATATTTCGTTTCATATTTTGGGATACTGAAACAAATAAAATATGAAAGTGTGATAGGCTAAAAATCTTCCACATTTAGAGCACCTGATTTAGCATGTGATATCCTTGAATTAAATATATTTGCAATCTTAAAATTTTATTTGCTTTATCACAGCCCTCAATATGTTACTCCAAAAATATCATAGAGTTTTGAATGTTACCCATTTTATGCCAAAATTATAACCTTACTCCAAACAAGAATTTAATTCGAAGTCGGGTACGTCTTATACAAATCATTCCATTATGTTTAGATGCACATGTTACATATCTGTTAGTAGGGCCAGAAAACTGACAGTTGTTTTAATATTTTACTAATTATCTTTCTCGACATTTGATTATGAAATTAGAAGTGATGTAAATAGTTTACAATTTAAAAATATCGGACGACTATTCTAAAAATAACGGTGTACTCTTGCATTCTTGATTATCCTTCCTATAACTAATTGTCTTGTTGCATTCAATTAGGTGTGAATGAACTTTCAAGGTGACTGCAAGAATTTGCGTATTTTCCTTATTTAGTTCATGTTTCATCATTTTTCTGAATGGTGATATTTCAGTAGTAGCATAGTTTTTTTGTAACATTCCACGAAGAATAGCCAGTTTCTTTATTCGCAATTAAGTGTTTGTGGTAGCTTTCTACAGATTCCTTTTAATTTCTTTATGTTTTGTTGCGTAGAAGGTATATTTTTGCTGCAGGATTTTGCATTTGATGTCCGCTTCTTCTAGCTTGCGTTTTCTCTGTTTTGACAATGTCTCGTATTTCAGATGAAACCACATTTTTTTCGCATACCACCCATCGCATAAACCAAGTGTGGCTTAAATTCCATATCCATTTTTAATAATCATGTTAAACTATCTAGTACCTTAACACTTTCTGATTTTGATCACAGACTTCTAACAATCTCATCACTCAAAGATATATTCTCAAGTTCAATCTTCTGCCTCCAAAAGCAGCTTTTAACACTAATCTAACGTCACTTATATAGTTTTTTAAAACAATCCTTAACCTCTGACGACTTCAACTATACTCTCACATTTAAATTCATTCCAGCAGAGGATATCAACAGCGGTGCAGAGTCTGCAATAATTAAATTTCCATATTCGATAGCTCATCCAATTTGATTCGAAACTTCCAAAATCATACAACCCACCATACCACCAAAATACAATCTAGAGCAGAATTTAATCTTTAATCTCACTATATGCATACTTAGCAGTTGGTGATAAGAGAAATGCTACCATTGTCATTGATAACACTGAATATGAACAACAAATCCATTCCAGTACGGTTCTTACACACATTTAAAACTAGACCTCACCAGACGTATAAAATGTTTATCATCAACCTTATCAACCATTTCTCTATTCCTCAAGAATAACGGAAATGTCTTATATCCAGTGGCTTAAAAGCAGCGACCCGAAATTTACAAATTGGACGTTCCTCTTTGATCTACTGTCAGTACCATTAACAGCTCTACCTACAAATTCTCAAAATATTTGCATAACTTCTTAAAACGCTACTCTTTTGCCCTAAATTCCTAACATTTTATCCACAGACAACAGGAACTGATATTTAATTTTCAACACATATACGGAATGTTTGACTTCGATTCCTTTTACTTTCTTATACGTAGTATAAGGAAGTATTGTGATGATGAAAATTTTCGACCTCGAGATTTTTGCCGATGTCCACGTTTTGAGGTCCCCTGATACCAAAAAAGTGGTTTTTAAAAAATGTCTCTGTCTGTCTGTCTGTCTGTCTGTCTGTCTGTCTGTCTGTCTGTCTGTGTGTGACCACGATAGCGGTCAAACCGCTGTAGATATCAATTCCAAATTTTGTATTTGCGTGTATAATCTGCCTCTCGAGATCTGATTAGTTTTTCAGTAAAATCGGTAGACCGAAAGTAGCAGTTTACTTCAGTGAAAAAATCGAATTGTGCCAATATTTCGTCAACTACTAAGTTTATACAAATTTATAAAGAATTCATATGTACTTAAAATTAAAATTGAGAACAATTTTATTTGAAAAGTTTTTCGAAATTCCTACCGGAAGTAGGTCTTTTACTCCTATCGAAAATCGGTTTTTTGCGAATATTTCGCAAGTCAAGCTTTTTAGACAGGTACGTTACGTGTATAAAAGTATTTAAAACATAGTTTTCAATATCTTTTGTATAAAAAGGATTTCAAAATTCGGACCGGAAGTAACACTTTTACTCTTACCGAATAGCGATTTTTGGCAAATATGTCGTAAATTATGCATTCTATATATATTTATTAAGAGTACAAAAGTATTTAGAGTTATATTTGCAATATTTTTTGTATATATGAATTTTCAAAATTCAGACCGGAAGTAGCACTTTTACTCTTAGCGAGTAGCACTTTTTTTCGAATATCTTGCAAAGTATGCATTCTATAGCGATTTATTAAGAGAATGAAAGTACTTAGAATAGGATTTTGAATAAGTTTTGTATAAAAAACTTCTTAAGATTGTATAGTTTGAAACGCTCATACGTATAAGAAAGTTGTGTGGTGGCCACACCTCATTTTTTTTTATTTGTCTGCATAAGCCAAAACAAGGCATTGAATCGCGACAATGAGATCATTTATGAATAGGTTAAAAAAGTGGAACAAGATTCGAACCCTGAGACACACCAGTCGATGACAAGATTGAACGTATTTGAAGCTAACGAAGTAATTAGTTTGTCAAATAGTACTTAAAAAAGCAGAGTAGTACTTTATCGAAACCCATCGAGCTTATTTTGTGAAGCAATATTGTGTGTTAAAAGCTTTGAAAAAATCAATATATACGAGGTATGATCAAATTGAAACGATTATTTAAGTTTTCTCAGAAAGTATTTATTTAATATACAATGTTTATAACATTCCCTTCCAAGTAGTCTCGCTGTGATATTATACACTTTTACCAACGTAGTTTCCAGTTTAAGAAGCACTGGTGAAATGCCTCTTTAGGTATCGCTTTGAGCCTGACTTTGTCTTTATCTCATCTATTCTTGAAAAACGTGGTCTTTTAAGTGCCCTTTTTAATTTAGAAAAGAGGAAAAAGTCACAGGGGGGCATGTCCGGAGAATAGGGTGGAGCGACGACACAACAGTGTTGCGTTTTGCCGAAAACTGTTGCATAAGCAAAGTGGTATGTGCCGGTGCATTGTCGTGTAGTAGTTTCTGGGATTTTTATTACCACATTTTTTTTTATAAAACTGGGCAGTATTTGTGACATGCACCAATAGATGACTAGATAGTAAATCAGATAGGACATCAATTATGCGACTAGGCTTGAAAGCATCACAGAACGCCAATGTAAAAGCATTCACAATTGTAGGTGGTGTGTTATATTCTTAAACAGGGCTGTTAAGGCTAAGAATTTTTGCTAGAACATCTTTTTGGATCTGACACACGCCCAGAAGTAAAGTGGCTAAGTAATATAACTTTGTTGTATAGTGTTATTGTGTATTTAAGCTATAGAGATTTTGCTATTAACTATTTTGGGTAGTCTGAATAAAGATTATTATAATTGGTTTTATAAAAATTGTATTTTTTTTATTATCATTGGACATAAAAGGTAGACATTTGGAAATACTTTAAGCTAGATGATGAGTATCTCCTAAGGTAAGAGGTAGTGAATCAGGTTCAATTACAATTAGATAATTAAAGTAATACCTATAGCCAACCAGAGCGTTGCTTACAGATGATCATAATTTAACAAAGTCCAGGACTAAGATTTACTACCAAAACAAAATGGATACCAATGACTACAGATGGTATAACAGCAAAACAAAGACGGAGGTGGATAAACCCGGAAATATATTTAGAAAAAGTAAACAGACAGATCAGATCATAAATGATATAAAAGAAATAAAGCAGATTTAAAAACTGTACTAACAGAAACTGTTATCGTTGAAACAAGTAAATAAACAGATAAAGAAAGAATGCAGGAGGATAAAAGGATAGTCAAAAAGACATGGAAAACACAATAAAAAGATTAAAGAAGGACGAGGTCAGGAATGGTACATAAAGGAGGAAAATAGAATTGTTTTAAAAAATTGGGCTGGAAGACTTCATAGAAAAATCAATAGGCACCAAAATACAAAATGAGGAAGAATAAAGTGGAACGAACATGTGCAAAACAAAGCTAGATAACTCTTACAAAAAAAAGTTTTAACGGAAGTAGAATCACTGATCAAAAAAACTGATGGAGCTTGAAAGGGATGGAATTAGTGCGAAGAGACAAGAACAGAGAAAGGACATAAAAAGGAAACCATTATAGAGATAGATACAAAGACGAAAAATGAGAATGATAAAGGAAAGATGGAAGCACCAACATTATGTACATACATACATACATAACTGGAAAAAACGAAAGAATTTCAGAGGAAACAGATACAATAAATCTAGATTAACTAGTTCTAATAACAGACATGAAAAAGAAAGATATGACCTTTCTTGAAACTGTCAAATAAATATTGAATATACTGGTCAGGAATAGAATGGAATGAACATGCCCAAGCGGAAGTAGTACTACTAATCAAAGAAGTCAAGAGCAGGCTTGTTACAAATGAAATACTTCAAAACAAAGACTCATCTATAAATTTCAGTGAATTGTTGCCTATGGACCTAATGAACTGCAAGAGATAATAGACTAAATTGAAACCACGATAATAAAAATGGGAGATCTTATTGGTAGAGGTGGTAATAAATATGGGGCGGACATGACCGGTTTAAACTACGACGAAGTTACAACGGAGCAAAGAAATAATGTAAACAACACACACTTACTGAATAGCACTAATTCATATGGTGAACTGCAACATCTGTTTACGCCAGAGAAGTGCCCGAGAATGAGAGCAAAAAATGGCCATAAAATAAGGAATTTATGAGTAAAATCCTTTCTACATCGGCGTAGAGGGGTTTTTAAAATCTATAATATTTACCTTATATTTCGCAAGAGAAATAATGTAAATATGTATATACTTATCATTTATTTAGATCTAGAACGTTGTTTATGTTACTTTTTCTGATATGAAAATGAATTGTCAGCGATTCCGAAATTTATTACAAAGTCTGTAAAATATCGTTACAGAATGCCAAAATATCACAAGTTCGTCACTAAGGTTTGCTAAAACATACACAGAAATAGTTTTTATGCAGAGAATTTCGATAGTTTACAAAATTTCGTTACATGTTTAAATGACGATGCTCTAAGTATTTCTGAGTACAAGGAACTAACATAAATCCCAAATTTAAAAAATCGCTTGTCTTGTTCTTCAGGAACACTTTGGAAATTTGCCTAAACTAATCACATATTTTGAAAATCGAATCTCAAATGAAAAAATGGATTAACCATATTAGATGTGGCTATTAATAATTTCAAAAGTATTCCAAGTGACTTCGGATGTGGCCTTCGGCAAAAGTCAGACGCAGTTTTTAATATAAATCCAGATTTAATAACATTGCGGTAATTGTGTATGCTAAATACGCTGAAATAAAAGAATATTTCCAGTACGCACCTAGAACCAGTTGCGATGTAGAAAGGACGTTTTATATCTACAAGGATGTACTTAATTCAAAGAGAACAAGTCTTACACAAGAGAAAATGAACAAATAATAAGGTATTTTGTATTTTATAGATCGCCAGCCACTTGTTATCCAATTACAAAAATTGGAATTGATTATTTCCTTGTCGATAAAGATATGTTGAATAAAGTGAAAGACATACATGTTAGAAGGACACATGTACGTTCTGAAATGTGTATATAAAAGTTGCTACAAAGTAAGTTTTAAATTTTGTATCTTAACAAAATAAAGCTCTGGGTAAAAGTGTTACTTCCTGTCCGAATGTTAAAATTCTTTTACAGAGTAGTTTTATTTTCTTAATAAATCTCTATAGAATGTATAATTTGAGAAATATTTGTGAAACACTACTCTTTGATAAGAGTAAAATGTTTCTTCCGGTCCGAATTCTTTTTATACAAAAATTGTTCCAAATGCAGCTCTAAATACTTTTCCATTCTCAATAAATCTGTATAGAATGTAAAATTTGCGAGACATTTGCAAAAACGTGGTACTTGATAAGACTGTATTATTTCTGGTCCGAATTAAATACTTTTGCACTTATATGTCTGTATAGAATGCATACTTTGCAAGATATTTGAGAAAGACTGTTTTTCGATTAGACAAAAGACCTACTTCCGGTAGGACTTTCGAAAACTTAAAATTAAATTTTTAGTACTTTTGTACTGTCTATAAGTTTGTAATGTTAGTAGTAGATATTAGTAAATTCTTATTTTTTTATTGAAGTAAACTACTACTTCCGGTCAACCTATTTTACTGAAAATCTAATCAGATTGCAAGAGGAAGATTATAGTTATAAATACAAAATTTGGAATTGATAGCTGTAGCTGTTTGTAAAAACCACTTTTTCAGTATCAGGGGACTTCAATTCACGGACATCTGCGAAAATCTCGAGGTCGAAAATTTTCATCATCACAATACTTCCTTACACTACGTATAAAAACTTAAAAAGGAAAGTTGTAAGTTTAAAATGTAAAAATTAAATAGTATAAATTGACAACATACAAAAATCAGGAAAAACACCAGAAAATAAAAACCTGTCCGGAAGTATCACGTTTACTCTTACATAATACCATTTTTTGCAAATATCTCGCAAAGTATGCATTCTCCATAGATTTATTACAAGTGCAAAATCATTTAGAATTACATTTGAAATAAGGTTTGCATAAAAAAAATTTCAAAATCCGACAATAAGTAACACGACTAACGTTTTTTTTGCAAATATACAAATATATTGTAAAATATGCATTCTATACGGATTTATTGTAGGTGTAAAAGTAATAAGAGCTGGATTTAGAATAATTACTGTGTAAAAGAAATATCAAAATTCGGACCGGAAGTAAACTTTTATTGAATAGCAGTTTTTTTTACAATTGTGTTGTAAATTATGTTTTTTATACAAATTAATTAAGAGTATAAATATTTAGAGTTTGATTTGGAACAATTCCTTTATAAAAAAATTCAAAATTTGGACCGGAAGTAATATTTTACTCAAGGGTTTAATTTAATAAGAAAGCAAACCTATTTAAAGTTAAATTTAAGTTGAACAACTTTTGAATCCAAAATTTGGAACGCACATACGTATAAGAAAATCGTGTGGTGCTTACAACTATTCTTTTAAAAATGCCCTCTCTAACCAAGTAGTATAAAACAACTAAGTAAAACATGACGGAGAATATACGACTTTTACTTTCTTATACGTTGTATAAGGAAGTATTGTGATGACGAAAATTTTCGACCTCGAGATTTTTGCAGATGTCCACGTTTTGAAGTCCCCTGATACCGAAAAAGTGTTTTTTAAAAAATGTCTGTGTGTCTGTGTGTGACCACGATAGCGGCCAAACCGCTGTAGATATCAATTCCAAATTTTGTATTTACGTGTCTAATCTCTCTCTTGAGATCTGGTTAGTTTTTCAGTAAAATCGGTAGACCGGAAGTAGCAGTTTACTTCAGTAAAAAAATTAAATTTTGGCCAATATTTCATCAACTACTAAGTTTAAACAAATTTATAAAGAATTCATATGTACTTAAAATTAAAATTGAGAACAATTATATTTAAAAAGTTTTTCGAAATTTCTACCGGAAGCAGGTCTTTTACTCTTATCGAAAATCAGTTTTTTCCGAATATTTAGTAGCAGTTTACTTCAGTAAAAAAAAAAAAAATTGCCAATATTTCGTCAACTACTAAGTTTAAACAAATTTATAAGGAATTCATATGTACTTAAAATTAAAATTGAGAACAATTATATTTAAAAAGTTTTTCGAAATTTCTACCGGAAGTAGGTCTTTTACTCCTATCGAAAATCAGTTTTTTCCGAATATTTCGCAAGTCATGCTTTTTAGACAGATACGTTACGAGTAAAAAAGTATTTAAAAAAAAGTATTTAAAACATAATTTTCAATATCTTTTGTATAAAAAAAATTTCAAAATTCAGACCGGAAGTACCACTTTTACTCTTATGGAATAGCGATTTTTTGTGAATATGTCGTAAATTATGCATTCTGTATATATTTATCAAGAGTACAAAAGTATTTAGTGCTAGATTTGCAATATTTTTTGTATAAATGAAATTTCAGAATTCGGACCGGAAGTAACACTTTTACTCTTAGCACTTTTTTACGAATATCTTGCACAGTATGCATTTAATAACGATTTATTAAGAGAATAGAAGTAATTAGAATAGGATTTTGAATAATTTTTGTGAAATTTTTTTTTAAAATTGTATAGTTTGAATCGTTCACATGTATAAGAAAGTCGTGTGGTGACCACACCTCATTTTTTCTATACGTATTTGGTTCCGAATCTTGTATACAGAAGTTGTTAAAGTTTTAAATACTTTAAACTTCTTAATAAACCTGCATAGAATGCATAATTTGCAAAATATTTTCAAAAAACTGCTATTCGATAAGATTAAAGGTTTTATTTCCGGTCAGAATTTTTGAAATCTTTTGATAAAAAATTATTCATTTGCTTTATATTTACGTAAACACGTTGTATATGTACAAGATATTCGATAATTTCTGTAGAGTAGCAGCGACTCTATGCGCGTGTATGTTAATAAATTGCGTTTCGCATTATCAAACGCACATGTTACTTACGTATTATAGTCTTTTTAAAATAATTAAAACTATCAGTACCGACCTCAGAGGACAAAGTGAAAGTTGAGCAACAGATACACAACATAATTATGTTACATATTTGTCAATTTTTACGCCCGATTTAACACGTAAATTTTTACTCGAAACAGAGCAAAAAATTATATTACCTTTACCTACAACACGGCGGAGCACCGGGGCCCGTCACGAGTATATATAGAGGCAAATACGCCATGATAAATTTGTCATTGATTCAGCAGAGGTTTCGATATACATACACTGGTTCCTTTTAACAACGGATCCCGTGTTTGTGGTAAAGAAAGATGGAGACCTTAAGATTTTCCGCGTTGTGCCTCACATTGTTAGTTTCTCTTTGTTTCGTCAGTGCGATCGAATCATGGGAAAAGGGAGGCGGCTCTAAGAGCTACGGTGGCGGTTTTAGTGAAAAGGGCGAAAAGGGCAGTAAAGGTTACAAAGGTTACCATGAACAAGATAAAGGCCAAAAAGGTTTCCACAACAATGAAGGAAACCAAGGACATCATGGTGAAGCCGGCGGTAACAAAAATTCTTACGGCCATAGTGATGGATACTATGCCAATTATGACAAAGGGGAGAAAGGTCAAAAGGGCAGTGAATATGCCGATAAGGGCAGTTACGAAAAAGGACACGACACCAAAGGAGCTCACAACGTCCATAAATTAGACGAATACAAGAAAAAAAATAGTTACTATGATGAAGACCATGATGAAGGATTCAAGGAAAATCATGGTGGATACCATCACGAGGACAGTTACAAGAAAGGTGGCAGCAATAAGGGAGGACATTATAATGGAGGCCACCACGAGGATAGTTATGGAAAGAAAGGACAGCACGACAAAGGATCTCATTACAGCAGTGGTGGAGGTCATAATAACGCGGTTGGAAACGATGAACACTATAGCAATGGAAACAATTATGGTAGTAGTGGAGGATCTGATGGACAGAGCTCATGGGGATCAAGCAGCTCAAGCGGAGGAGGCGGTGGTGGCGGCGGCGGTGGCGGTGGTGACGGCGGACATGGAGGAGGCGGTGGCGGATATGGAGGTGGTGGCCATGGTGGATCTGGTGGTGGCGGATACGGAGGTGGCGGACACGGAGGAGGCGGTGGCGGACACGGAGGAGGCGGTGGAGGATATGGTGGTGGTGGACACGGAGGATCAGGCGGTGGCGGATATGGTGGTGGCGGTCACGGAGGCGGTGGATACGGAGGTGGCGGATATGGAGGCGGTGGCCATGGAGGCGGTGGATACGGAGGTGGTGGTGGCTCTGGTGGAAAATATCGTTAAGTCAATACTTGTTTGTACATTGTTATGTAATTATTATTATTGTCTCGTTTTTGTTAAGTTTTTGTATTGCTCCGCAGTTGTTAATAAACGTAATTTACCATAAACACATTCCAGGTTTTTTTTTCTGAACCGACATTCCAATCTATTGTAAGTTACATCAGCATATCTTATGACAAGAGAAGAATAAAATTGAAAAGTGTAATTATGTTTAGTAATTTTTGCATTTAATTTTCATATTAACTTCTGAATAAAAAAACTTATAGTGAACATTAACGAAAATACCAATAAGAAATGTGAATAATAAAATGTCCGCATGAGAGGTCACTTTCATTTTCTGACGTTGACGTTTTCAAATTGTATATTAAGTAAAGACGTACATTTTTTTTAATAAAAGAAGGAAATGGACATTAAAGATTCAATGAAACATAATTAGAATCCAATTCATCAAAATCATAAGTGTCATGTTCCAAATTTTACATAAAGCGCACTACAACTACAGAGAGATTCAAAAAGATTGTCCATCATATTATGTTAATATAATTTTAAGCATGTGCCAACATTTTTAAAATATTATGATAATTAATTAATCGATACGTAAAAGACGTTTATAAATTTATTCTTATCATAAACTCGTCATAATAAGAACACATGACATCTTCTTTTTTTATTCTATTGCACAGTAAACAATAATAGTTAATCTGTGTATATACTTTGCATTAAATGAAAAATACTTACTCAGTGTGAAAAACATTATATGAAAATATATTGTTCCTTGTTGATAAATTAAATAAAGGAAACATGTAGCCGCGAGAGTTGATGTGCCAAGAAATATGAAAAATGGAGATACTGTGTTTATGACCGTAATTAATCAGTGATAAGCAGAGGCAATATATTTTCAAATAACAGTTAATCTACAGCCATGTGCAAATGTACTATCCAATTTTCAAGTTTTCAGCAAATGATTTTATTAAATAATTTAATACTTTTTACCCCGTTCATTGCTTTAAAAACAGGTCTGATCCATTTGGACAAGGCATTTAAAAGATAAAGACGCAACTATTCTGAAAGGGAATTCTATTCTTCAAAGATTCCTTCGCGGTTTCTTTTTTGATGCATAATGGGATTTGCCCAGGTTTCTTTTCAAAAATCTACCAAAGGTGCTTTATGGTTGAATCGTCTGGAGACTATGCAGGCTTGTGCTAAGCGCCACCAAGGCATATTTGTATTTGCAAGGTGGCAGGTTGCATTGTCTTGTTGAAAATAAATATCAGAGAAGTTTTACCATTGACGGCTCCAAGATTTCTTTCAGCATTTCGGTATATTGTCGTAGACACTACACTATTTTTCATCAATTACGTCAAAACTGTTCGGCAATGACAAATCGAGCTGTTTCTGACATATCAGAAGCGTGGTAATGAAGGGATGGATCGACAAAATGGAGATCGCTCAGCTCGGAGCTTTTTGGTCGATCTCAGCGATTTATGAATATTTTTGTAGGTTATGGTTATATGTCAGGCATTGACTTGTAGTATTTATTTATTGCCTGCAAAATAGTCTACAATTCTTATAATCGTAATACGAGTATAACATGGATTTGAACATTATATTGAATATTGTTAATTTTTGGTGAGAAATTATATTTGATGACAGTGCTGATGGTGAGGATGAAATTGAAGAAAATCGAATCCCAAAAATAAAAAATTCACAGAAGTTACTGTTTACTGTGTACAATACAAACCAGTTTAGACAAAATTTTAAGCTATGACCTCGACATTTTACTAACAAAATTAGCACATGTAAAACAAAGAGAAACTCTTTACTTACTTTAAAATAGGAATACAATTTATTAGTAATAAAAAAATACGTACCTACCATTACATAAAGCTCTAAAAACATCAGTTGTCACTGTTACTCTTAAGGAAACTTCCTATTTTGAAAGTACCATAAATAAAACTCAATTTCAGTTCAAATACACATTTATTTATTTTCGGTGTGCGCCGATATTTCGGGACGCTCTGCATCGAACATAAGATATACAGCATATATACATGTGAATCGCTCGCGGAGCTATGTGGCCCTTACGTATACGCACATGCCAGACACTGCCGTCCGTACGTATACATAGGAGGTCTTGCATCGCCTTCGGTGTACAGTAACCCTGCCGGCAGACAATAAACTCGGCAACTGGGACTGTATACGCCAGAATCCAGCTCCGCATCAGTAGTCAATATTTGTATGTAAAAAATACATTAAGTGACAATATATTTTAAAAGTTAAAAAAGAAAACATACTTTACAAAAATATAATAACACATAAAGATAAAGAAAAGCATTCATATATAAAGCTAGAAACAATAATATAAAATAAAATAAAAGGTGCTAAGTTCTTAACAGTTATTCCTTTTTTCAATTCACGGTTTATTAACAGTCTTAGGTTCTTCCACATCTTTAGACCTTTTTAAGGTTATAAACAGCATGAGAATTTGCCTCCATTTGTAGTAGAAATCGGTCTTGTTCGGTAATGGTTTGATAACTTCATAATATCCGTTCATCGGCTGATTTGCTCTGCTCAAATCGTCGAGCTCTATGCCGAACGCAACTAATGCAATCAGCGGAAATGCGCGGCGTACATATAGGTATTGTGGCTTAGGTCGCCCAAAAAGCACTTAAACTTTATGACATCTAAACAGTTCAGAATGGAGTAATTTGTCAACAATTTTAAATTTTAATTTTTTCTGAGAAGTATAAATCATTTATATTAATAAAGGGATTGCACAGGAGTGACTTTTCGGATTAATTTGTAAAATCTATTCAAAAATTAGGATTGTATGCGATGTTTGACATAACCTATTTGAGTTAACTCGAGCATAAAAATGTTTCATGAAATTTTCATTTAAATATGAAAGTACTATATGCATAAAAGGAAATTATTGATATTTAATCAGGTTTAATTGTAAAATTAAAAGGAAAATGTTAGGCTACTTTCAAAGTTTATTATGAAAGTACCTCAAAACTAGAGTTTCAAAGTTATAAATCTACAAAAGTTATCTTGAGAAATTAGTATGAATTATTGGATGATAATAAGTCCAGATAGTGATAGTAAACACTATTTTCAACACAAATAAAAAATAAAAAGGAAGTGGAATTTATTCAAGTGAAATGTGATTGCTAGTCCAGCTTGTGATTTCGGAGCTGAGATTGAAACAGTTAAACATATTGTTGAAGAATGTCCTCTAGCTAAATTTGAAGTTGGATATACAGATTTACATAGTTTAACATTTGCTTGGATCTTAACAACCAAAGACCTTTAGTTTTGTGGCGCTGTGATGTAGGTTTTTTATGCTGCAGGTTTTTTCCTACATCCTAGATTAAATGGTGCAGTGTTTCAAAGGGCCCCTGCATATCATCCATTAATCCATCCCACATTCTTTTCTCTAAGTAGATGGCCTTTTCACTCAATGTGAATGAAATGATGCTTTGTTTCTTTTACAGCAATATCCGGCAATTTATGTGATACTTGTTCAAACCATTCTTCAAAAATTGGCCGACATCGCTTACTTATTTTTCTATATTAAATTTGCCTACGCAAGCACCAATAAAATTTCTTAAAAAAATGTACCATTTACGTGCGATTTTTGAAGCACTCGATATTCTGGGACGAGGTATTTTTCTGGAAAGACTGAAAAGAATGAATTAAAAATGTAGAGCACCTTAGAAAAGACAGATACGCTCGTGGGCCTATAAGTAAATAAATGAAAAATGTTAATATATTCTGAAAGGCACCATCAGTAATGCCTCAATTAAACAAACATTATGTAGTGAGTAGTAAGAATTTAAAATTGTCAGTTTCATATATTGCTGCTTAACTCTGAAAATTGAAACGTTACTGTACATTGAAATAGAGTGTTTACAATTTATATACCTTTCCCATAATTTTGTTTTAAACAGTAATAAATATAAATAAATTCAGTCTTTATCAAAACATTACCGCTATTTTTTAATCTCTAAATAAAATCGATTATACAAATATATTAAAATGTTGTGTACTACAATCTCCACAAATTAACCAAACGGCAAACAACAACGCTCTTGAAAACGGTTTACTTCCTATAAATTCAATTTACTGTGCTATGCTATTATATATAATCAAATTATAAAAATAAATAAAATGTCAACCATCATGAAGATAACGTAAATAAAAATAAAATACACGGTTCCGAAGTATTGAAAAATAGTGTGAACTTTTGCTACATTTATATAAAACCCCACATAAGGCACGTAACTTTAAATCAAAACAAAACTTTATAATTAAAGTAAGTAACTTTGTAAAAAATATTTGAATTTAACCAATTATTAGTATGTCAATTTCATTATAAAAGTTTTGTTGGAACTTATTATATTGATGCAATGTAAAATAAATTTGGTGCCATGTACTACATTCTACATTTTTTTGTGTGATTTAATATCGGAGCCGGGGATTTTTATGGTTATATGATAGAATATCTCGTCTATCCTAAATAAAATGGGGACTCTTTAAAAAATACTTTAGGCTTTGGCATTTTACTTTTAATTTTGAGTTAGAATGTTTTGTGTGATATTTTTAATGAATTTTATTTATTTAACGTAATATGCAGTGTGTCCCCGGATGGACTGAACAATAGGGAAATTTTTTTTATTTGGGCCTTTACGCAAAAATGTCATTCTTTATAAAAATATTGCCTCTCTCAACACCACCAATTCTGGAACAATAATCTAAATATTATTTTTAGCAGCTGACAAAATTACAAAAACACACTTGAATTAAAGGAATTTTTTTTATTATATTCAGCGTGGTATCCTCCAAGCTCTACACACTCTTCAGCTCTACGTACAAATTCTTTGGTGGTTTTGAGACAGGCAAAAATTTTATAAAGAATGACATTTTTGCGTAAAGGCCTAAATAAAAGGTTTTCCTTATTGTTAAGTCCATCCGGGGACCCGCTGTATATTAAAATTAGTATATAAGTGAACATTTTATTTATACCATATATTAACTAAGAATAAAAAGTAACGGATATTGAATTCGAAAGTAATGGGTAGTTACAAGTACTAAAAAGTAACTGAATCCAACATCACTAGTGAAAATCTGCTACAAAATTAAATATACAACATGTTTCAATTTTCATTAGCCATAGGCGATTAATCCATACAGTACGTGGCAACATAGTACCACTTCTTTCCTTTCCAATGCCAGCACGACCGATGCATGCTCGTAAATACAAGTTAGCGTGGTTAGCAGTAACTATTCGACCACTGGCTTGGGTGTTTGTAATGCGTTCAGAAATAATATTTACGAGTTGCAAGGATTTGTTTTTCTTTTTCCTTTCAGTAAATGAAGAGAATTATTAATTCACGCTGCTTGACACAAACAAAAGCGTAATTCTAATAAAATTAAAAATAAGGTAAATAAAAAAGGATTCTGAAAATAATAATAAACTACTAGATCAGGAGATCGCGGCGGCCATTTGATGTTTCCCGTTCCAGTAATAAGACGGCTTTTATTACAGACTAGATCGCAACGTGTTCGCAGCTAAACATTGAATGTAAAATCTGGTGGAGAGAAGTGGGAAGATCGGAGAAAATTGTTGTGATGTCGATTGTTGCCGGGATTGGTGACGGACAGTAGGGGTGCCACTTTGCCACGTGTTACTTGTATACGTAAAAATCGCACGTAAACATTGAATCCCTATACCTAATGAAAATTGACACATACGATATGCATGTTTTTTTATATTCTTGCACTTTACCGAGTTAGAGAGTTTTGAAAATTGAAAGAAAGAAAATTAAATAAATTTTGTAGAATTAAAATGGAGAAAATAGAACATAACAGAGATGATACTTCTTAACTATGTACAAAAGATTATATCACTTGATTTTCAGTCTCTACCATCTTAACCTACTGCATACATTGCTTGAAATAGAACCTAATAATGAAAAATTGCATTTGGAATTTTTCGCTTCATCAGGAGGTATGAAACCCAAATTCTAGGGGTCAACGACTTCTCTGTCTGGGGGGGGGAGTGATAGTAGCGACGTTCAAACATTTTCCATTGCTATTATGACAGATGGTTATGAACTAAATTCCTGCTTTTCGGCACCCACATCTAGCCATGTACCTAGAGCAAAGAGGTTGAGAACAATCTCAGGTGCAGATGGGTCTTTGTCGTCACTGGAATGTGTTGTTCGTTCTGAAACTTTCAACTCCAGTGTTGTGGAGTAAATTTGTTGCTTGGCCAAAATTACACTTGGTGAAATACACGAAATGTGTGGCTTGGCACTGGAAACTGTTTTTGTGAATGTATTGTAGCCGTGCAAGTTAACGGAGGTCTCGGTGGAGGATCCATTGTACAATACCAGAAACCTCTATTGCCTATTTATGTTACAGTCTCATGGGAAGAGTTTGGGTAGTTGTACATTCTCCAATACCTTGCAATGTGGATCGTTTCCAAACAACTTGAAACATAAAGTTTTCTTTTAGATATAATGCTGTAGTGTCACATAAATTGAACGCGAGCACAAAATGTAGGTTGTTCCTTTGTCCCATTCTTTGAAAATGTTGGCTCGAATACACTTTCCCTTCACTTTTGCAATGGTTTGGCTTAACGAACAGTATCTAATGTTCAGATGGGGTTAAAACAACGCGAAAGATAATCAGAGATCAACATCTCACCAATTATTGGAACGTTTTTCAACGATTTTTCAATTGATGTTCGAGAGATGAGTGTGTCAGTATCACTTAACTGTTATTCACTTAAAACTCCATTGTTAGCAGAGTTTATTATTTTATTTAGTAAGAAAGTTATCTTGCTTGACAGTAGTCAATGTTTACTTTTTCGAGTGTATCCCCCATCGACCCATTTAGTTTGTACTTTCTGTTTTGTTTATTTTCCGTCATACTGGAATATATTTTGGAGTAATTATCAACAACAGTGTGCTTCTATTGTCAGCATAATATTTGAAAATTTAGATAACTTAAAATTGGCAGTGGTTTTGGAAAAACAAACCAACCTATAGCTTTTGACATATTTCAAATGCCCTGGAAATATCGATGGACTTCTCTAAGGGCTTGGACAAGATTGATCACCAGTTGCTGCTTAATAAATTCTCTGCAATTGGGTTTACCCAAAGTAGTAAAATTTTTTGATTCATATTTTACTCGTAAGCATCATAAGCACTTACTTTCTTATTTGGATCTTCACTCTGACATGTTTGTGCTGTCGTCGGGTATCCCTCAGGGAACTAATCTGTGCCACTTACTTTTCTTAATTTTAATTAATGGTATGCATGATTGCTTGCAGTGTCAAAAATTGCTTTTCGCTGACGATTTTAAAGTTTTCTTGTGAGTTGACTCCATCGACGATTGCCGATATCTTCAGTTTACTATAAAACATTAGTGTGACCATAATAAGCTGCAAATAAATATATCTAAATGCCAGATCTTGACGTTCGCAAGTAAACATGCTGTAGCTGTTTGCTGATATGCCACTAAATATACGCGATTCTGTAAGGCTTCAAGGAGTAACTTTTGATTCGACGGTTAACTTGGAATACATATCGGAGATTACTTCCTCTGAGTGTTAGGATTTGTGATAAGAACTACACGAAATTTTACATAGACAAGTGCCATTTTATAAATCTACTATTCCTTTGCGAGTTCTAAACTTGAGTTTGCTTCCTTTATTTGGTCCTCGATTAGTTGAAATGGTGCAGAGACGATTCTTCGATAAATGTATTTTAAATACATTGGAGAATCTTTGGATAAGTGTGGGCAGATGTATGTAATTTACACCCACTTATCAAAAGCCTTTGATTCGATTAATCATGAAATACTATTAATACAAAAGTTTGGTGCATTTGGTATCGTACCTACCTCGATTAGTCTCCTCACATCTTATGTCTTTAAAAGGAAATTCCATATTACCTATAACGGATACTGTTCTAGCAATTCTTACGCCGGGCATCCCCCAGGGATCTAGCTTAGGTCCGTTTTTATTCGTCCTATTTATTAATGATTTACTCCACTAAATCAACTGTCCTGTTCTTAGGTACGCGGATAACATTAAAATATATTATCAGATTACATCAGCCAGAGACATGGAAAACCTTCATGTTGACCATGTGGTGCGGCAGATTTAGAATCAAATTAAATATAAATATATGCGGCGTCGTTGCTCTTACACTTTCCTCTACAGCTTTCTCTTACTGCTAATTTATGAAAATTCGAAGTCATGGACATGGTGCAATTTTTGACTTATACTTTACCTTTGGGACAATCTGTTCTAGTGCTTTTAGATAATTAGGTTTTGTAATTCTCGTCTCCAAATATTTTAAGAATATCACTCGGTTTACGTATTACATACATTTATGTTTGTAAAACGCTGGTACTGAAAAGTATCCAACGTAAGTTTCTCAAGTTTTCGAATCTTTGAAAATCAATGGTGTATATCCGGATAGGAGCACACCTTAAGCAGATTTACTATTACGTCACAACTTCTCATGTTTACATGATGCTGTTTGCAAAAAATTCTTTCATAAATTTGTCGAAGACAATATTGACTGTCCCTTCATACTGGAAATAATATTTCTTTTTTGTTCCACGAGTTACCTCGAGATATAAGTCGATCTTCATGGTTCCATTTGCTAGGACTAGCGATATGAAACTAACCCCAGCATATCTTCTTTCCAAAGTTGGCAGTGTAATGGATACAGTATGGGTATTTCGAAATATTATTAATCCTATATGAACTTATATGTGTATACTGCTCTACATAGTTTGTAATTTATTTGTCATTGGGCATTGGCCTGTTGGAAAATAAAGAAAGATTATTATTATTAAAGTAAATGGTTCCTATCATGTCAGAAAATTTTCTCACGATCTTCTATTTAAACTTTTTGAAATTTGACGAACAATTTGATGTCACAAAAAATGGGAATCCACAGTTTTTTTGTGTCCCAAGGAACAAAGTAATTCTGCAAAAAGGACAGAAGTGCATTTACAGTTTCAAACAAAACGATGAAAAAGAATGCCGAACAGTTCTTCTTGGTGGTAATGCTTCAGGTGTACAAAAACTATAATGGTAATTTTTGTTTATGAAATATTTCCTGCAGCGTTTTCTTTATTACTACCGCCAAATTGTAGTGTAGGAAAATATGAAAATGGCTAGTCGAACAGTGGCAACTTTTATTAATATATGATAAATATTTTCTATCCATGGGTAGTCAGACAAAATATCGAATTTCCTATTATTGCCTATATTGATGGGCATAAATCGCATCTTACCATGCCACTAAGTGACTTCCGTAAGGAACATGGGATCATTGTGATAGCGTTTTTCCCAAATGCAGTACATATTCTCCAACCAACACACAACTCTGTCGGAATTGTTAAATTCATCTGCTTTTATTAAGGTTTTCATTTTTCTTGGTACCTGTCATGACTCTAGATAGTATAAAGTTCAACATATGCTTTTTATACTTCTCGTGTATTGGAGATATTTCTTGAGAAATAAAGATTATTATGATTATTATTATTATATTAAAGAAAAACCGAAAAAAGTACGTACTATTGTTCATTGCCGCAGATTTCACCTTTCATAACAAAAATTATTTGTATTATACGTACGTAGTATAAGAAAATATTATGATGAAGTAAATTTTTGACCTAGTGATTTTTGCAAATGTCCACGTTTTGTTCCCTAATATCGAAAAAGAGGCTTTTGGAAAATGTCACTCTTTGTGTGTCTGTCTGTCATAGTAGTAGTCAAGGTATTGTATATTGATTCGATTTTCAGTAAAGCCGATAAACCGGAAGTAGTAAGTCAGTAAAAGTCACAAAACAGAAAGAAAATAATATAAAAGTATTCAGATATGACGTTGAGAATAATTTGATTAAAGAAGTTTTTCGAAATTTCTAGTGGAAGTAGCTCTCTTAGTCTTATTGAAAAACAGTTTTGCATATATCATGTTAGTGATGCTTTAGACTGTGATATAATATTAAAAGTATTTAAAGGTTAATTTTGAAAAACTTTTGTGTAAAACAAATTCAAAATTCGTATCGGAAGAAGCACTTTTACACTTATCTAATGGCAGTTTTTTTTTTTTGCAAATACTACTTAAATTATGGATTATATACTGATTACAAGTGCAAAAGTATTTAGAATTGGATTTAGAACAATTTTCGTATAAAAGAAATTAAAAATTTGGACCAGGTTAAGATAAAAGTATTTGCAACTTAACACACGTATAAGAAAATTGTGTGGTGGGCACACTTCGTTTTTAGATCTTTATTTGGTTTTTAAACAGAAAATAATGGTCCGCAATACACATAAATTAAATTATATAAATTTGGACTGAACATATTATAAAAACCGAAATAAATGTTTATTGAAATAATATTACAAACAAGTAATGTTGATTATAAGTTACTCAACACATATAAATAAATAAAATCATAAATGATACAGTTGATTAAGTCAAAACTGAACACTGAAATACCCGTCGATAATATATCGTAAATTATTCATAAATGGTAATTATATTAGAATTCAAAATTAATCGTAAAATATGATTTAGTAATAATAAACTTATGAAAAACTTCGTCTTATTGTCAGATGGAATATTTAATAAAAATGACACAATAAAAGAAAACAACAAATAATTCTATGTACAAATTCCGATTTCGATTAAATATATTACATAGTTTTGTTAATTTATTTAATTCTCCGCTTGCGTAACTCAAGTCATTAATTATCTTATATATTTCGTCTATGATCCGATAAGTTTCCCGTTTTAGTTTTTTCTGTTTGATTTATATTACCATCGAATTCAAATTACATCAAAAATATGCCATGCAAGCGAAAGTATAACAACTGATTCATATAACAAAATATTACATGTAATCCACAATATTAAGTTCAGTTTCACACCCGATTAATTTTGCCAACAAAACATGATTATTATAACGAAATTCTTTTGCTCAGCTTGCCCGAACCATAAAAAATTCACTATAAATACTTGCTTGTCTCATAGGATAATTCAGTATCTATAGACAGGTATATTCGGAACATATATATCTGTAAATAACAACACAATAGCATAGATAGTAGTAATGAATCGTCGAATATTATTTATATTTCTGCTGACGACACTAGTGTGTCTTGGCACCGCGAAAGAGTCTTGGGAAAAAGCAGGTGGTTCCGATCATCATTCCAGCGATTCGAGCAAACATGGCAATTCGGGCAGTAAAGGTTATTCAAGTAAACATTCTTCAGACAAAGGAGATATAACAGTGTAAATGGAGGCAACACGAAATCCTTCAGCGACGGCGGGGACTTTTACAGTAGTAATGATCAGGGCGGAGGCAGTTCTAAAGGCGGTCAATTTGGAAGCAAGGGTGGATATGGCAAGGGACAATCCACCTCAGGAGGCCAAAGAACAATCAACTTAGATGAATTTATCAAAAAGACAACATTCTACGATTCCGGCAATAATGCAGGACATAATAACAGATATGGAAGTCAACATCAAGGCGGCAGTAGCAACAGTGGCGGATTCAAGAAGGGCGGCAGTTCAAAATCTGGATTCAACTCTGGTGGTTTTGGAAATAAGGGATTCCACGACAAGGGATCTTATAATAGTCAGGATCAAGGACATAATAGCGCATCTGGCGGTGGTTCTTACAATAATGACAATGGTGACTATTACAGTAATGGAGGTAACGAGGGTGGATCCAGCTATGGATATGCAGGAAGTTCAGGAGGTGGTGGTGGCGGTGATGGAGGTGGCGGCGGCGGAGGTGGACACGGCGGCGGCGGCGGTGGAGACGGAGGCGGTGGTGGACATGGCGGTGGTGGCGGAGGATATGGCGGCGGTGGTCACGGAGGTGGCGGCGGAGGACATGGAGGTGGTGGCGGAGGATATGGCGGCGGCGGTGGCGGACACGGAGGTGGTGGCGGTGGCGGACACGGAGGTGGTGGCGGAGGATATGGCGGTGGCGGACACGGAGGTGGCGGCGGAGGATATGGCGGTGGCGGACACGGAGGTGGCGGCGGCGATTACGGAGGTGGTGGTGGAGGACATGGAGATTATGGCGGTGAAGACGGTGGTGGAGATTATGGAGGCGGTGGCGGTGGTGATTATGGTGGCGATTATGGTGGTGGATCTGGAGGGTATGGAAAATACTAAAACCAAATGCCATTTTACAAAATGCTTTTTTGTTGATTTCGTTTTTGTTATTTTTTATATCACAGAATATACAATAAACTTTATAATGTTCTATCGTTGTTTTCATTTTTGATATAACCTTAAATGATTTAATAATAGCGAATCCTAATGGTGCAATCCAAAGCGCAGGATTCTATATGCCGTCTATGGCCAAAAAATGAACGAACTTTAATTTGAATGTCATCATTATTAGTTTTGCTATGGTTTTGCTATTAGAGTGTGTTAAATTTATAAACACCATAATGAGGAGTAATTACTTGGAGAAATACTTAGCTATCTGAAAATCCAGAAGTAGGACTAATGTATTTTTGAAATCATCATGGAAATTTATTATTTGTTTTTGGCAGGTAACAGATGAACATTTAATTAATTGACAATTTGGTTCAATTCATTCTTGAAGTTACACAATTTAATAAATGGTATTACACCTTTGCCAAGTATAGATATTATTGTATATTGGATTTTAATACATAGTGATTACACCAAGGACTGAATGACAGCGTTCAAGCGTCTTGTCGCGTATAACTATTAACAACTTCTTCATTTTCTGTGATAGAGTATGCAAGTTTTCATTAGCTGAAACATCTATAGCAAGCTAATTTGAAACCTGTGGATGTGTGGTGCAATATTGGAAAGGATAATATATCAATATTCTCATACATGCATGACTGGTAACAACAAAGTTTGTAGCCATGTTGGGGCATTGTTATTTGCTCTATGTGAAGAAAAAGCAATCCACTTTATGCACATAGGCTAAAATACTTGAATCACTTTTCTTTAAATTTACAAAAGCTAACAAAAGAAACTGACTATTGTTTAATAAGATTTATTTATTAAAACGTTTGATTTATGTATTATACAAGCATTAGTTAGTAATTAGAAAATAAGTTTCATTATAAAAAATACTATGTATAAAACTATGCAAATGATTATTAATATTTAAGATACAATGTGTAACTCTTTAGGGCTTAAGTAAACGTAAATAGATTCAATTGTATTAAATTCACAAATACAATTAAATTATTTGAAAATTTTGTGTTTTAATTGTAAAGAAATGCTACTTAAATTCTAAAACTTTGGAAACGTTGTACAAGTATAAATTAGGATTATATAGTGACATAAGTAATCTATATAAATAAAAGTGAATTGCTGTTCGTTGGTAAGCGCATCACTTCAGAGCAAATGGACCGATTTGGCTAATTTTTTTTAATGTTCGTAGTAGTTCGAATGCGAGTTTTAGGGAAAGAAAATTGGAAATTTTCCCGGAAAATTGGAAAATTCAGGAAAAACTGTAAGTGCTTTTTCGATAGAATTATGTATACTTAATATACTACAGTCGACAATCCAATATGGAGATCTGTCGGTACAGCTGACGATGTCACTTCAAATTCCACGTTAGGTTGCGCTAAATCAAAGGGTGGAAGATCCATCTGACGTTTGATTAACATTGGCAGGGGTAGAAATTCAATTGCAAGTTATGAAGTGTCAAAACCGTCCGCCAAATTCAGTTCGCTGTGATGGTTGCCGGGAACGTCAGAATTAGATAGAATAGTGTTAGTCGTGCAGGGCGCGATGATACACTGTATTCAAGCAAAGGTCAAATTTTGATAGTTGGTAAGGCTGAAGGAACCAAATTTAGACGAAAGACCGACAATACGAGCCCTGTCGTAAATTAAGTTTGAAAGAATTGAAGCCATAAGGTTAGTAACTACATTGAAAATATATCGTGTAACACTTAGAAATCACAGTTTTAAACGTTTGCAGGTTTCGTTCGTTAAATACTGGAAACATTCAAATAGAGAGGATAAAATACGAAAGCACTAAAGAATATACTAAATGGCATTAATGCAATCGATCAAAAATTTAGCATTTATTCGAAGAATGTTGAACTCAACACCAGGAAACAATACAGAAGAGATCTATCCGTCATTTCAATTTTTCGGTATGCAATCTTTGATTTGACATGTGGGTATGTAATTAAGCTTAAGTGTAATATTATAATTTAAATTAACAGGAAACTTTAACATTAACGGACAAAAAAATCCATTTGACGTTGATTTGCGATAACAATTCCAGTTATGAACCGTCAAGACGATCGATAGACAATGACATCTGTGGGCAAACGTCAAAATTTACTGATATAATAGCGTCGGTCGTGCAATAATAGTAGTTTATACAACGAGTCAATAATGATAATTATTATTCCCGAGAGCTGAATTTACGAACCGAGCCGCGTAAGCGGCGAGGGAGTAACTCGGCTCGAGGGAATAATAGTCATTATTGCGAGTTAGTATACACTACTTTATCGACGACTAACTGAAAATGTCAGATTACTATATCAATATGACATTTGACGGTTAGACAGTTAGTAAAATGGCCGGACTTGTGTATCGTTACTACGACAACGTTAGGAACGTTATGTTCTTATTGGCGGAATGCAGGGAATAATGGTAACGTTATGGCCCATTATTTCCTGGTCGCATTTCATTATTCCCTCCGGGTATTATGAGTGTTATTATTAGCCAATAGTGATTAGTATAATACCTACTTTATTGTTTAGTCGTCGATAATAGTAGTTTATACAACGAGTCAATAATGACAGTTATTATTCCCGAGAGCTGAATTTACGAACCGAGCCGCGTAAGCGGCGAGGGAGTAACTCAGCTCGAGGGAATAATAGTCATTATTGCGAGTTAGTATACACTACTTTATCGACGATTAACTGAACCGGTTGGACCGATTTGGGTAATTTTTTCTAAAAAAAATGTTTGTAATTGTCCGAATAACGTTTTTAGGTAAAGAAAAGTGGGAAAAGTTGCCCAGAAAATTCGGGAAAAACTGAAAGTGCTTTTTCTTCACGATTCGAACGATGGATATGCGTAATTCTTTTTTTTTGTTTTGTTTGTTATGGTTCTTGAAAGGTTTTTAAGAAAGAAAAATTCGGTATAATTACAAAGTCGGAAAATTCGGATAAACTACAAAAATCATGATTTTGGGTACGAAGAAATATTGCTGAAGTTATTTTTTATTGGTAAAATTAATCGCAAGAAGGTAGGCATTATCGTAAAAAAGGCTTTGGATACGTCGAAGAACCATCGATACACACATGTGCTGAACTTCCTAGGAAGATACTAGTTATTATTAAAACTTTTCTTGTAAATAGTCAGTGCCGTTGATAATGTGTGAAGATTTTTGTTATTAAAAATGAATGGAATCTATAGAACATAACAAAAACAATTATCTTTTTATTAGTATTACAGGATGTATTTCAAAAATAAACAAGCTATAAAGACTTCAAATTGAAAGTTTATTTAAATTTACTTTATGTAGAAAATGTAGTTACTACCTACTACGATTTCTGTACAACAAAGTAAACATCTTTTCGAAAAAAACCACTTGTAACAGAAACAAGATTGATGATACTACTTCCAAATTCCTAGTAAACCATAATTATTTGAGCTAATATCTACGTTATTGCAAAATAGAAATATTCAGAAGAGAAATATTAATGAAAAATATCCCAATAAATATACTTTCATATATGTATGTATGTTCAAAGCAATTGTAATTTGATAGCATATTGGACAATATTATTAAATCACTACATGGCAAGTATGATACATGGTTTTGTTGGGTAATCCCCTAAATTATATATACAATGATAACAAGACCAACTTTTAAACAATATATTTTGAATAAAGAAGGCGACAATATGATTAATCAAATACTGGTGCAATATTACTTTTAAAAAAACATATTTTCTCTCTTTATTAACTTAGTGAAATTGGAGCACCATATCACATATTAACATACTCACAGAAACCCTCAAATACTTGAGCTGTTTATATTGTTTAATGTTTAATGTTTATACAATTTGTCTCGAATGACACATCATTTTTTATTTGTTTATATGTTTTTACTACATGTTTTTACTATTTTATATGTTTTATACAAAGCTTCTGACAAATGCATTCATATGCTGGTTCGTATTTATATTTATATATTTATCTCTATTTATTTATGTATGACAATTTCTTTGTAATGGTGTTATTACAAAAGCTAAATATATTATTATTATTATTATTATTATTATTACGTATAAGTAGGACACGATATTTTGGGCACCTATAGTACATTGCACATATTACTTCATGACTCTAAAAGCGTGTTCGTTTAAAAAGATGATAAGTATGTGGGTGTGATTTGAGGTTAAAATGCTAGGAAAGGTTTTCGTCTATTTCACAGCAGACGCCATTATCAAAATTAATATTAACGATAAATTCAAACAGCATAACGAATATGTTTAGCAATCATAAATGTCACAATAACAACAATAATGACGGTGTTCTTTTTTATGCAGTCAAGGAAAGGAAAGAGGATCTCGCTTTCAATAATTAAAGCGTGCCCGTAAATTATAAACATAAACAACAGTACGAGAGTCATGTGCTGCAAGATAGAACTACTATACTTCAAATACAGCACACGATTATGTTTAGTTATGTTGGTCATGTAATTATTATTTCGATTCGTTTACGAGGATATCGTTACTAGGGGCTTATTCAGTAACGAATGGTTTTGAAATTTCGTATTCTTACTTGAACGAAAGATAGATATTTTTTATATGATACCTACTCTTAAGATGGGTATGTACTACTCCTTTAGAATGTGAAAATATTTTTCAAATAATAGAAACATTGGAATGTAACAATTTTTCTTACTGCAAAAGAATTATTTATAATTATAATGCTACTATTCAGCGTTTATCATTTTAATGAGAAAAGTTTTATTATAAAAATTTCGCGGAGAGTAAGACTCGAACATGCATCCTACAAATGCCGGTCGTGTAAATGCATATTGTAGTACGACCTATTTTATTATTTTGCCACTGGCATTGAATACAGAATATACAGGGTCGGGCAAAAAGAGCGGAACACCGAATTTATGGCTTAACTAGCACTTTTTCGAAAATTTAACCTAAATTAAAGTTTTTGTATACTTTATGTATTATTTATTGGTGTTTGCAGATTTTCCGTTTTTGTCACATTTTTGGAGATATGATGTCACCGGATAGTATTTTAAATGAATCAGCCTGTATTTATATTTTTTTTTGAGTAGATATTTTTTTCCTGAATTCACTAATACCAGGTTTAGTGGGTCTCTGACTTATGGTTTCATAAGAAAAAAATAAAATGTAATGGCACCTAAATATTTATTTAATAAAAAACGAACGACAATAACTTTAAGCCATAAATTCGGTGTTCCGCTCTTTTTGCCCGACCCTGTATGTTGATTTGTCCTTTGCGTCAATAAATAATAATATTTAGATTATCATAATAAAGAAAATTATTAGTATATTTATACTAGTTTATAAATATAAATAATACATACCAATGACTGTATTTTTATTATATGCTTATTACATTATTTATAGAAAAAGATATACAGACAAAAAGTATGTTCAAGTATTTATTGTAGAAATAATGAGCTAGACGAAATGTTTTCCAAAATTAAAGGTTTACCAGATTTTTGTATGTGTGTAGTTAAAGTAATATACATACTGTGTAAAAACTAGAGTTTACAAAAGGGCAGTAGCTTAATATTTAAAAACAGAGTTTGGGTCATGTTGTTGGATGGAACTATTATCCGTGTATTACAGCTGACGGCTGCCAAGCTGCGTGTAACAGCAATACAAAGACCTTTATCCAAAGTTAACATATAAGTCAATCAGTTTATGAGATAAACTCGTATTTTTTAAATTTTTATATTTTTTTTTTGTTCCTGATTTCTTGTTTAATATACATATAAGTAGAAACTTGCACGTTAGTGCTTCAATATTTTTTTAATATAAGAACAAATTACCGAGAGGCATTTTTGCAACGATTGATGTGCACGATAGCTTTCATACCTCTCTCTTTTTTGAGTGCTAATATCATGGAAGCACTAGTTGTAATTTTATGTATCTTATAATAATAGTTCTTAGACCTTCCCTTCAGAAGTTGTGCCTGTATGTTTTTTTTTGTAAATTAACAATATTCTGTAATTGTAATTTTTAGTTTTTTTTTTATTTAATAAAATATTCAGGGAAATTCTTAAAATCTAAAATTCTAATTGAATATTTAAATAATTTTATTATCAAATTTGTATAGACTATAACCAGGGGTTCTTAAAAATCTCATTTAAATGTTTAGGTATCTATACTGGGAGATCATTTCACGTCTCATACCCTTGAATTGAATTTTTTTTAGCCTACTATAAAAGCAAAGAAAACTTGTAAGTCAAAATATTTTATTATTCAACATACTCTCCTTTTAATTGGATACATTTATTACAACGAACCTGCAATGTCTCTAGACCTTTTAAAAAGAAATTTTTATCTTGCCCTGCAAACCAGGTCTCCACAAAATTTACGACCTTTTAAACTTTTAATTATTATTAAATGTACTTAATACATGTATATTCCTTACTTATATTTATGTTTATTAATATATATTTTAAAATTAACATAACAAAAATCAATTATTACATACTTACGTACATACTACATATTGTTAGCAGCAGCGTCCAATAGTAATAAAAGAATAAGTCTTTCCGTATAGAAGTATTTTATTAACTTGAAACACTAAATATAAAAATAACGGATAGGTATGTTAAACATTTAACATAAGGATAAAAATAAAATTTTAAAAAAAATATTCTTCTGGCTTTGATTTCCGAAATTTTTTTAATAATTTTATCGATATCTAAACTTTCAGTTATCACATGTTCTACAGAAAATTATCTAATCTTTCTTGCGACATAGTACTACGCCTGTAGTTTTTAATGATTTTAATTTCTTATACGTAGTAATTTAAATTTTTTATTATGAGTATAATCTCCCTCTTGAGATCTGATTAGTTTTTCAGTAATATCGGTTGACCGGTAGTAGTAGTTTACTTCAGTGAAAAAATCGAATTTTGTCAATATTTCGTCAATTATTGAGTTTAAATAAATTTATAAAGAATTCAAATATACTCCAAATTAAATTTGAGAAAAAGTGCATTAAAAAAGTTACTCGAAATTCTTACCGGAAATAGGTCTTTTACTCTTATCGAAAATCAGTTTTTTGCGAATATCTCGCAAGTCATGCTTTCTTGACAGGTACATCACGAGTATAAAAGTATTTAAAACATAGTTTCAATACCTTTTGTATACAAAAAATTTCAAAATTCGGACCGAAAGTAACGAATAGCAATTTTTTGCAAATATGTCGTAAATTATGCATGCTATATATATTTATCAAGAGTACAATAATTTTTAGGGCTGGATTTGCAATCTTTTTTGTATGCATGAAATTTCGAATATCGGACCGGAAGTAACACTTTTACTCTTAGCGAGTAGCACTTTTTTTCGAATATCTTGCGAAGTATGCACTCTATAGGAATTTATTAAGAGAACTGAAGTACTTGGAATAGGATTTTAAATAATTTTTGTATAAAAAATTTCTTAAAATTCTATATTTGAAACACTCATGTGTGTAAGAAAGTTGTGTGGTGGTCCCTCCTCATTATTTAATTTGGAAAACGATCGCTCTGCAGTAGCTACTGATATTGTCAAAGTAAGTAATATTCGCAAAGCAATTACTGTATTTGGAAAAGTAGTGCACAAATTATTTTCTAATATACCGGGTGTCCACAAAATAACGCCCCAACTCGTAGCACCTGTATTTGAAGCCCGATTGTAACGATCGACATGTCAAATTAAACGACCTAAAAAGTACTATTAGAGGAATATCAAATTTTATTTTTAGCTATTCGTTTCGTCAAGGATCGATAATCAACTTTTGTTGTTAAATGGCCGCCTGCTACTTTTTTCACAGAATTTGATAAAGATTTTCTTTTTGAATTCAATGATGTAGCACAATACCTCTTTTTGTTTTATTTCAAGTTGTTAAACAATAAAAAACATTACAAAAATTCTTGTACTCTATTAGTAATAGAGTGCTTAGACATTATTGTCACCATGTGAATTTATGTCAGTGTCGTTAAACCAATTTCAGTTGTTTCAGTTGTCATCATTTCATAATGAATAACAAGTTCGTGGATATGCTTAAAATTTACTTTGGGTGTCACAAAAACAGTGCGCAAAGTTGTAGAATCTATGGAGAACGCTTCCCGGACAGGCGAGTACCGAATCGCCGTCAGTTTAGTTGATTGGAAATCAATTTGAGACGGTATGGATGCTTTAAAAAACCTAGAACACAAAATCGGAAATTTCGAAATGAACGTTTTACTGTGTTGTGAGAAGAATCATTGAACATCTGTATAAGAAATTGCTTCAAATCTACAAGTTTCCAGAGTAAATGTGTGTTCAGTTTTGAAAAAACATAAGTACAAAGCATTTGTGCCGCGCAAGATCTACACATTATTAGAAGGTGTCGTCTAAAAAATATAAAAAAATACTATGGTCCGACGAAAGTCAATTTACAAATAAAAAAATTTAATCGCTACAATCATCGCTACTGGAATGTAGAAAATCCACATGCTTCCGTAGAACAAGCTCCACAAAGAAGATTTTTACTTAACGTTTGGTGTGGTATATTAGATGAACAAATAATAGGCTCAATCTTCATCGATGGACATCTTACGCAGCAAAAGTATTACCAAATTTTAAGTGAAGACTTACTAGAAGTTCTTGACAATTTACCCTTAAATGAAAGAAATAATTTAGTTTTTCAACAAGAGGAGCTACTCCACATAACGTCATAATCAATAGAAAGTTTTTGAATAGAGAATTTGGAGATCGTTGGATGGGAACATACAGACCTATTTTGTGGCCAGCTCGTTCTTGTGATCTGACCCCGATGGAACTTATCTTCTTGGGGTATTTGTAATATATTGTTTATACCACACCTCCTGATACAGTCAAAGTTTTGCGAAATCGAATAATTGAAGCATATCAGGAAATGTCTCGAGAAGTTTTAACGAATGCTGCGTTAGATGTGATACCCAGGTGTCGACAGTGCCCTGAAAGGGACGGTGCCCAGTTTGAGCATATCCATTATTTTTTTGTTAAAATAAGTTCATTTCATTGAAAAGTTTAAAAAAAATATCATTGTATTATTAAATGGTTGTTTTATGGAAAATACCTTGAATGTGAGAACGTTCTTATTTAATGTAAGGTGCCATCAAAGCCTTTTAATTTTAGACATATTATGGTTGACACAACTTCATACTATGGTTGTCATGGTTACAGTACCGGTCTCTTTGAGGGTGAGATGATTATTGGAAAGTGATAGTACATTTAAACACAATGTTTTTTATTTTTTAACAAATTGAAATAAAACAAAAAACTGTATTGTGCTACATCATTGAATTCAGAAAAGAAATCTTTAGCAAATTCTGTGAAAAAATAGCAGGTTGCCACTTAACATAAAAAAGTTGATTATCCGTCCTTAACGAACCGAGCAGCTAAAAATAAAATTTGATATTTCTCTAATAGAACTTTTTAAGTCGTTTAATTTGGTATGTCGATTGTTACAATCAGATTTCAAATAAAGGTGCTACGAGCTGGGGCATTGTATATTCCAAATTAGCTAATTCTACTAAACTATCAAAAATTTCACCAATTTCATATCGAAATGGTTTGATTGTATCAATGTGACTTTCCCACCTTGTTTCTGAGAGTGGTTTTACAACTAACCTATTTACATTCTTTTTTAATAAGTCCCATCTTTGTGTTGACGAAGGCAAGAAATATATATTTTGGTGATGGTATTAAGAAAATCAACAGTTTCATAATAAATTTTGGCAGCATCATTAACGACTTAGTTAAGACTGTGTGAAACATGGTACATAAAATGCACGAGGATTGATATTTAAAAGCTTTCTTTGTGGACAGTTGTTTTTACCCCTCATATTTGTCCCGTTGTCGTATCTTTGACCAAGCCAATTATTAACATCAAGACCTAAATCTGCTAACTTACCTATAAGAAAAGTAGTCAATCCCTTCCCTGTAGAATCTATTACTGGACAGAAACCCAAGAAGTGCTCTCTTTTAATTACTTTTTTGTTTATTTTATTTAATTCGACAAACCGAATTATTATCGTTATTTGTTCAGTGTGACTTGTGTCAGGGGTGCAATCTAAAATGACAGAAAAATAATTAGATTGCTTTGCTAAGAATAATATATGTTTTCTGATCTCTTTTGAAAATAATGCAATAATTTCGTTTTGAATTGTATCTCCTAAATAATTAGGTGTATGTTTAATGCCTGATGCTTCTTAAATTCCTATACACTTGAAAAAAATATGAGTGTAAGAAGTGGGTTGCAGAAGGTATCGTTTTTTAAAGTAAACATAACTGGTCACCAGTGGCGTAACTACAAATTTTGGCCCTCCCCGCAACATCCAGCTCCACCTAACCAATTATTACCTTGGTGTATTTTACAAATAGGTGTATCTGGGCTCGCCCCCCCTCGCACGGCGGGGCCATGCTGGGGTATAGTTACGCCACTGCCGGTCACCCACTTAAAATTTCTCTCTCGATAAACTAGTCTTTTTTAAATCACTCCTTGGTATTATCTGTTCTCGATATTTATTACAAATTTATTTGATGAGAACTCGTAAAACTTGCTGATATTTATTTTGTAATTTATTTATGTTTTACCTCTAATCATAACATTGGTGCCATTAGCATTCAATATTGTACATTTATTATTAAATAAATCAAACTTTAATGAAAATAACGAAAATAGAGGACCTAAAATTAAACCTGCTGTAAAACCATATATTTTGATGAATAACGCTTATAATAATTGAAATCATTTGAATAAGGTATATCAATAAAACTATGGTAAAAACAATCCTAGCCAGAAAATAAACTAAGAACATAAATACGCAATTCCAACAGGTTGAATAGCTTTATTTCGTTAAAATATAAAATAGAAAGAGCATACAATTATTAATTAAAAATAGTGCAAAAATGTAAATAAATTGATATTATTTACATGAATATGTGGAGAACGAATAATAATTTAATTTATTTAATATCAAAGTCAAAACATTTAATTAATATTTGTAACTAAAAGGTATTCCATGAAATATTCAATATTTACAATCTGTACGTTAATACATATAATTTCATATCAATAACACAAAGAAACAAAATATCTCGAATGCCTTACGAATGTGCACGAATAAATGAAGAAATATTATGTGGGTATCTTAATTTAATCTCATTGTGGCGGCATTTTCCTAATCGCAACACGTCTAAAATTACGAGTTCGTTTTCATTAACTACCATAGTCCTATAATTTTACCCCATAAGATATACATTCAAGCTTTAATTAATCGTTTAAATATGCGTGAGAAAATATTACCATAACATTAATTATATTACAGTGTGTTTATGTATACTATACAAATAGTACAACTTCTTTTCTAAATTGATACGACCTTATGTGACCGTGACAAACAATTCCCTTCATTGTCGCAGAATCCAGATTGCAAAGATGCTCCAGAATTCAGTATTATACGTTAATTGAATACTTTTATTTATTTTTATGCTGGCGTGATCAAAGCATGTTTAAATTAAGCAATATTTCTAATGTTTAGTTAATTAAGATAATTCATCGCAAAATGTAGATGCTTGTTGCTATAGGTAGTATACCGTCATAGGAAAACTAATCAAACAAATAAGTAACACTTATCCAGACATAAATATACTACAATTGTAGATTATTTGATAAAGCAGCTAAACATTTTGAGAACTAATATCAGTACTTAAATAAATATTTACAATTAACATCTAAATTAGAAAGTATTTAGAAAATCATAGACATTAAGTAGCATCGTTTGTTGCAAATAATAACTTAAAATTTGTCTAAACTAGTCAAGAATTTTATATCCTGATATTACTATTATGTTTTTTTTACTACTTACTATTCAGGGCTGTTCTTCCTATTTGAAATATAACAAATTATTGATTTAATTTTCACGGCATACTTGCCCAATTTTGAATGTTATTTTTCTTTTATAATACAGTTTTATGTAAACAACTGTGTGTGTTTCATTACTAGTTATACTAGTACAAATATATTAAAGACAGGATTTTTTAGTATATATACAGCCTGTTCCAAATTAACTCAGCACTATTGCTAACTTTGTTATTATTGGATCTATGACTTCGGTTAAATTAGCAAAGTAGCAGTGTTTTCATTGCAGTTTACGATGGTGAACTTTAAAAAATAATTGAACATCGCTTTTTAGTGATATTTCAAAAAACATTATTTTTTAAAGGGAACAGCCTGTATATTTTTACTTCAAATGAAAGAAAAACTAATTCTAGACAAAAGTCATTAAACACTCTTATGTCAAAATATTTGAAATAACACAGATATTAAGTATTTTGTGATTTAATTAGTGGCTGTAATTCACAAACTGACTTCAATGATGTTTTGTACTCGCTTGTCAAAACATGTCACTTCGCGCTTGTCTGTGAGTGCGGGAATTAAAAATTGCATTAAAGAAACAACAGTAAAAAAAAGTATAATTGTGAAAATGTCCATTTCAACTAAATTTAGTGTATTACAGTAAATTTCACTTTATAATATGTAAAAAAAATAGTACTACAGCATTATAGTCCTATCGCGTGAATTTTCCCAATCGGAATCCACCAGATAGAAGATATATTTTTGTTGTATAGAAAATTCAGAGAAAATGTAAATTTGTTTACGAAGACAAGACCTAAAAAGAGGTTTATAATTAGTGAAAACGTCGAAACTCATGTACTAGCTTATTTGGAAGGGATTCCAAATAATTCCATTAGAGACATGGTAAAGAATAGTAACATATCAAGGACAGTTACTCATAGAATATTAAGAAAACATAAATTTATTTCATATAAGTATCGTCCTACACAAACTTTAGTACCTGGAGATGCTGACAGACGCCTTATGTTTTGTCGTTGGTTAGTTGCCCCTTGTAGAGAAAATCCCCACCTATTAAGAAATATAATTTAGACCCACGAATCGAATTTTTCGAATTCCAGTATGTTTAACCGTAAAAACATACACTACTGGTCCCGAGAAAATCCGCTATTAACTTACCCAGCACACCCACAAATAAAATTTAGTTTTCCTGTGTGGTGTGGTTTGATTGGTAATCAAATAGTAGGTCCTTTGTTTTATTATGAGCAAGATATGTTAATTTTATGGTGGAAGTATTGGAAGAATTCCTAGATAATATTAATTTAGTAGATCGTCAAATGATTCACTTCCAGCAAGGTGGAGCCTCTGCGCATAATTTCCCCGAGGTTCGTGCAATTATGCAAGGACTTCTTGAACCCCTGGATAGGAACAAATGGTCCGATAAAGTGGCCGGCCCGTTCTCCAGACTTGTCACCATTAGATTTTTTCTTTTGGGGCAATGTAAAGAATAAGGTTTACGAAAAGAAATACGCCAATATAGTGGAATTAGAAAATAGTATTCGTTTATGCATTAATTCAATAGACGATAGAAGCATTTCGAATGCTTCAAAAGGCGTTCATAAAAGAGCATTAACCTGAATTCAACAAAATGGTGATATTTTTGAACATTTATTGTAATTTTACAGTAGTTAAATAAATGATTTATTGAAAGTCAGGACTACTTTGATTAAATGTCAAAATTCTTAATGCGTTATTTCAAGTACGTTGATATAAGAGTGTATAATGACCTTTGTCTAGAATTAGCTTTTCTTTCATTTGAAGTAAAATATACAGGATGTTCCATTTAAAAAATTAATGTTTTTTCAAATATCACGAAAATGCGATGTTCAATTATTTTTTAAAGTTCACCGTCGTAAGCAGCGATAAAAACACTGCTACTTTGCTAGTTTGACTAAAGTCATAACTTCAATAATAACAAAGTTAGCAATAGTTCCGAGTTAATTTGGAACAGGCTGTATACAGCGAGTTTTTGGAGCTATTGCCGCTTCTTGCATCCTAAACGCCATTTATTCTTGTCGTTTCAGTCGTTCTCTTGTAGACATCTCTTTCTCATTTCACTCTCTATGTTGTTTATCCATTTCTTTCGTGGTCTTCTTCGTTCATTCCTTTGTGCTGGATTCCAATTCCATACCTTACTTGGTATTCTTTCTTCCCTCATTCTATGCAAATATCCGAACCATCTCAGCTGCCTTTCATTTATAGCATCTATAATAGTGTCTTTTACTTCCATTCTATCTCTGATGTTTTAATTTCTGACATGGTCGTACATATGTCTGACTCGTATGTTATTACTGGTTCTATTATTGCTTTAAATATATTTATTTGTGTTAGAGTTTTATTCCACTGTGATGGATGTAGTGCTTTTCCCATATTCTTTCTTCTGGCTATTTTCTTAATTATGTCTTTGTCGCCTCTTCCATCTTCGCATATGGTGACCTTCAGGTATTCGTACTGGCTAACATTTGTGATTGTTCCGCTGTCTAGCTCTATATTCTCCCCTTTTGTTTAAACTTAGAAGTTGACGAAATATTGGCAAAATTCGATTTTTTCATTGAAAATCTAATTAGATCTCAAGAGGGAGATTATACTCGTAAATACAAAATTTAGAATTGTACAGTTGTTCACATACTGACTCACACACAGAGAGAGAGAGAGAGAGAGAGAGGAAGGGAGAGAGAGAAAGAGAGAGAGGAAGGGAGAGAGAGAGAGAGAGATTTTTTGAAGACCACTTTTTCGGTATCAGGGGACTTCAAAACGTGGACATCTGCAAAAATCACGAGGTCGAAAATTTTAATCATCACAATATGTACTTTCTCTCATCTCTAATCTGGAAAGAAAGTAAAATCCTAGCATTACTATGGTTAATCTAGGCGTTACGCCATAATACGTTCAACTTATGTATGACAATTTGAAATCTGTAATGGACCCTAGTGATCAACAGTGTTGAGCAGTGGTAAGTTTGTTTTACTTTCTAATATGTAGTATAAGGAAGTATTGTGATGATGAACATTTTCGACCTCGAGACTTTTGCAGATATCCACGTTTTGAAGTACCCTGATATCGAAAAAGTGGTTTTAAAAAAAAATTCTCTCTGTGTGTGTCTGTCTGTCAGTGGGTGTGCCCACGATAGCGATCAAACAGCAATAGCTATCAATTCCAGACTTTGTATTTACGAATATACTCTCCCTCTTGAGATCTGATTAGATTTTCAGTAAAATCGGTAGATCGAATGTAGTAGTTTACTTCAGTGAAAAATTCGAATTTTGCGAATATTTCGTCAATTACTAAGTTTAAACAAATTTATAAAGAATTCAAATATACTCAAAATTAAATTTAAGAAAGATTTTATTAAAAAAGTTTTTTGAAATTCTTACCGGAAGTAGATCTTTTACTCTTATCAAAAATCAGTTCTTTGCCAATATATTGCCAGTCATACTTTCTCGGCAGGTACACTACGAGTATAATAGTTATTTATTATATAAGGGAAAAAAGTATTAGATTTTACTTTGAGGTAATGTTTAAAATCTAATTTTTTTCCCGTGTATAATACTATTCTTTTCTGTGATGGGAAAAACGACGATTAATATTGAAAAAAAAAACACGTTAATACTATACAGGGTTATGATAAAGTAACGCACAAAATTCATAAAACGTACAATGTTCATTTTTGAAAAAAATGCAAAAACACGTGAAACAGTTTATTTTATTCCGCGTCTTTTAACATAAGTCAAAAAAATAAAACGTCAAATTTGTCAAAGTTATGACGTCATCAATATTTTTTTTATTTATTTTAATAAAAAACAAAATAAACTTTATTATAGTAATAACATTTAAATTAACTAAACAGTCCATTAAACCAAAACGATTTCTTACAGGAATTGTTCAAACTGTGTCCCGTTCACTATCAGACATAGGCCAAGACGATGGTAGACCTGATTTACAGAGTCTTCGATCATCTGCGGAGTTATACGAGTCATTTCATGTCTAATTCGTTCCATTAAGTTTTCTAAATTGTCTGGTCGGTTAACGTAGACCCGACTTTTTAAATGTCCCCACAGAAAGAAATCAAGCGGTGTGAGATCAGGCGACCTAGGTGGCCACTCCATTGGTCCACGTTGTAAAGTATTCAAATATCTGTCAATTTAACCGGGAAAAAAGTGCTCACTTTATTGAAAAATTAGGTGTGGCCACCACACGACTTTCTTATACGTATGAGCATTTTAAACTATACAATTTTAAGAATTTTTTACACAAAAATTATTGAAAATACTATTCTAAGTACTTCTATTCTCTTAATAAATCGCTGTAGAATACATACTTTGCAAGATATTCGACAAAAAGTGCTACTCCCTAAGAGTAAAAGTGTCACTTCCGGTGCGAATTTTAAAATTTCATGTATACAAAAAATATTGCAAATCTCTCTTGATAAATATATATAGAATGCACAACTTACGACATATTTGCAAAAAATCGCTATTCGATAAGAGTAAAAGTAGTACTTCCGGTCTGAATTTTGACATTTTTTTATACAAAAGGTATTGAAAATTATATTTCAAATACTTTTATACTCGTAACGTATCTGTCTAAAAAGCATGATTTGCCAAAAATCCGCAAAAAACTGATTTTCGATAGGAGTAAAAGACCTACTTCCGGTAGGAATTTCGAAAAACTCTTTAAATAAAATTGTTCTCAATTTTAATTTTAAGTACATATGAATTCTTTATAAATTTGTTTAAACTTAGTAGTTGACGAAATATTGGCAAAATTCTATTTTTTCACTGAAGTAAAGTACTACTTCCGGTCTACCGATTTTACTGAAAAACTAATCAGATCTCAAGAGGCAGATTATACACGAAAATACAAAATTTGGAATTGATATCTGCAGCGGTTTGACCGCTATCGTGGTCACACACACAGAGACACACAGACACACACACAGACATTTTTTAAAAACCACTTTTTCGATATGAGGGGACTTGAAAACGTGGACATCTGCAAAAATCTCGAGGTCGAAAATCGCAATACTTCCTTATACTACGTATAATAAAGTAAAAAAGAAATTTCAAGATTCGGGATCTGCAATATGTTTTGTATACATAAAATGTCAAAATTCGAACCGGAAGAAACACATTTACTCTTATCGAATAGCGATTTTTTGCAAATATGTCGTAAATTATGTATTCTATATATATTCATCAAGAGTACAAAAGTTTTTAGTGCTGGATCTGCAATATTTTTTGTATACATAAAATGTCAAAATTCGAACCGGAAATAACAATTTTACTCTTAGCGAATAGCACTTTTTTTTCTTGCAAACTATGCATTATTAAGAGAATCGAAGTACTTGGAATAGGATTTTGAATAATTTTGGTATAAAAAAATTCTAAAAATTGTATAATTTGAAACACTCATACGTATAAGAAAGTCGTGTGGTGCCCACACCTCATTTTTTAATTATAAAATTATCAAATTTTAGAATAATCTCAAGTCAAATTTAATTAACATTTTTTTATAAATCATTCATTATTCACTATACAACCCCTTGTATCAGGGTAAATGATATGAAGTATGATTCTGTCAATACAGATTTGCTATAATATTTATGTATATGTTACGTATTAACTACTATTGTCATAAGAGAGCTAACACTAAAAGAATTATTGAAGCCATTGAGATATTATAAGAGTAAATAATTATAAATTACCTAGATTGAAATGTAAGTAATATACGGATCACATTAGCATAAACGCATAACAGTATGTCAATCAATGAATCGACTAATATACGAATGCATAAGGAAAACGATTATTATACAAGCGGTACATGTTAAACTTTGACCATTAAAGTGCTACTTAATTTATAGAGCAATTATTTGCAGTTACACCATAAAACTTATACACACGGAGACCGCGTGGAAATATACCTACATATAGAAATTTGATGACACTTTTCCTTTTTAAGAAGTCAAATTCCTTCGTTTAATTTTAAAATTTACATTTTCATATGTCCATTTTACTCATCATTTCTTTCGATTCATCAAGAGCACGTGAATTTATCTTGTAGTGACTTTCAATGACAAACGTTGTTTGAAAAGAAAAATGAAATTTACTATAAGAATGTTGCAAAAACTTTAGAAGGTGTTTCCTTAATTAAACCATATTTTGTAAATTAGTTTTACATTCACTTCTTGGTAGAATAAATTAATATTCGTCTTTTTATGATAAATTTCATAAGAACGTAGGTATAGATATTGCTATTTAGTTAGTTAGAAAATTGGAATGTTATCGAATAATTAGGTTTTTCAGTCGGTATTATGACAAATATTATATGTATTAGTTGACATAAATTGCAAAATTTACTGGGGAATGTTATATTTTACATTTTTGATAATAATTTGTTAACTCATAACGGGTGTATTTTTTTGATTAGCTGTAGATTGTAAATATGTGAAACTGGATGCGGTAAGTTTTTATTACTGTGTGCAATGAGGATTTTTGAATTGGTGTAATTCTCGTACACTGCCAGAAAATAGTTTGCCAAATAAATGCCCACAAAGTGTGCCAAAATTTAATATTGTTAAAGGTGTTAGTGCATGTAACAAGTTACCAAATGATGAATTATAAAATTGCATTTAATAGACACATTAAATGTTAAATTACGGAGTAAATTAATAAATCATGGAATAAAATTATACCCAGATTTTTGTATCTGTTGCAATATAAATTGCTACAGCTTCTTTTAGTTCTTATTTTCTCTAGGCTAAAGGCATTTTCAACTTATTTTACCTATACGTATTATAAAATTTATAACAACATTAATTTTCATGTACAAATGTAATCCAAAGAAGTGTTGATCATTAAGTAAACCATGAGTATTGCCGGGAGAAAAAGAAAAGAAAACAATCGAGCAGAGATGATGCTTACTGAAATGCCAGGCAGAAGCTAGTAATAATTAATATTGAAATATTGAAAGTTGTTTTATTTCTTCATTAAATTGAGAGAAATGTTATTACAAATAGTATAAAAATAATTTATACCTCTGGGAGTTAAATCAGCATAAAAAAATCTTCAAAGCTGTGGAATCAACAATATATTTTGAAGTTTCTTCGGACAAGACTCGAGGCTCGGACCAGAAGCTATGTAGCGTACTTCTAAGAAGGCAAATCATTTCCAGAAACATCAAGTCAGTTTGGATAAATGGAATTTTAATTTTGACATATTCCATTATTGTTGAAATTAAAAACATGTTATTTGAATCGATTAATTTATGCAATTTAAAGTAATTTCAATGCTGTTATTTAAATAAAGCTAAAAACAAGGGGCTATAAAACTTCGGAGCATGAAAGTCTATATTTATAATACGTAAGTGTAAACTAGTTAAGACTGCAATTATTATAGGTGGTATTGTTTTCATATGTTAAATGGTTCAATGGAGAAATATTTCAAGCATGCTTTGGAGGATAAAATAAAAACAATCGAGAGTAGAAAGATGCTACCGATGAAAATAAGGAAGCTTGGTTACTGAATACTTAGTAAATTAAATTCTTTTATCAAATAAATGATGAAAAATACGAGTACCTTTAGTATAATAAACATGAACCAGTCCCCAACTATGAAGTTTATATAAATAGTCTTCACATCTTTGAAGTTTCACCTGGGAGCTTTTTTGTTGGAGTTTTCTGCGGACACTTCTTTTTGCTTCTGGCTTGAATATAAGAAGTTGCTGTTTTATGCCGGCAAAAGGATCCACGTCATTCAGGAGCAACAACGAAAGATATCCAATTGGAATTTAGTCCAATTTTCACCGAAAACAATCAAAAAGGTAAAATAAAAAAAATACATGCATGTTATTCAATACCATAATTCAAAGAGCTCATGAGAAATTACCAATATTACATATCAATATACAGATCTTAAAGCCTACTTACTCTCACATAAAATTACGTACAATTAGATATATTCTCTCCAGAGAGTATTTAAAATTGATTTGGGTCGAATGTTGACCGTTGATGTTTTTTGCTTGTGAAGCTTGTTTGCTTCAAAATTAATTCAATAGTTTTAATTATGTAATTATATAGAATTGAATTTCTTAAAACGTTTAGACCAGGGCTGTCCAACCCGCGACCCGCGGGCCGCATGCGGCCCAAGGCAAGTATCAATGCGGCCCGAAAATATTTAAAGTTACTGAAGCTAAAGATCTTACATCTTAACAAAAGTTTTTTAGCAACGTTACAACTCAAACAGAATCATTTGTGAAGGCTAATTATGTAGTCGCAAATTTAATCGCCAAAAAATCGAAACTATTTTCTGATGGCGAATTTATTAAGGAATGCATGGAAAGCGTGGCAGATATAATTTGTCCAGACAAGAAAGGTGATATTTCTAAAATCAGTTTGTCTCATCAAACTATTGCCAGGAGAATTGACGATATTGGGAAATCTATAGAAATGGATTTGAAAAGTAGAGCATGTGGTTTTAAATTTTATTCTTTGGCCATGGATGAAAGTACTGATGCTACTGATACAGCTCAATTTGCCATTTTTATTAGAGGTATTAATGACGAATATAGTGTAACTGAAGAAATGGCTTCCTTAGTGCCATTAAAAGACACGGCAAAATCAATAGATTTATATGAGGCAGTGAAAAAAACACTAGCGCGGTTTTCTTTGTCTCTTCCGAATATATCTGGTGTAGTTACGGATGGCGCCCCAGCTATGATCGGTAAAAAAGAGGGCTTGTAAAATTAATAGAGCCATTGCTGTCGAAAACTCTCATTTGATGAAGTACCATTGTGTATTACCAAGAAAATTTATGCGGAAAAGCTTTAAAAATGGGTCATGTTATGCAAATCGTCGTCAAGACTGTAAATTTTATAAGAGCCCGGGGATTGAATCATCGCCGATTCAAGGAATTTCTCAAAAATGTTGATGCTGAGTATGGCGATATCGCATACTTTACAGAAGTAAGGTGGGCTCAGTCGAGGACAAATGCTAAAAAGATTTTATGACGTACTTAATGAAATTAATTCTTTTATTACGTCGAAAGCTAAATCTGTGCCAGAACTTGACGATGCCGAGTGGCTTAGGTACAGATTTAGCATTTTTGGTAGATTTGACTGCTCATTTAAATGACTTAAACACGCACCTTCAAGGCAAAAACCAACTTATCAGTACGATGTTTCAAACAATAAACGCTTTCCAGGTAAAACTAAAATTATGGCAGGCCCAATTAAATGCAAACAACTTTTTGCATTTCAGCACGCTGTTCAAACATATTCCTAAAAATGGGAAAAAATATGCGGGCTTATAAACTAATAAATTTTAAATGACTTAAACATGAAAGCTATATATTTTAAGTTTTTTTTTGCTCGTCAGCTATGGTAACATACTTGTGGCCCAAAACACCATGCCCTTTTCCAATGTGGCCCAGGGAAACAAAAAGGTTGGACACCCCTGGTTTAGACGGTATTACTTATTGGATTTTAAGTAGCTTAAAGTAAAAATGGAAACCGCTATGAAATTAATAATGAAATTTGAATTTTTAATATAAGTACTACTAATGTTAACGTGTTAACGTATTAAGAAACAAGAATGTATTTAAATATGATCAAACTGTTAGAAAATTAATGTCTTGATCCTTCAAGATAGGAATTTATCATTAAGTAAAATACAATGATAGGGGATTTCATGTTTCAAAGTTTCCCCTGTATCTTGACATAAGATTGAGTAAATAATCCATAATATTTTGAATCAATATCTTGAAGTTTAATTAATAGCAATAGGGCAGATTATGATAATTAGAGGAGAGTCAGGATGATGAATAGAAGAAACTAAACTATCACTCATTGAATACCTGTTAATTAGAGAGGACCCACGATATTGACTACTACTGAGATCATTTGCGAAACATATACAAAGTTAAAATAATGCATAAAATGCAATAAAATGCTACAATATATATATAATAAATAAAAGGAATATCGCGGATACATGAAATACAAGAAAGAGGAAAATATTGGGTAAATTCCGCTGTAGAGCAACCGTAGACACGTGTTTCTGACTCATTGACCGATGACGACCAATGAGTCAGAAACACGTGTCTACGGTTGCTCTACAGCGGAATTTACCCAATATTTTCCTCTTTCTTGTATATATAATAAATATATAAATAAAAAATAATGCAACACATCCTCAAATATGGAATTTGGTCATTTATTATTAAAGCTTTTCGCTGCTTTAATCGATTACTTTAGGAAAAAAATAGGTGTGGCCACCACACGACTTTCTTATACGCATGAGCGTTTCAAACTATACAATTTTAAGAATTTTTTTACACAAAAATTGTTCAAAATCCTATTCTAAGTACTTCTATTCTCTTAATAAATCGCTATAGAATACATACTTTCCAAGATATTCGAAAAAAAGTGCTACTCCCTAAGAGTAAAAGTGTTACTTCCGGTCCGAATTTGGAAATTTCATATATACAAAACATATTGCAAATCTAGCACTAAATACTTTTGTACTCTTAATAACTTACGATATTTTTGCAAAAAAACGCTATTCGATAAGGGTAAAAGTGGTACTTCCGGTCTAAATTTTGAAATTTTTTTTTATACAAAAAGTATTGAAAATTATGTTTTAAATACTTTTATACCCGTAATGTACCTGTCTAAAAAGCATGATTTACGAAATATTTGCAAAAAAATGATTTTTGATAGGAGTAAAAAACCTACTTCCGGTAGGAATTTCGAAAAACTTTTTAAATAAAATTGTTCTCAATTTTAATTTTAAGTACATATGAAATCTTTATAAATTTGTTTAAACTTAGTAGTTGACGAAATATTGGTAAAATTCGATTTTTTTCACTGAAGTAAACTGCTACTTCCGGTCTACCGATTTTACTGAAAAACTAATCAGATATCAAGAGGGAGATTATACACGTAAATACAAAATTTGGAATTGATATTTACAGCGGTTTGACCGCTATCGTGGTCACACACAGCCACAAAGACACACAAACACACACACACACAGCGATAGAGAGAGAGAGAGAGAGAGGGAGATATTTTTTAAAAACCACTTTTTCGATATCAGGGGACTTCAAAACGTGGACATACGCAAAAATCTCGAGGTCGAAAATTTTCATCATCACAATACTTTCTTATACTACGTATAAGAAAGTAAAAGACGGTATTACGGTCCTCTACAATTATTAACTCATTCACTGACAGTAAACTTATTCTTTTGTTTGTGTTTGTTAAATAAATCTAGAAACATTTTTTCCATATTATTTCTAGTTTTTGGCATATTTTGGAATTACTTATTGTTTATTATAAATATAACAAATACAGCTGTAAAATAATGTAAAATTACTTTAATATGCTTCTCCGGTATATTTATATTAAAATAATTTAAAATGTTACATTGAAGGTATATATTAGGTTGTATCTTGTTATGTTATTCTTACTACCTGATTATTTTTGTAAAACATTTTATTTCATTTAAATAGGTATACAACAGAAAAATTGACGTCCTTTATTCAAATTGTTAAGAACTTAATATATTTTATTTTATTTTATATTATTGTTTCTTTCTCTATATATGAATGTTTTTCTTTATTTTGATGTGTTATTATATTTTTGTAAAGTATGTTTTATTTTTTTTAACTTTTAATTATATTGTCACATGTATTTTTTTACTTACAAATATTTGAGCATACTGATGCGGAGCTTGCTTTCGGGCGTATACAGTCTCAGCGGCCGAGTTTATTGTCTGCCGGCAGGGCTATACGACTGTACACTGTACACCGAAGGCGATGCAAGGCCTCCTATGTATACGTACGGACGGCAATGTATCGCATGTGCGCATATGTAGGGGCCATATAGCTTCTCGAGCGATTCACATGTATATATGCTGTATATCTTATGTTCGATGCAGAGCGGCCGCGAAATATTGGCCCACACCGAAAATAAATAAATGTGTATTTGAACTGAAATTTAGTTTTATTTTACGGTACTTTCAAAATAGGAAGTTTTCTTAAGACAAATATTAGAAAGAAAGAAGGAAGAGATAAATAAACCCTCTTCATACAATACATCCCTCCATTCGCGTGTTTCTATGTTGTGTTTGTATTATATATTTTTAAATATCTCCAAAAAGAACATAATACGTCTTGGTTACTCTGCTCTTTCCTTTTAGTTTATTTAACACGTGTTTATAACCACAGTCAACAAGTCTAGCTCGATGCCCTAGAAAAAAAAAGCATCATTAAGGGTAGGTCTCATTTATACTTCTCACCAGAGTACATTAGAATATTACATATTCGACAAGTCTTGCCTGATTGCCAATCCCCTATAATATTTTGACATTCACTCAATCTATAAATAAGTACTTCTAAGATGAAAATTCATCCTTATTAATTAAATTTGCAAGTTGACTAAGGAGTGTAGATTTGATTAGTAAATATAAAATTTAAATTGATAATGCAAGGTTGCAAAATATATTAAATTTCAATATTATTAAACACTTACTTTGCCTAACATTATTGTTTCTGTAAATGTAAAATAAGGTAGGCGCTGTTAAGTATGTCAATAAGACTATTGGCCGATAAAAAGTTTATTTTACAGTCGATATTTACTAATGATTTTACTACAGATCAAGCGAAAATAACACTTGCATTTAATATTCTCTTTTATTGGGCTGTAATAACCTATTCTGTTGACAAAATACCTTTCTTTAAATGTCATTTTGGATTGAAGGCATCGTAAAATATTATTTTAAAGCTTGCTGTATATCATTTAATCGACTAGCGTTAAGAAATGATTTAAATGAGACGTTCATTCTTTCAATTTAAAAATTTATAACTTTTCTAGTACTGGGTAGAAAATAATTAAATTTGATGTACGACCGATAAAAATGAATGTTAATGTCTTTTTTTTTGGTATCCGTTATTTACTTTGGAATCTCTCATTATTATTTAAACGATTTTTTTATTGTTAAATAATTTTTGAAATATTTGGAATACTGGGTATGGTATATTATTATGCTTTGATTTTTTTTTAAATAATAATAAGAATTTTTATTGTCCCACAGAAGAAATTTTAATTAAAAGACAAAAACTACAAATATATGCAGCAAAAAATAATAATTTAATAATATGAAGAGTACAAAAATGAGCGTTTAAAATATTGATTCAGAATACAAAATTTAATAATAAAAAATTATTACTGTGACTTACATATATACCTTTATACGTAAAACGTATATGCATATATGCATGTGTTTGAGATACACACATACATTAAGTGCTATTGTCGACAATCGAACGCACAGACACCGGTGTTTCGACCTATGAGGTCTCATCAGTGTGCGTGGAGATTCTCGACAATAGCTTCAAGACTTAAATCGCTGCTTATGTCATTTTAGCGTGTTAAATGCAGTGAGAGTATCACAGCGACATCTAACACCCAACAGATGACACAGAAAAAAGCGATGGCTTCTGACGGCATGTTCTGCTATACAGAGGCCTGTATGTTAATAGTGTATCTCATGTAATAGAGCCTTAGGTGGCGTCACCAATCAAAACGAAATTGAAAAGTGTGAACACATGGATGTTAAAACTAACATCAAGCAGTAAATAATTACTGTGACTTACATATATACCTTTATACGTAAAACGTATATGCATGTGTTTGAGATACACACATACATTAAGTGCTATTGTCGACAATCGAACGCACAGACACCGGTGTTTCGACCTATGAGGTCTCATCAGTGTGCGTGGAGATTCTCGACAATAGCTTCAAGACTTAAGTCGCTGCTTATGTCATTTTAGCGTGTTAAATGCAGTGAGAGTATCACAGAGACATCTAACACCCAAAAGATGACACAGAAAAAATTCAAAAAAGAAAAAATTATGTATTTTGAGTAGAACATATTCGAAGATAAAATTTTCAATTTTGACATGGGTCAGCCTAAAATATTCTTACGATAAGCACTAATCCAAGTTGAAATTGAACATATTAAGATAATTAATGATGCGAAATCATAGTTATATGACAGATAATAATACAATAAAGAATGAATTTAATCGATATTAATTGAATCCTAAACATTGTAGAGACTTTATATAAATATATAATATTTTTATAAAGGTTTGTTCAAACCTCCAGTTCTGAACGGTTCTAGAACTGGTGCGCATATCATTTAAAAAAAGACTGTTCGGACCATGCAGTTCTGGAACTACAAATTCTGAGAACTAGTAGTTCAGTGTTCGGTCTTTCAGAGCGCGTAATTCAAGAACCGTTCTGAAGAACCGAACATTGAACTTTGTCTTTTTTTAAATGACATGCGCACTAGTTCTAGAACCGTTCAGAACTGGAGGTTTGAACAAACCTTAAGGCTGCGTTTGATAAGGTTTTGGCGGGAGAGAAATGTACCCAAAAAATACCATTTTTATTTCCATTTTTACGGGCGTAAAATATCAAAACATGTAAATTTTATGCATCAAGCATGAAGATAAAGGTTAAACGAAGTGAACGGTCGAATTCTTTTTTAAATTAAGTTAATATATAAGCCGTAAATAAAATGGGAAGTTAGTGGTTTTGCAAGTACTAGAAAAAATGGCTACATTTAAAAATTACACGGTAAATTTATATGTAATATAGCAAGTACACTCGGTATTTATATTTGGAAGGTAAAAATAGTAACAGTAGCTAAATACATGTGTAATTTTTTAAGTGATCCATGAAATAAAATTTATTTACATTTTTGGTGGGTCTTTACATACATTACAGATATCTGTTACATTTACGTCGCCTAACAGTGTAGCACATATAATACAGATGGCGTTATTATCTTGCAATTATTTAGAGGTTAGTTGTGTGTTATGTGATAAATTTAGTATGTTACGAGTTATTTGAAAGTACGTAATAGACAATCAACAGTTGGCATCACTGGTTGGCACCACAAAACCAAAAAGTAACTACATAGTTTAATTTGCGAGTTTAATATAGCAAATTAGCAAATTAAAAAATTCCAATGCGCAACGTTTCAAAAATATCGATATTAGAATCGAATAATGATCAAAAATTCAAAATCGATTTTAAACAAAAATGAATGAAGAATATCGATATACCTTGATATCGACATTTTTATCATGTTTATATTAAAAGTTCTTTGCTGTGGCTTTTCAAGCCATTTAGTAACAAATAAAATCTTTAACTTAAAATATATATTTACTCAAAAAACAAAAAAAAATCCAATAAAAAGACAAACAAAATATAAATTTGTATCTATAACGTATAAGAAATCCAAAACTCAAATATATAATTCTAGTTGTATAAAACACATACATAAATACAAGTAAAAAATAAACATCTTAAAACATATCTTCTTTACAATTTTGAGGAAATAGTAATTGTGATAAAGATAACAAACACCCCATGAAGGCGATTCGGCGAACTATACGAGATGTCAAGTCTATGAAATGCAATATTCCGCTGCCGCTTCCGGATTATAATTTCTACGAAACAGCAAACATCGCAGTAGGCATTTGTCAAATTTCCAACTTCTTTCTTAAAAATATATTCTATTGTATTCTGTATAATATGAACAGTTTCTTTTGTATATTAATGTAAAATAAATGTGTAAAATGTCAAAGATTGTTTACCAGGATATAAGTAGAATGGCATTTTTGATTAAACGATATTATCGAATAAAAAAATCGATAACAGTCAATATTATTAAATAAAAAAATATCGATTTCAATCACGATTATCGAAAAGAAAACATCGATATTTTTTTACAAAACAATATATCGTGCGCATCCCTAGTTCAAATCACATATGCTTGCCCACTCTTTCTTCCGGAGGTCAGTTCGCCGGTTTTCTAGTTTCGATTAATAACAATAATCTTTATAATAGCCTCATTATTTATAATATATTAACATTAAAATAATACCTTTACCTTACTTAGTTTTGAAGATTTTTATTACAATTACTGTTCTTTTTATTTTTGGTGTTTGTAGAGTTAAATCTTTGTACATATTTAAAACTGTTTTTATCATCTTTATTGTAAAAATACTTGACGCTGTTTGGGTGGTGATTTTCACGGTTTGGTTAGAAGTGCCTTATCTAATATGTTCGTGACGTACTTAAACGTACAGATAGTGTATAATAAATAACACAGTAAAACATAATAAGAGAATGTTCACAGCTTCACAAATTATGGCTAGGTTATGTTATAAAATATACAGATATCGCATACTTATAATTCCTTGTTAAATTTACTAACATAGGAACCAATACATTCTGTTAAAAATGGTACCGTTTTGGCGCGATATTTGAATTGAAAAGTTATGATATAAAGTAACAACGTACCTATGACCAAATTTGCCTTAAAATATGTACATATATAGAATTTCTCTTATTCGAACATAGTAATCTCACAAAAAAAGTCCATTCTGAAAACTGTCCAGGAGCCAAATTACAAAATAGAAATAAAATAAAAACACGAAAAAAACTGATCAACTGTCAAACTGGCACTTGGGATTTGCAAATACTAACTTTACATGTATTTTTAGTAGGTGAAATATATTTATTAGAATGTTGAACTAATAGGTACGTTATGAAGACAATAATATGACTATATTTCAGTTTTGCATATTATTATTATTATTATTATTAGACATGATCAACAGAGATGCAGGCTACGTACTAAATGTATCAAGTAACAGAAAATGTTTTATTTTGCATAACACAAACAAACTGCTGTTTATTTATTGTGTGGTTTTATATAATAGTAATAATATTAGTTTATTTCCAAAATAAGAGAACAACATTGTATTAATATAAATTACAAAATATAAATATATATGAAATAAGAAAATAAGAAAGTCGAATGGATGAGTATCACCTACCTTTAGCGAATATGTTTAAGAATAACTTAATTTGTAAATAAAAGAAACGTAATTTTAAATTTTTACAAATAAATTCAAATGAATGCTTAAAGTTCGCGCGTCTTTCTTCCTTCAGCATGAATGTTGACAAGTATCGATTAGATTCATATGTATAAAATCGAATTGCAAAGAAAGTCTGCCAGACCAAATCTACGTTTGTAGGTAGAAATTCAATAAGCAGGTAAAATGACCTTGAAATGTTTTTAGATCTTCAGAATTAGTTTAGTTTGTTAGAATTAACATCGTGGCGCCATCCAATTATTACTAGTAGTACTTAAGAAACGCTAAAATCTTAGATACGAACCGAAATGGATTTGTCAACTTTGAAACGCACCCTTAAATATCGTAAAGATCGTAAAACAGAACCATTGTGTCCTTGTGACAATGGACTCCAAAATCGGTTTTGGGTCATCTCCACATATGTTTAAAAACGACTGCGCACATTCGACTCGACGTTCACGTTGGAGAGCAGAAAGAAGTCGCGGTATCCATCTAGCACTAATTTTATTCATACCTAAATGGTCATGGATAATTCGGCGAACACTTATTTCGGAAATGTTTGTTATCACTGCTAATTGCTTCACTTTCAAACGGCTATCTTCTAGCACTAAATGTTCAATAATTGAAATTTGTTGAGGCGTTATAACTTCAATTGGTCGACCCGACCGATCAGCATCTTCCAGGGATTATTGCCCCAAACGGATATATTTTGCCCACTTTTTTACAGTTGAATACGAAAAAGATGAATCACCGTAAACGCCATCTGAACGTTGTTTAATGTAATAAGGTGTATGCCCTTCCTTTGTTAAAAATTTAATGACCGCGCGGTACTCAATTTTCGTTACTTTAGACATTTTCGTGCGCTAGTCATATTTATAGGGTACACCTCGCGTATGTGCATGCATGACGTGACGGAGTTAAAACACGTTTTAACCTGTATAAGCCTGTCAGACCGAGAATTTATGGCGCCTACCTCGTACATATTGATATCGAAGGGGAATGGGGGGGGGATTGTAAGGTGGTAATATGAACATAAAATGTTGAATAATTGTAATTGGATGTTGAATGCTTTAAAAATATTTTTTTAAATACTATTCCAAACATAATATGTTTTTATATATAGCGAGTTTTTGCAGTTATTTCCGTTTCTCACATCCTAAGCGCCATTTATCTCTATCGTTCCACTCTTCCTCCCGTAGACTTCTCTTCCTCATTTATTCTTTTATATTTTCCATCCATCTCCTTCTTGGTCTGCCTCACTTATTCCTTTGAGGTGGATTCCAATTCCACACTCTTCTTGGTAATCTTCCTTCCTCCATTTCACGCAGATGTCCATACCACCTCAGCTGCCTCCTATTTATAGCATCTACAGCATCCTTCACCCCCATTCTATCTCTGATTTTCTCATTTCTGACATGGTCGTATAATGTTATTCTACAGCATCTTCTCCAATATGTTATTTCCGCCGAAAGCAACCTTTGATTCATTCTTTTGTCTATCACCCATATCTCTGACCCATATGTCATAACTGCTTCAATGATTGCTTTAAATATGTTGGTTTTTGTCTTTTTTGTTCCACAGAGTAGGATGTAATGCTTTCGTCATATTCTTTCTTCTGGCTATTTTCTTCATTATGTCCTTGTTGTCTCTACCATCCTCGTCTATTGTGACCCCCAGGTATTCATACTGGCTTACATTTTTATTGTTCCGCTGTCTAGCTCTCTATCCCGTCCTTTCCCTCCTCTGACCATATATTGGGTTTTCTCCATGTTTAACTGCAGGCCCCACTTAGTACATTCTTCTATGAGCTTGTTCAACATGTATGTCATATCCTGTTGATCCTCCGCTACTACTATTTGGTCATCTGTAAACAGTATCGTATGTATCGGGCTGTCATTTAGCCATGTTTCCATGGGACTACATTTTTTGGTCCAATATTTTAAGGCCCCGTCCAGGTAAATTTTAAAAAGGGTGGGGGGCAGGCAGCATCCTTGCTTTACTCCCTTTGATGGTGTGAATGGCGATGAGACTTGGGCTCCCAGTTTTACGACATCTTGACTGTCTTTGTACAGGGCTTTCACTGCGTTTATGTATTTTTTATTTATGCCCGCTTGTTCCATAGAAACCCACAGCTTTTGAAGCGGAACGGAATCAAATATGTACCTGTTTTTATGAAAGGAGGTAAATCGGATGGACTGAACTATCGACCAATTACCATTATAAGCAATTTTGCCAAGATATTTGAAAGTACTCTAAATCAATAAATCTCTTGTAAGTTTAGGTATAGGTTTGCACTTCAACAGCACGATTTCATCTGCGGCAGATCTACTACAACCAACTTGTCAGAATTAACTTAATTTATGAGTCACGCTCTGGACAATTGAACACAAGTGGATATTATATACACCTACTTTAGGCTTTTGATTCCTCTTTTTGTTCTCCTTATATACTTCATCTTTTATCACTCATTTACTTTATGCTAAAATGCATCTGTATGTAGGCGATGCCCAGGTATATTACACATTTAGATGCTCATATTGTGTGGAAGCTATTCAAAGAGTAAATGAAGATCTGGAGGCTATTCGATCCGTGTTTCTCAGGTACTCACTGAATATTAATCCTGCTAAATCGCAGGCTTTGGTCTTTGGTAATAGGGAAATTGTTAACACATTGAACTCATCATTAGATATTCACATTGGTGGTGAGGAGATTCCTGTTGTTGATAGCGCAAGGAGTTTGGGCTTGACTTTGGATAACTCTGTTCGTTTTTGTAATCATGTGACTACTAGTTGCATAAAATCGGCATACATGAATTTGAAAAAGCTATATCCATACATGTCAATATTAAATATAACCACGAAAAAATTACTTTGCGACACATATGTACTGTCTCGCTTTACATACTGTTCAGAAATATTTCGTACCTGTTTTGACAATGCCACGAGCCTCCGAATACAGAAAGCTCAGAATAATTGTATGAAATATATTCACGGTAATCTTTATCATAAAATTCTAACGAGCAGATGCCCACCGTCCTTGTACTATAAATTTCGATTCAGAACGGACGTGCATAATCTGACCGCGCGTTTTCGTGGGTTGATATCTCCGCCGCTTCACAGACTCATTCTGTTTGAAAGATCACTCTCATACGGAATTTATAAAAAATATAGTAACATTCCTGCTGAATGGAAGAAGTGCATGACTACCCAATTTAAGAAAAAATTCAAGTCCTAATTTTCCCGCGTCTCAGGGGTTGCGTAGATATGCGCTGCCATCTCTCTGAACCATTTTCTGTGAACTATGTAATATTAATGCTAATCTCTTATAAACCATTATAGCTCTACAATAATTTTATATATTGTTAGCATCCATACCGCTGTAACTTTGTATGCCATAACAAGTTAAATTGTTCTCACACATAATTTAGTTTAAGTTTTTTGATTTAAGTGTTTAGTAAGTAAGCATTCCTGTAGCGACAAAAAAATTTTCTCATTTTTTCCTTTATAAATGTTTAGCCAAAGTTAGACAACAGCAGCGGCATAATATTTTTTTATGCTCCTGAACCTCGCCCTGAGATTGTGTAGTTCTTTTTCTTTTTTTCCTTCTTTTTTCTCACCATTTGCAACTTGTATGTACTTCGTAGTTTTTATGTTCTTTGTATTTCTATTTTTTTACTTGCGAGGGGTGGTTTCTATATTCCCTAACTAGTCATGAAGTCTCGAAGAGTAATAAAAATTTATTTTTCAATTCAGCCCTCTTGCTTTCGAATGCAAGTATTACATCGCTTTAATAACATCGCTAATCCATTACAAAAAAAATCCTTTGGCTTGTCTGCAAAATATCTTTCAACATCCGCTATAAGTTCGTCATCGTAAATAAATTTTGTTCCCCTTCGCTTTAATTGAATCTCTTAGACTATGACATGCCGCTCTTTAAAATTTGTTAAATATTAATTAACAAAACTAATTGCCAAATTGAATGGCCTGGTGCTCCCATCTACACTTAACAACAGATACTTAAATGTCCTGTGCACTCTTAGGGATATTTAACATCACAGTGGCTTTGTCATCGATTAAAATTACAGTTGGCGTTCGTCCACCTTCGCTAATCTATAATTGACAGTTAATTAGTTCTTAAGCATGAAAACAAAATGCTTTATATTTAATAATAAATGTTTTTAGTGTCTAGTGAATGTGAATTTACCAACAATAAATGCTCTGATACTGGTATACTCGGTTTCGGAGGAAAAAATTAAGGTAATGCACTGGGAGGATTATGTAAATTCTTTCATGGACTGCCTGAAAGAATAAGGAAAATGCCCTCACGGTGTGCCTGAGAGTGCTCTGAAAATTCACTCATGGACTGCCTAAGAGAACTCTGACTTTCCTAATAAAATCGTGGCTTCATATAGTCCTGGACTCGCATATATAATGGTTTAAAACAGTATTTTTGTCATGAAAAGTACGAAGTATCACGTGCAAAACGCATGCACTGTACTTAAACACACGATATTACCACGTGCTAAATGTAGGTCTAAAATTAACAAAAATATCATTTTTCTCATTAGTAATTGATAAACATAAACATTAGATAAATTAAATATTTATTAGAATATTCGTATAGAATTATCGAACCTATTAATCTAAAATTAAATAAAAAAGCCTCTTTGATTATCATTACTTTGGACACGGTGTATATACAGGGTGAGTCATTAGTAGCCGCTTCTTCGATTGCTCATTTGTGTTTTAAATAGCATCCAACAATGCGTGGAAGATCCATGGTTGCTTGTGGCGCGTATTGTAAAAATATTTTAAGCTCTGACGCACTTCCGGTTTCACCGAAAATGCACGGAACTTAATTTTCCTAAATGATTCACCCTATATATTTTTGGATTTTCTTGTACTGTTTTAAATTGGCTGTGCAACTATTTTTTATTTTTCAAAATTGAGCCAATAGTTTTTGAGTTATTAATTTTTTTTAAATATTTAACCAAAACACGTGTTCAGAAAAAAATCATTTTCACATTGTTTTTAAAAGTAAAAACATTAACTTTGGTGGTGCTTGTAGCCAAGAAAATTATGCATCATTTGGTATAAGTTGAACTCAACAATACCTCAAAAAACTTTGTTCTTCCAAAGCCTACTTCCTGAAATTTTCACATACCAAAAACTTATTTTTTTTTAAATGGAACGCCCAGTATTTTATTAAGGCATTTTATTTTTTTTATACTGTTTCAGGTTTGTTAACAATGTCCGATACCTATCTTTTTTAATTTCTGAGATAATCACTATAGGAGCAATTAGCGGTCAATTAAAGAACTACGAGCGCTGTTGTTCTACGTGCCAAAATAGTCGTTCAACCACTGGAAGGCAGGAATGGCGCCCGACATCCTTAGTCAACTGTCAAACAAAGTAAAAATGTTAAATCCAACTATCCCAAAAATAATAATTTTACAGAATAAAGAGCATCGCATTTCAATTTTTTAATTCCGGCAATGTCCAGTTGCAGTATTTGATTTTTGACACTGTTGGTTAACATCGAAATAAAATAAAGGTCATGTTTACTGACATATTTGAAGATGCCTTCAAAAAGTTTTGAAAATCTGTCCGTATATAGCGAAGATACTCTCCTCCATTAACATTTTCATCAAAGAAATAAGGTCCAATTATGTAACTACCCACTATTCCTCCCACAGTTTTAATGACCAACGATTTTGAAAGTTTACAGGTGTGATAAAGTGAGGGATTTTATGTGTTATTATAACGGAAATTGTGACGATGAACGTATTCACTTTAATAGAAGGTGGCTTCGTTGGTAAATAACAAAAAATTGAGAAAGCCACGATAATTTATCTGCTGCCAACTGACAAAATTGTAAGCGATTCTGAAAATTTCTTTCATCTAACCCTATGTATGAATATGCTACGGGTGAATTTCATATTTTCTAATTATTCTGGATTTTCAAATTTGATTTACATCTAACTGACGACTAATTTTCGTAGTACTAGTGTGGGGGTGTTTGACTACACTCGCAAGTACCATAAACGTCTTATTCTCAGCAGTTATTGCTTTTTCCGCTCTTTCTTTCATATTTAATACTTTCTGTTCACTCAAACCATCCACTTTCGAAGGTTTCTGGCTTCGGTTGACTTCTACCAGGGATCGCTGTGCATAAAACTGGATGCTAACAAAGAGTTTTTTCAGATTCACCCAAAAGTCAATCATATTTATTAACTCTTCATAAGAATAATTCTTTTGGATGATAACTGACAGCAATGCTTTTAAAAGTTTGACATAAATGTATACCGACTTTCTTTAACAGTTGATTCAGGCAGTCAGCCGCATTCCAGCCTTTATTGGACGAATATTTGGGTGCATAGAACAGCGTCCGTAATTCATTAATTGACCGCTAATTGCTCCTATAGTGATTATCTCAAAAATTACAAAAGGTAGGTATAGGACATTGTTAACAAAAAATGAAAGAGAATAAAAAAAAGGAACAAAATGCAATAATAAAATATCGGGTGTTCCATTAAAAAAAAAAAGGTTTTTGGTATGTGAAAATTTCGGAAAGGAGGCTTTGAAAAACAAAGCTTTTTGAGGTATTGTCGAGACCAACTTTACCAAATGATGCAGAATTTTCTTGGTTACAAGCACCACCAAAGTTAATGTTTTTACTTTTAAAAACAATGTGAAAATGATTTTTTTATGAACACGTGTTTTGGTCAAATATTTTCAAAAGAAATTAATAACTCAAAAACTATTATCTCAATTTTGAAAACGAAAAACAGTTGAACAGACAATTTAAAGCAGTACAAGAAAATCCAAAAATATATAGGGTGAGTTATTTAAAAAAATTAAGTTCCATGCATTTCCGGTGAAGCCGGAAGTGCGTCAGAGCTTAAAGTATTTTTACAATATGCGCCACAAGCAACCATGGATCTTCCACTAATTCTTTTTTCTTTTATTTAAAACACGAAAGAGCAATCAAAGAAGCGGCTACTAATGACTCACCCTGTATGTATATAAGTGCAGAATTTAATGGGGTAACTCCGCTGAAAATGCAACTGCGGACACGTGTTTCGAACTACTTGATTCTCGTCAGCGCAGTGTAGCCAAGGAATAGGATGGGATAATCTTGGAGCTGAAAAACATTAATCAGAGGCATTCACAGGGGACAGCCTACCAATTGAGGCTTCAGCTAGAGTGTCCTCGATATTGAAGATGAATCTAACGTCGGCGTCGTCGCGAGGTAGACATTGTCCACCTGCGCGCCATTTGAACCCACAGGATAAAAATAAAGAAAAGAAATATTACGGATCATAGAATAATTAAGTACAGAATTTAATGGACTAACTCCGCTGAAAATGCAACTGCGGACACGTGTTTCGAACTACTTGGTTCTCGTCAGCGCAGTGCAGCTGAAGCCTCAATTGGTAGGCTGTCCCCTGTGTATGTCTCTGTTTTCAGCTCCAAGGTGATCCCATCCTATTCCTTGCCTACACTGCGCTGACGAGAACCAAGTAGTTTGAAACACGTGTCCGCAGTTGCATTTTCAGCTGAGGTACCCCATTAAATTCTGAACTTAATTATTACATGATCCGCAATATTTCTTTCTTATATCGTAATGATTAATAAAATGATTGTAAATATTTATATAAGTGTAGCTATTAGTTCTGATACTTATTCAGCCGCTTTATAAAATTATATACAGCTGTAGGATACTTTTACGTGTGCGTCATCTTACACACATTTATTTAATAGGTTATGCCATGACAAAATATACATACATACTACATATACATATAGTTATGAATGTAGTATGTACATTTCATTTCGTTTATTGTCGAACGAAATTACATATTTAACATTTAACATTTGCTTTAAATCAGCTAATACATTATCTAACAATTACCGTGTCGTTAACAATACAACCGTTATTCTTTCCCAACATGCGTACAATCAAAAAAAAAATCCAAACTAATACACCGAAATATTTCTTCTTTTCAGATGTCACCAATAATCACGGACCTCTTCTACACGCAAACAGCACGAACACGAGGATCTATTCGGAATATCCTGGAGCAGTGGCAAATAACAACAATAGAGAATACCTAATTAAAGATTGATGATCCATGAGTTACAAAAATATTTAAGAAAAAGCATTCACAAGCTTCTACATACACACATGTATATTTGCATGTGCTTGTATTGTCTAACTTTTACTGATGTTCTGTTCTTTTGTGTGTATTAACACATCTCTGCATGTGTGTATTATGATTGTCTGTCTGTATGTGATTTAGAAGATTCTTTTCGTCTTTAATAATCTTTTTGAACAATCAAGTGGGGGATTGAAAAATCACGGTGTGCTTGTGTATGATATGAAGATGAGACTCTTCTCATCGAGGTATAAAGGTGAAGTCAGGTGTAGGAAGCATCTCAGTGCGTTCACGGTGATCCGCGATCTCAATCAATTAAAAAAAAACACTATCGTCTTTCGCTCCTTTCTTTTTCTCATCTATTTGTCCGGTGTTATACAGTGTATTGAGACCGCTAAACGTAAGTATGTGAATATTATTTTTAGTTTATGTCAATCGAGTATAGTGTATTCATTTTTTTTATATTAGTTGATCCTGGTGTGTTATCCTGTACTTATAAAATTTAAAAACATTGTAAATATTATTTTAAAACGTACCGATGAAATGTAGCTGGCGTTACTATCCTTCTCCTTGAAAATTCGATCGTGTTTCGAAGAAGTGTAATTCACGAGTCGCATAAATAAGTTTGGATATATTATTTGGAAATTATTTTTAGTTTCTTTTGTAAATAGGATCCTCTGAATATATATGTAGAATATCTCTATTAGAGACTACTATGAAAAATATTTAAAAAAAAAGTTGATTCTACTAAAATTATTTTCTGTTATACAGGCTGTTTCATTTTATCTGCACAATAACTAACGTATATTTTGAAATTTTTAAACTTTACATCAAATTTTAAAGCCGATTTATTGATACAAGTTATTTTATGTTTGTCTTTTAAAATAAGTGATGTTTGTAATATTTGTGGAATTTTGCAATATCTTAACAACTGCGCAAGATATGTAATTCTTTTTATTCACTGATTTTTTGGAAGAGATGTAATTTACAGGATTGATAAATAATTTTTTATTTTTTACTTGGAAATACTTTTGGCTTTTGCTATAGTTGCATGATTATAAATTAGATCCCGCAGCTCTACTAGTGTAGTATTTAAATGTATTTGAAATTTTTTCCTGGTCATATCCTCCTCGATTAAAGATTACTTTTAGATATATAGGATGTTTCATTTCATCTGCAAATTATTCAACTTCTATTTTTTTTTAAATATAACACCCTGTATATTTTAGAATTTTTTAATTTTACATCAAAGTTAAAAGTCGATTTGTTGATCAAAGATTTGGTCAAAGTTACTTTCAAAGTTATTCTTTTACTCGTGTCTTTTGTATTACTTTTGGAATTTTGGAATATCTTAACAATTGTGCTAGATACGTAGTTGTTTTCCTTCACTGATTTTTTTGGAAGAGGCATCATTTACAGGATGGATAAATACTTTTGTAATTCTGACTTGGAAATGATTTTCGGTTTAGTTGTTGCATGATTATAAACTAGATCCCACAGTTCTATTATTATTGTATTACGTGGTGTTTCATTTTATCTGCAAAATATCCAACTTTTGTGTTTCACTACTTACACTCTGTATATTTTGGAATTTTTTAATTTTACATCAAAGTTAAAAGTCAATTTGTCGATCAAAGCCTTGGACAGTGTTACTTTCAAAGTTATTTTAATTAATAAGTTTGTATGTTTTTTTGGTAAAGTTTTTTGTAGCGTGATGGAAAAAAGTGCGAAGCTACGTTAATATCTATCAAGTGAATAAATATATTTAAAATAAATTTTAAACATGAGAACTAGCGATGGCGAACAATCATTAGAAGTAACCTTTAAATATACAGGCTGTTCCAAATAAATGTGACAATCAAAATTATACTTCTTTAACTGGAACAACCTGTATTTTTTGAAATAAATTCTCAATTAAATAAATGCCAAAGAATACACATATTAATGATGGATTCAATTTGGTGATAGAACATAAACTCATCAATTTTTTTTTCATCTTTTCAATATTATAAATTTCAATCATCAGTCAATTTTACTTTCTCTTGTCACAAACTCTGTATAGAGGTACAACATATATGGCGGTGTTTTTAAATTTGTCAATTTGGAAAACATTATAAGTTTTTTGTATGACCGGTTGATTTTATTTACATAAGTGTTATAATTTTATGAAATTGTATTATCGAGAAAAATCTCGAAATGTCATTTCAAAAAATAAAACTTTAGGACGTTGCAATTTTGTGTATTACCCTGTAATAAAGTGATTTGAAACGTTGGCTTGTAATAGCTAATTTTCGCGTTATTTTTGAAAAATATGCACGCCTCGGAACCAAAATCCACACCTCACTGTCACATTTTTGGAAAACATGGGTATCTCATATATGGTATGTAATTGTTCTTCTCCCCGAATCCGGCAATTTTGCCTATTAACGTAGCCACCCAAGTGGAAGTCAGCTTCATCAGACAATATTAGTTTGTGCTGAAAATCACTGCCACATTGTTTCATTTGCAAAATCCATTCAACAGCTTCTATTCTTGCGTCAATTGGATCTTGTAAGAGCGGGTGAAGATCTTAATGTAAAATTCGATGAAAGGTGGCACGGCTAATTGTTGAAACCGATGCCAAATGGAGGTATTTGGGTCCTGTTACAAAATGCCCCAAACAGCGGCTTTTTTCTTGTGAACGACCTGGGCAATGAACAAACGTTAAATTCTTTTGACAAAATTACGAATACAGTTGACAGTAAGACGATCGTGTTTACCGAAATGAGAATAGTTATTTACCAACCAAGGCCGGGAAGACTGGGTTCGTAAATTGTTTTGGTTCTTTTTTCTACGTTATTATTTATAAGTCTAATTTAAGGCTAGCGATTTTGAAATTATTCATAAAGCCGTGTGTCAGATTTAGTGTGAATTTTGGTAAGCGCCTTTAAAGTAATTCTGCAACGTTATGAAATAAAAAAAGATTGAATTTAATCCCAGAACTGATTTGAAGCTCTTATACTCTACACCTAAATCTTGACAGAACATATTAGGCATTTATTTGTGCTTTTGAAATACAATAATTTTGTTTACGATGAAGCCTGTTACAAGCTGCAAAATTAGGAATATGAGAATTTTAAATTTCGAGGTTTTTCCGCAAACAATTTAATACATAAAATATATTTCAGAGATATCTTTTTTTGGATAATTTCTTTTCTATAGAAAATGTGGAAAACACAAAAAAGGGCAACACCGAAAAAGTTTATTACACAAATTTATTCTTAACATAATTAATTTACACCATAATTGTCAGCTATATCAAAATAGAAGAATGAGGAATAAGGAAATGTTATATATAGGAAATAGATATATTTTACTTACTTAAATTTATTTTGAAATGTCAATTTTTTGACTGGCATTATGAACGTCAAAGTTGAATGTATATATTTTACTTTAAACTTTTTTTTGAAGATTTTATAAAAATAAACTAAGAAACCAACAAAAAATTAATAGTATCATAATATTTCTGCTTCATCAGACAATATTAGTTTGTGCTGAAAATCACTGCCACCTCGTTTCATTTGCAAAATCCATTCAACAGCTTCTATTCTTGCGTCAATTGGATCTTGTAAGAGTGGGTGAAGATCTTAATGTAAAATTCGATGAAAGGTCGCACGGCTAATTGTTGAAACCGATGCCAAATGGAGGTATTTGGGTCCTGTTACAAAATGCCCCAAACAGCGGCTTTTTTCTTGTGAACGACCTGGGCAATGAACAAACGTTAAATTCTTTTGATAAAATTACGAATACAGTTGACAGTAAGACGATCGTGTTTACCGAAATGAGAATAGTTATTTACCAACCAAGGCCGGGAAGGCTGGGTTCGTAAATTATTTTGGTTCTTTTTTCTACGTTATTATTTATAAGTCTAATTTAAGGCTAGCGATTTTGAAATTATTCATAAAGCCGTGTGTCAGATTTAGTGTGAATTTTGGTAAGCGCCTTTAAAGTAATTCTGCAACGTTATGAAATAAAAAAAGATTGAATTTAATCCCACAACTGATTTGAAGCTCTTATACTCTACACCTAAATCTTGACAGAACATATTAGGCATTTATTTGTTGTTTTGAAATACAATAATTTTGTTTACGATGAAGCCTGTTACAAGCTGCAAAATTAGGAATATGAGAATTTTAAATTTCGAGGTTTTTCCGCAAACAATTTAATACATAAAATATATTTCAGAGATATCTTTTTTGGATAATTTCTTTTCTATAGAAAATATGGAATACACGAAAAAAGGGGAACACCGAAAAAGTTTATTACACATAAATTTATTATTAACATAATTAATTTACACCATAATTGTCAGCTATATAAAAATAGAAGAATGAGGAATAAGGAAACGTTATATCTAGGAAATAGATATATTTTACTTGCTTAAATTTGTTTTGAAATGTCAATTTTTTGACTGGCATTATGAACGTCAAAGTGAATGTATATATTTTACTTTAAACTTTTTTTGAAGATTTTATAAAAATAAACTAAGAAACCAACAAAAAATTAATAGTATCATAATATTTCTTTATTATATCAATTTGAATATTGCTTCAGTATATGTGATGTAAAAACAAAATAAATAATTAAACTTAGTCAAAATATTTTATATACTGTGAAATAATATTTCCTACATTGGTTTTAGGCAAAAAAGGAATTAACGTATTTCAAAATGATAAAACTTCTTTATTTTTGCCTCTAAATTTAGAAAACTTCCTTACTTACTTTGAACGAATGGTCTAATCAAAAAATTGTCAATGATTCCTGCCCAAATATTAAGTGATTGAAACTGATGTTGATAATGCGAAACAATAGTGGCATGAGGATTTTCATCAGCCCACACATGCGTATTGTGTAAATTGGTGATACCATTTCTGGTTAACATTGCTTCATCCGTGAAAAGAATAATGCTCATGAAGTTAACATTATTACGTTGCTGATCGAAAACCTAGTTTGAAAACTGCATTCTACGAGGAATATCTTCAGGAATCAGTTCATGTATTTTTTGCAAATGATATGGACATAACAGCTGTCCATGAAGAACTTCATATACTATTGTTTTCGATGTATAGTACACTGTGCTGTGTCGAGTTCCTCTAATCGCGGCATACGTACGGTTCTTCTCACACCAGCATCAGTACTACTTTTTCCAAACTTTCCTAAAATTATGAAGATAGCCAATAATATGTATTTCTTTATTAACTGGAATCGCCCACCATTCTCCCTTAGACGTTGATCAACACGTTGAAATGTCTTATGGTTTGGTAGAGCACGATTAGGAAATCTTTCTTGATATAATCTTCTGGCTTCTAAAGCATTGCAAGACGCAAGACCATACATCAGATGCATATCTGCATACTCAATAAACGTGTATTCCATACTTCGAATAAATTCAATGTGTCAACGATGTGTTGACAAGTTCTAAAATGCCGGATATTTTATTTATTTCGTACCATAGTAACGTTTGCAACAGCAATAGGTTTTTTTTAGTGCTGATAAAAACTAAAACGCACATTTTTTGCAAACTTTTTCTCGTAAACAGTTCATTTTAACGACAATAAGCAACATACCTTTTTTAAAATCTATGGTTCAAGTTATCCATTTTAATATTTTTAAAGTCTATATCATACAGTATGTTAAAAATTTAGGCATTAAGTTTTAAAGATTAGCCCGCCCCTGGTAAACTACAAAAGAGATTCAATAGAAACCGATTTCCAGCGGCGTCCTTCAGGGAAGCATATCTCCGTAGGAGGGGCCTGTAGGAGAAATTCTATAGGAACTTGTCATCTTATGTGTTCATATTCTATCTGCATCCAAGAGATTTCCCACATTTTCCCGGACACCCTGTATACACACGTGTTGATCTATTGTTACTTTTATTCTACAGATATGTACAAATTACAAATACTAATTTACATGCAAAAGCAACGATTTTTCGACATACGACTAATTGTCAATTAAGTGGCATTGAACAGACACATGTACAGATTTTCCATACACATCGAGAATAATTCCTTAAATAATAATAAAACACAATTGTTTTGTGTCAGAAATTATAATGTTCACACGACATATGCTTCGCCACACTGTGGCTTTATCAGGTGGATGAAAATACGATTTCAGAGTACATATTAGCTCCTATATATATCAATACAAAAATAATCTCATTCTGAGAGCGGGCGGAGAGATTTGAATTTTAAATTGAGTAAGGGGGAATTATTTATATCTAGTTTGTCTTTTAAGATGATACCTAATTTATTACATTTATTAATTTCGAAATTTTCTAGCATATTAATTTTTTTACATTTTCTAGAACATGTACAGTTGTAAAATTCGTATTGAATTTTTCATTCTGTTATAGGCAATGATTCGCAAAAATTAAGTGAGAGTGTCTTCTTATCCTTATAACATCTTTCGTGTTTTTTACTTTCTTATACGTAGTATAAGGAAGTATTGTGATGATGAAAATTTTCGACCTCGAGATTTTTGCAGATGTCCACGTTTTGAGGTCCCCTGATACCAAAAAAGTGGTTTTTAAAAAATGTCTGTGTGTCTGTCTCTCTCTCTCTCTCTCTCTCTCTCTCTCTCTCTCTCTCTCTGTGTGTGGGTGTGTGTGTGTCTGTGTGTGACCACGATACCGGTCAAACCGCTGTAGATATCAATTCCAAATGTTGTATTTACGAATATAATCTCCCTCTTGAGAACTGATTAGATTTTGAGCAAAATCGGCAGACCGGAAGTAGTAGTTTACTTCAGTGAAAAAATCGAATTTTGCAAATATTTCGTCAATTACTAAGTTTAAACAAATTTATAAAGAATTCAAATGTACTCAAAATTAAATTTGAGAAAAATTGTTTTAATAAAGTTTTTCGAAATTCCTACCGGAAGTAGGTCTTTTACTCTTATCGAAAATCAGTTTTTTGCGAATATCTCGTAAGTTATGCTTTCTAGGCAGGTACATTACGAGTATAAAAGTATTTAGAATATACTTCTAAATATCTTTTGTATAAAAAAAATTTCAAAATTCAGACCGGAAGTACCACTTTTACTCTTATCGAATAGCGATTTTTTGCAAATATGTCGTAAATTATGCATTCTATATATATTTATGAAGAGTACAAAAGTATTTAGAGTTGGATTTGGAATATTTTTTGTATAAATGAAATTTCAAAATTCGGACCGGAAGTAACACTTTCATACGTATAAGAAAGTCGTGTGGTGGCCACACCTCATTTTTCATTCTAGTATCGAAGGTTTTTCCTGTGCGTCCTACATACACTTTTTTATAGTCTTCGCATGTCAACTTGTATACCTCTAAGTTTAATTATAATTAAATATTATCCGTTTTATCTTTATTGTTTTTTGTAAGTAATTGTTTGTTTTGAATGAAATGCTCTCTTCCCTACTTGTTTTAATTAAGTTCCCTACTATTTTTGAAATTCTACCAATGGAATTATAACTCTGGGTTCTATTTTTTTTTCTGTGGGGTAAATTAGGGATGGCGTTTTAGATTTCTGTAGTTTTGCTAAAATATTATTAATTAAATCTATTGAAAAATTATCTGCTTATCAATCAATGTTTCATAGACTATTAACGTTCATTTGAGTAAAGAAAACTTTGATTTAGAATTAAACAGAATATACATTATAGCGCTAAATAACGGCTTTTTTATAGATTTAATTAGAAATATTTTAGCAAAACTACAAAAATCTAAAACAACATCCCTAATTTATCCCACAGTAAAAAAGAATAGAAACCACTGTTATAATTCCATCACATACATTGGTAGAATTTCAAAAACAGTAGGGAACTTAATTAAAACAAGTAGGGAAGAGACCATTTCATTCAAAACAAACAATTACCTACTCACAAAAAGCAATAAAAAACAATAAAGGTAAAACGGGCAATAGATTAAACTCAAGTTGACATTCGAAGACTGTAAAAAAGTGTATGTAGGACAGACAGGAAGGACATTCGATACTAGAATGAAACAACACGAAAGATGTTATAAGGATAAGAAGGCAGGCTCAACTTTTGCGAATCATTGCTTAGAACAGAATCATAAATACAATACCCATTTTACAACTGTACATGTTTTAGAAAAAAGTAAAAAACTTAATATGCTAGAAATTAATAAATTTAATAAATTAGATATAATTTTAAATGACCAACTAGATATAAATAACACCCCCTACTCAATTTAAAATTCAAATCTATCCGCCCCCTCTCGCAATGAGATTATTTTTATGTACTTTTGTTATCATTTAATAAGATTAATATACGCGAGGTGCATATGTTGCTATAGCAGATTAATTGATTTACAAATATGTTATTAAACCTGGAAGTCTAAACGAATAAAATGGTGGTTAAGTTAGTAGTTTTGAAGAATTTAATTTATATGAATCATGACTAAAAACAATTTATCAAGCGTTAGAAATTGCATTCTTTCTGTTTAACTGTAAAATTTAGCGCATTTCATTCAATACATGACGTTTCAACATAGGCATCTTTAAAAATATTGGTCTCACGTTTTGTATTTCAATGCATCATATGAATAATTAAAATATAGATTGATTATACGTTTGCAAAATTCTCCACTCGGAATTCTTTGTTGTTAGTCTATTTTTAGACGGCGGCAATTAATTGTGGGATTAGATTTTCCGAAGGTTTATTTGTCATTTAAATATTGCGATTTCTTTTTTATTTTTATTATGGCAATCCTCTATACCAATAATTGAATCTAAATATAAACACATACTCATACGTAACTTACACATGCTGCCATTAAAATTAAAACATTATATGATGTAATTTGTAGGTAGTTAAGGCATATGCGCGTGTGCGTGAATAATTTTTTTGTATAATATGTGTAAAATAGCAGTTAAATTTTATTAATTCACTTACTTAGTGAACGGATTTGAAATTTTATTTTAATTGTGTTTATAATGATTTTTTTTTAAATTGTTAGTTGATATATTGTTCCTCTGTAATAATATAAATGTACTTTTACTTATTGCATATGTTCAGATATTTATATTTCATGAGGATGACACACATGAAAATCTTGCTGTGTACATGTTTCATAATTTGACGATTATTAAGCACGATTCTTTAACTAATTTTAAGGTTTTTATATCCTCCAATGTTAATGAAAGTTTCATAATGCAGTGAAATTATAAGTGTCATGTCGAGTGTTTGGATATTTAATACTTGAAAAATCTGTTCAGTTGACAAAATATTGTTTGGAGGATAATTATGACAAAGGGTAAATTTTTCATGAATATTATTATTTACCAATAAATTAATGTTACCTTGTATTTATTTCTGGTTTATGTAAAATCATACTAAGTATACCCTGTTTCAGAATAAGAAGTAGTGACTCAAGTATCTCGCCAAAACCTGGAGCACATAACCTCAAATATAGTAAAACAATTTGATATGATAATTAAACAGTACAGAATGTTGTAATTTGTCACTAATTTTCAATTTTATTATTTTTCTAATAAGTGAAAAGTATTTATATTAATGAAATTATTGTACAATAGTTATTTATGTGCCAAGTCATTAAAGCGATTCTTTATCGAACGAGTCTGAAGGCACTTTACTGACGTGGTGCATACAACATTTTATCGCCAATCGCAAAAAATTTGGAACTTGAAAAATAAAGATATATATATACCGTGTGGCCGCCGTTCATAGCGCGATGCATGTATTAGTAACTACTGGTCGACTATAAATGGGCGTGCCAACTTGAATTGCCACACCGACAGCAGGCGTATAAGTTATACGTATAAATGTATTCGTAGGCAAATCAAGTGAAAAGCAGTGTAATAGGTATTGCGTTTCCGTTGTTAGTAATTATTTGTAGTTGTTTGAAGCATCAGATAATCACTGATAATATATCAGTGAAGTAACTCATCACAGCTTCATAAACAACATAAAAGAGCAAAAATAAATAATAAATAACTCCTAGACTTTAAAACAAAAAAAAAACTTCTTAACTAAAATAATATTTTTCAACAAATATTATAATCTAAAAACTCAAGTATAATAAAATACTGAAACATAAAATATTTACTTGTTAAAACAGAATTGTAATTCAACATTGCAATTAACCTGTAATTAGCTAAAAAAATGTTATTCTTAAGCAATAATAAAACTCGAACTGACGCCCATATGTGGAAGCGACACGGCGAATGCGACTGCCCGACTACACCGTATAAATGTGGATTTTTTGGACAAATACGAGTGCATGATAGGCATATGCGAAATACTAGCACTGTTGTAATCCAGTATAACACTGCGTCTACTTGTTTACCGTTCTAATACACAGACATCTCTATCTGTTTCGCTTACTCTACAGGTATCGCTATAATGCAGACGCACGCGGTCTTATGGTATATAGCCATATAGGTATAGAGGAGATGCGTTATATTCAATCCACCTCATTGATGATATTTATATGTTGTCATAACTGTATTAGTGAAAATAAAAAAGTTATTTTGTGAAATTATATTTGAGGGCTTTTATTTCACTAGTTTAAATAGAAAATATATACATTGATCGTAATATATGCATTCATGGCAAATAAATACATAATTTCCGTTTCAATATTAAATTTCTCTCTTATATATTTTTAAAAAGCAAATAATTCAATTCAGTGTTGTCAGATAAATCATATCTGTCAAAAAGGGTTGAATTATGTATATTTTGGTGTTTATGAAATCTAGCTGTGTGTTTGTGTCATGTTTATTAGCTGTTGTAGCTTTTTTAATTTCAATGATTTCTAATAAATCTAATTTTTTTCCTTTATAACTATTATGTAATAATGTATAATTATTAGCGTCGAATGCATGTATAAGGTCTATGCAATGTTCAGCAAAGCCTGTATTTTTGCTATTGTTTAAAATGGATTTTTTATATTCATTAATACGATCGTGTACGGGTCTGCTTGTTTGACCAATGTAGATTGCGTCACAATCACTGCAACCTACCTCATAGACACCTGATTTGTCACACAATTTTGTTTTTTCTTTATTATTGACTAAGATTTTTCCTAAATTTACTTTGTTTACTTGTATTTTATTAAACAGTAACATGAAATTAGTCTCCTTCGATAATAACAATCTCTTTACTTCAGTGCATACCAAAGAATTAAAAGCAATTTTATTTAAAGAGATCCAGAATTCTCAGCTAATCCCAGATCAACAAAACATTTTACAAAAATCTATTAACACTTGTTTCAACCAAAATTACTTCAAATTTTGCAATAAATTTTATAAACAAACTAGTGGTCTACCCATGGGTAGTCCGTTAAGATATATATGATAGGTTTTGAAGATAGATACATAAAGAATAGTAACAACCCTTTTTACTTTCTTATATAGGTAGTATAACGAAGTATTGTGATGATGAAAATTTTCGACCTCGAGATTTTTGCAGATGTCCACGTTTTGAAGTCCCCTGATACCGAAAAAGTGATTTTTAACAAATGTCTGTGTGTGTCTGTGTGTGACCACGATAGCGGTCAAACCGCTGTAGATATCAATTCCAAATTTTGTACTTACGTGTATTATCTCCCTTTTGATATCTGATTAGTTTTTCAGTAAAATCGGTAGACCGGAAGTAGCAGTTTACTTCAGTGAAAAATTCGGATTTTGCCAATATTTCGTCAACTACTAAGTTTAAAAAAATTTATAAAGAATTCATATGTACTTAAAATTAAAATTGAGAACAATTTTATTTAAAAAGCTTTCGAAATTCCTACCGGAAGTAGGTCTTATACTCCTATCGAAAATCAGTTTTTTGCAAATATTTCGCAAATAATGCTTTTTAGACAGTTACGTTACAGGTATAAAAGTATTTAAAATATAATTTTCAATACCTTTTGTATAAAAAAATTTCAAAATTCAGATCGGAAGTACCACTTTTACTCTTTTCGAATAGCGATTTTTGCAAATATGTCGTAAGTTATGCATTCTATATATATTCATCAAGAGTACAAAAGTATTTAGTTCTAGATTTGCAATATTTTTTGTATACATGAGATTCCAAATTCGCACCGGAAGTAGCACTTTTATATACTGCATGACATGGAAACTGCAACACCAAGAAGGGGTGCGGATGTTTTGACCAAACTTGGTAGAAACGTATAACTAGTCAAAGGCAATAATTGATTAAAATTTCAAAGAAAAAAAACAAAAGACTAACACAATTTAACATAATTTTTATTAATAATGTGTTGAACCGCCCCTATTAGTGTCACACTCCCTCACTCTTCGTGGCATTGATTCGACTAGGTGGTCGATATCCTCTTGGGGTATGGTGTCCCAAGCAACCTGTAATTCATGCCGGAGAGCTATTAGTGTCTGCGGGGGATTGGCTAAATTCATAAGTTTTCGTCCCATAATGTCCCACACATGTTTTATTGGCGAGAGGTCGGGGGATTTGGGTGGCCATGGCAAGATATTGACATGAGCCTCTTCCAAGCGATTTATAGAAATTCTCGCTACGTGGGGAGGGGCATTATCCTGCTGGAAAAGTGGGTCTTCGAGCGTTTGAAGATATGGTAGAATATGGGGTTCTACCACCTCATCAATGTAACGCTGGGCGTTCATTGTGGTTTGGATGAACACCAATTGAGACCTACTCCCATATGCTAAGCACCCCATACCATAACACCCACTGCTCGATGCACATGCCTTTCAAAGGAAAACTGAATATCACGACGTTCCCCACGTCTTCGTCTGACCCTCATACGGCCATCATGCATCCCTAGACAAAATCGAGATTCATCACTGAATACCACCCTGTGCCACTCCACGTTCCAGTGCAGTCGCAATCTACACCACTCCAAACGTTGCTGTCGGTGTTGAGCCGTAAGTGGTAACACAAGATGTGGACGATAAGATTGTAAGCCGAAACCCCTAATTCGACGATAAACGGTTCGAAGGGTTACAGGACGACCAATATTACCTAACCACACGTCAGCAATTGATCTGGTACTGGAAAACCTGTCTCTTAGTGCCATTAAGCGAAGGCGGCGGTCCTGTATCTCATTAGTTCTTCTTCGGCCTCCGGTTCCTCTTTGGCGTCTTTCCTGACCTTCCCTAGTCCATGATTGATAACAGCGCATATTGGTGGATTGGTTCCGGTTAAGGCGATTTGCAATTTCCCTGTATGAAAAACCACCTTCTCGCAAACCAACAATTCGACCTCTGTCGAATTCGCTTAATTGGCGATAATTTCCACGTTGCCGCACTCTAGGCATAATAAAACTCTTTAAACACGTTAAACAAAGGTATAATAAGACAAAACCGTTGAAATTAATTTCAAACAAACAATTAATACACCACACATTAATGTCAGCGAAAACTGAATGAAGTGTCAGATGTGTCATGACCACTTGATCTATCACAACAAAATTTTAATCAATTATTGCTTTTGACTAGTTATACGTTTCTACCAAGTTTGGTCAAAAAATTCGCACCCATTCTTGGTGTTGCACTTTCCATGTCATGCAGCATACTCTTAGCGAGTAGCACTTTTTTTCGAATATCTTGCAAAGTATGCATTCTATAGCGATTTATTAAGAGAATCAAAGTACTTAGAATAGAATTTTGAATAAGTTTTGTATAAAAAAATTCTTAAAATTGTATAGTTTGAAACGCTCATACGTATAAGAAAGTCGTGTGGTGGTCACACCTCATTTTTTAAGACTCATCTCCTTTCGGGCTAGATATGTAGACGACATATTATGTATTTGGTCAGGCACTGACAGACAATTAGATTTTTCAGTCATTTAAATTCAGTTAACAATAATATACAATTTACAATAGAAAAAGAGGTGGAAAAAACTTTTTGGACATAAAAATCACTAGAATAAAACAAAGATTAGAATTTGATATATTTAGGAAAACAACTACCACAGATACTATTATTCCCGCTAATTCAAACCAATCTTGGATAATAAAAATGAGGTGTGGCCACCACACGACTTTCTTATACGTATGAGCGTTTCAAACTATACAATTTTCAGAATTTTTTATACAAACATTATTCAAAATCCTATTCTAAGTACTTTCATTCTCTTAATAAATCGCTATAGAATGCATACTTTGCAAGATATTAAAAAAAAAAGAGCTACTCGCTAAGAGTAAAAGTGCTACTTCCGGTCCGAATTTTGAAATTTCATGTATCCAAAAAATTGTAAATCCAACTCTAAATACTTTTGTACTCTTAATAAATATATATAGGATGCATAATTACGACATATTTGCAAAAAATCGCTATTCGGTAAGAGTAAAAGTGGTACTTCCGGTCCGAATTTTGAAATTTCTTTTATACAAAAGTTATTTAGAATTATCATTTAAACACTTTTATACTCGTAATGTACCTGCCTAGAAAGCATGAATTGCGAGATATTCGCAAAAAACTGATTTTCGAAAAGAGTAAAAGACCTACTTCCGGTAGGAATTTCAAAAAACTTTTTTAAGACAATTTGTCTAATATTTCATTTTGAGTACACTTGAATTCTTTATAAATTTGTTTAACTTAGTAATTGACGAAATATTTGCAAAATTCGATTTTTTCACTGAAGTAAACTACTACTTTTGGTCTGCCGATTTTGCTCAAAATCTAATCAGTTCTCAAGAGGGAGATTATATTCGTAAACACAAAATTTGGAATTGATATCTGTAGCGGTTTGACCGCTATCGTGGTCACAGACAGACAGACACACAGTAATTTTTTTAAAACCACTTTTTTGGTATCAGGGGACCTCAAAACGTGAACATCTGCAGAAATCTCGAGGTCGAAAATCTTCATCATCACAATACTTCCTTATACTACGCATATGAAAGTAAAAATGGCAGCCTTTGACAGTTTAATCCATTGATTACTCAACTTTCCGTTAAACACTGATAACTACAAAAGAGAAGACATTTTAAAAACTATATAGCATTAAATAATGGTTATAGTACACAACTCATTGATGGATTAACTATATACCGGGACTTAGCAGCAGAGTTTCTAACGAATTAAAAAATGAGGTGTGGCCACCACATGACTTTCTTATACGTATGAGCGTTTCCAACTATACAATTTTAAGAATTTTTGTATACAAAACTTATTCAAAATCATATTCTAAGTACTTTCATTCTCTTAATAAATCGCTATAGAATGCATACTTTGCAAGATACTCGAAAAAAAGTGCTACTCGCTAAGAGTAAAAATGCCACTTCCGGTCCAAATTTTGAAATTTCATATATACAAAAAATATTGCAATTTCAACTATAAATACTTTTGTACTCTTGATAAATATATATAGAATACATAATTTGCGACATATCTGCAAAAAATCGCTATTCGGTAAGAGTAAAAGTGGTACTTCCGGTCCGAATTTATAATTTTTTTTTATACAAAAGATATTTAAAATTATAATTTAAATACTTTTATACTCGCAATGTACCTGCCTAGAAAGCATGACTTGCGAGATATTCGCAAAAAACTGATTTTCGATAGGAGTGAAAGACATACTTCCGCTAGGAATTTTGAAAAACCTTTTAAATAAAATTGTTGTTGAATTTTTCACTGAAGTAAACTGCTACTTCCGGTCTACAGATTTGACTGAAAAACTAATCAGATCTCAAGAGGGAGATTATATACGTAAGTACAAACTTTGGAATTGATATCTACAGCGGTTTGACCGCTATCGTGGTCACACACAGACACACACACAGACACACACAGACATTTTTTAGAAACCACTTTTTCGGTATCAGGGGACTTCAAAACGTGGACATCTGCAAAAATCTCGAGGTCGAAAATTTTCATCACAATACATCCTTATACTACGTATAAGAAAGTAAAAAGCTAGGTTTAAATATTTTCCAAGTAAACAAAGTGAATTTAGGAAAAATCTTAGTCGATAATAAAGAAAAAAACAAAATTGTGTGACAAATCAGGTGTTTATGAGGTAGGTTGCAGTGATTGTGACGCAATCTACATTGGTCAAACAGGCAGACTCGTACACGATCGCATTAATGAACATAAAAAATCCATTTGAAACAATAACAAAAATACAGGCTTTGCTGAATATTGCATAGACCTTATACATGAATTAGATACTAATAATTATACATTATTACCTAATAGTTATAAAGGAAGAAAATTAGATTTATTAGAATAATTGAAATTAAAAAAGCTACAAAGGCTAATAAACATGTCACAAACACACAAATAGATTTCATAAACACCCCTATTATTGACACTGTACTTAAGGCACTAGCACATAGATATAAATAGGTATTGGTAACTTTCTTAGTTTAGTTTAAGTCTGTAAACTCTTCGATAATGACCGAGAGGTCGAAACACGTGTCAGAGAAAAATAAATCTGTCCTAAGTGAAACAATATAACCTAGTGTTTATTCGTTTTAATAATAATATTTATAATGTTTCACCAAGAATCAACCGTAGATTCTATTAATTTTAAGAATTATTTTCCTTTTAAATCGACTGATAGTGATTAGAAAATTGCAAAAGAATGATGTTTATAAAAATAATGTTTCAATTTTCAAACACCGAAAAAAACTCATTTTAAAATCAATTAAAACTAGATAAATACGTCGGACTGGCGGCATTTTAACATCTGTTACTTGATATGATATATCTCGTCACCCCCGGTGGACCGGAGGCGCATGAATAGCTATCGGGAGTTTGGGGTTCAAATTTCACTTGTGCGTAAATTCTTATTATTATATTAACCTGCTTAAATTATTAGTACAACAAAAGAAAATAGTGATTTGAAATTGATATTGCAACTCTTTGTAAATTGGCGATGATTATAAAAAGTAGTAAGGTAATATTATTGTTGTTATTTCACCTCTAGGCTCACGTTCTTGTACAGCATTTGCAAAAGAAGAGTTAAATTCCTTTAAACAAGGTAACTTTAGATGATATAATTTCTTACCAATCGTTGCCTAACACTTCTATAAACAGGCGTTTAAATCTTTGTTTGTTTTATATAATATCTATTACTGAAATAATATACAATATACATACTCTAACATTAAGAATATAAATTCTTTCAACACTAAATACTCGCATAATGAAAATTCCAATAGAGAAAGAAAAGATATTAAATCATTACCATTATGTAACACACTGGAGTTGGTCCATATACTTTTATAGATACAATGTTTGTATATTTACATTACTGTTAGAGTGTATTTAACATTCAACGTATGTCACCAGCCGTGGATTTGTTTAGATTACCATTAGTGAAAAATCCCCAGTGTATAATGTCTTAAAATAGTTTTAAAAAGGAATCTTATATCTATACTATTATATTTTATATTTTGGTTATGCGTCTGAATTATTTTAAAATTTTGGAAATGATAATTTCGAATTTTAAGTTAATAGAATAGCTACTCAATTTGGATTGTTAAGGGTCCTATATAGTGGATATGTGAATAGTTGAAAAATAGGAGATTTTTGATGCAAGATATTTTTTTTGATTTTAAATTTGGAGAAAACCTTTCAACGTCAACTTATGAAGAATTTAGTAATCTACCCCGCTGAATAATCAAATTTGGAAAAAAAAAAATGATATGATTAAAGAAAATTAATTAATATGTCAAAATATTAAAAACAAGTTCTCTCAAAAATCCTTTGTAGCAGATTTGTTTGCTTTAGTTCATGTTATAAATTGAAAAAAAGCTACCCCGCTCTGCACTTATTTTTCGTTCAACTATTCTTTAATTTGTTTTAAATGAATATGAAATAAATTAAAATTAGGCAACCCACATTACAATGAATTGTTATTCTGGTAAAAATCTTTCCCGCGGTTACAAATGTGTAAATATTTGGTCATAAATGAATTTTTATTCTCTTAGATATTGAGTTATTATTTCAAATATTTATGATATATTCCCTATGTGTAATAAGTACTCGGACATCCTTGGCTTATTAAATTATGTGCTATGCAACCAATATTACACTTCCGATCCACTATATAGGACCCTTAATGTTGAATTAATTAATGTTGATAGTTCAATGACTAATAATTCCAGTGTACAAAATTTCCCGCGTCCTGGGTTAAAAAAAACGTATATTATATATATATACATTATTTATAAGCTGTATGAAGGCATTAAAGTGGAAAAAAGGGGCGTTAAAGAAATAATCAAATATACAAAGATAAAGAAGGATAGCTGATAACAGGAGAAATTAATAGTAAATAGATGGAAGAATATTTTGAAGAACTTCTAAATTAGAAACACAGAAGAGCTAGACAGGAGAGCAGTATTGGTGATAGAGAACTAGATAAACAAGAAGCCAATGAGGTTATACCGAAGGTAGAGAAATAAGAGATATTATACGTACACTTAAGAACAATAAAAGTGCCGATAAGGACGACATAACAGCTGAGATGTTTAATTATGGAGGGGGAAAATAATTGTGTATATGCACAAATTAATAAAGGACCTATGGCTGCAAGAAAAAGTACCGGTCCAATGAAAAGAAGTCATACTCTAGTCAATACATAAAAAACAGGACAAGTAAAAAAACTAGGAGTAAATAACAAACTGATAAATATGATCAAGCTAACTAAAGATAAAAAGTTCAACATGACAACAGCAATGGTGAAAGTCTACAGTTGAAGAAATGGCATCATTTACATATTTGGGAACATACTTTAACAGGAAGCTATGTATAAAAAAAGATCCAGACAAAATTACTGAAAAGAAACAAATGTATATACCAACTTAAGAATGTACTTAACACTAAGTTACTATCCAGAGGAGCAAATCTGAGAGTGTATCAGTCAATATTGACGCCTATAGTATTGTTTGGGAGTGAAACTTGGGCAATGGAAAAGCGCGACCAAAAAATTGCTGGTAGCATGGGAAAGAAAGTCCATGCGTAATAAGAGGGAAAAAAGGTAATGATAGATGGAAAAGAAGAACCAACAAGGAATTGCAAAAATTGTACAACCAATCAGATATCATAGAAATAGCTAAGGAATATAGATTAAGATGTTAGGACACAGAACGCATGAACAACGAGACAGTACCTAAAAGACTGATGGATGGGGGCATAGGAGGAAAGAAGGAAACGTGGCAGACCTAAGATAAGATGAATGGATGAGGTGCTGAAAGATGTGAAGAATTTGAATATAAACGACTGGAGAGAGAAAGCAAGAGACAGAAGAGGGTGAAGAAAGATAATATACCAAACCATCCTTTATCCCAGTTTATACCCATTAGGTACTTAAGCTTAACTGAAAAAAAAAATACTTTCAATTTTGACGTTTCTGTGATTGACTTAAATTACTGAATTTCTGAATTTGATGTTCCAAATGATGTTTGTCTGTGTATACCTTTATACCTGCGCGGGGATAAAATTCCGCCTTAACCGCTACATGTATCTACTCCATTTCTTAAGAGTAATCTTGTAATGATAGGCGTAAGTGTTAATTTTTTAAGTCATGTCGGAAAACCAGAAGTGGTAGTTTACTTGAATCGAATATATGGATCAATGGTTGGTTTTATTGAAATGTATATAAAACAAACCTCTTAGGAGAAGTTAGCTAGATCTGCTTTTTATCTCTTAAGTTTCCTTATACTCACTTCTTTTAATTTTTTCTTTCTTACTGTACTTAAATTGATTTTTTAAAATTTTTTCATGTTTATTATTCTTTCCCAATTTGTTCTATATCTTAGCACTAATCTCTCTTATTTATTTTTTAATCATATTAAAGCATTTGATCTTTGCTTTAACATCACTTAATCTTCTTGTCATTTCCTTCTGTGCAGGTATTGCTAGCATATTTTATCTACATAATACAACCAAAATTACTAAAGTTTTAGAATCAATCTATTATACTATATATAACTTTGATATTTCAATTTTTTATGTAATTTTTCCTAAATTTAAATGAACAAGTAGACATTCAATGCATATTTTGTAAATTAAATATTGGTAGGATTCTGGTAATAGAACAAGAACAAGAAATACGTTTCCAAGCAGCCGATTTAATATCATGAAAATGTCTAAATCCCAAAGCGTGAATCAATTTTAGACACTTGTTAGATAGGCAGTTAAGGTATATAGCTATAGTTCCAATTTCAGCAAAAACTATAAACAGATGTTGCAAAATTAGAAAGCAGAGTAGCACAAATGATACATAAGAGAAAGAATAATAAAAAAATTACAAAGAAGCAAGACACGTGCCTTTAACAAACTAAGAAACGCTCAGAATATTATACCAAAAAAAAAAAAAAACTAATAATAATATTATAGAATAAAGTATGTGCCCAGAGATAAAAAAAACAATAAAAATCTGAATGTACAAGAAAGGTGTCAAAAATCTAGGATAAAACACAATTTACGTGACTACTAACTGCTTGAAATTAGAAAAAGACATACAAAAAAAGAGAAACAACTAATAAAACATTAAAATAATAAAACCTCAACTCCTCTTTCAAAACAAAAAATTAAATAATTTGCAAGATATTCGCAAAAAACTAATGATGGAAAATAGTAAAAGTGTCACTTTAAATTAGAGAGTCTGGGGTATTTAATAAATCTATCTTATTAGTAATAAATTTAGTTCCCAAAATACCTATTCCCCGGATTTTCCTTTATAAAAAGTTGGGGAAATAAGATTAATTGTGAAAGTTCTTCCAAAAAATGTGTAAGCATCAAACTATAAACCCGATAAATACTGGAAAGGTGAGTAATAATTATGTACATGAATTGCTTAAATTAATTAGGCTAGGTATGTAACTAATCACGTTAATCAATAAAATTTTTAATGTAATGTTAGTACAAAAAATATTGTATAAACCACTTGTGTGAAGAGATCTTTCATTATTCGCGCAAATAAAGGCACTCGCTCTTTTCAGTCACTCGAGCTTTAAAAATAAGCTCATGCGGGAACATACTCGTCACGCATTTGGTTTGTAAATAACTATTTAAAGTATATACAGGGTGTAGATAAAGTCTGGAACAAAATTAATATTTCTGTTATCTTCGGTTTGATGGAAAAACCCTGAAACAGGTCGATTTTGTTTTTATCCCGTGCACTTTATAACATCGTGAATTTAATTCTGTCGTCATCTGGTTGCGCGCGGGCGTGACGTCATTAGTTTTTTCAAATGGTAACCCGCCACATTTATTACCCCTTGTCGTTAAATATTCCATTGTGCATGCAACGGTATAAAAAGTTTGGTACCTTACATAACAATTTTTGGGAGAAAAATGCTTTCGAATTTCAAAAAATTAAAATTCTATTTCTAATGAAAAACTAATCAAAAATTATTTTAAAAAATCAGATAAATTATAATCCGAGGTTTATCTTGGATTGTCGTCAAACAAGACACCAAAAAAATGTCAACGGAAGTGTTCAAATTCTCCGCCATTGGCCATTTGACACTGGCCGAGACGGACGTACACGCTTTCTACGACACGTCGTATTGTCTCTGCACCAATATTTCGCATTTCCTCGCGGATACGATGTTTCAGATCATCCAAGTTATTTGGCTTATTGGTGTACACCTTTGATTTCACATGACCCCATAGAAAAAAATCAAGTGGTGTGAGATCTGGCGAACGGGCAGGCCATTCAATTGTTCCCCTTCGTCCGATCCATCTCCCGGGGAAAATTTCGTCGAGGTAACTCCGAACACGCCAGCCAAAATGTGGAGATGCTCCATCTTGTTGAAACCAGATTCTGGGGTGAGGCTTGTCGGGGGTGTTTTCATCCGGAAATAATTCTACCAATGTTGGCACTAGCGTAAATCTTAGGAAATGTAAGTATGTTTCAGCGTTTAAATTTCTGTCCAGAAAGAAAGGCCCCACAATGCGATCTCCCACTATTCCCGCCGGCCATACATTAACTTTTTGCCGGTGTTGGGTGTGCTCCTCTCGAACCCATCGAGGATTTTCGCACGACCAGTACCTACAATTGTGGCGATTCACTTCACCGTTCAAGGTAAAAGTTGCTTCGTCACTAAAAACCACATTGTGGACAAATCCGGGATTCTCATCGCACCGTAGCATGATTTGTTCACAGAACTCGAGTCGGCGGTCGAAGTCATCTTCATTCAGTTCCTGAACCCGATTGATTTTGTACGGATGAAGTTTTTTCTTCTTCAGCAATTTGGCTACTGTGGTAAAATCGACTGCATGATCCCTGGTAATGTTCCTTGTTGAAGTGTGGGGGTTGTCCTGAAGTTCCAAGAGAATATTGACCCTTCTATCTTCCTCAATTCTTGGTCGACCTTGACGAGCCCTGTCTTTTACACTACCAGTTTCAGCAAATTTTGCGACAATTTTGCTCACCGTTGACCGCGAAATCGGTGCGCGGTTTGGATTTTCTGCATTGAAAAACTGACAGGCTTCTTCATGGCTATGTATTTTATCACCACAACCAACAATAATGAGAATTTGAATCCACTCTTTTTCGCTCAAATTCGCCATTTTCGCAATGCACGTTCAACACTACCAATGGAGCAAGTATTGTGAATGGATAAGTTCAAACACCAAGTAATGAACTGTCAATATGACGTGTCGTAGAAAGCGTGTACGTCCGTCTCGGCCACATTTTGTCTGGCGTGTTCGGAGTTACCTCGACGAAATTTTCCCCGGGAGATGGATCGGACGAAGGGGAACAATTGAATGGCCTGCCCGTTCGCCAGATCTCACACCACTTGATTTTTTTCTATGGGGTCATGTGAAATCAAAGGTGTACACCAATAAGCCAAATAACTTGGATGATCTGAAACATCGTATCCGCGAGGAAATGCGAAATATTGGTGCAGAGACAATACGACGTGTCGTAGAAAGCGTGTACGTCCGTCTCGGCCAGTGTCAAATGGCCAATGACGGACAATTTGAACACTTCCGTTGACATTTTTTTGGTGTCTTGTTTGACGACAATCCAAGATAAACCTCAGATTATAATTTATCTGATTTTTTAAAATAATTTTTGATTAGTTTTTCATTAGAAATAGAATTTTAATTTTTTGAAATTCGAAAGCATTTTTCTCCCAAAAATTGTTATGTAAGGTACCAAACTTTTTATACCGTTGCATGCACAATGGAATACCTAACGACAAGGGATAATAAATGTGGCGGGTTACCATTTGAAAAAACTAATGACGTCACGCCCGCGCGCAACCGGATGACGACAGAATTAAATTCACGATGTTATAAAGTGCACGGGATAAAAACAAAATCGACCTGTTTCAGGGTTTTTCCATCAAACCGAAGATAACAGAAATATTAATTTTGTTCCAGACTTTATCTACACCCTGTATATTAATCATCTACTATTACTTGAGGCTGAACGAAAGATCAGCTTTGATCATAATACAGCTGTAATATTTACTGCTGATGACTGCAATTGAATTAATAGGTATGATAAAAATAAAAGAATTCCTTGACTACCACCTGCTGACCATAAATATAGAAAAAAAGCTAAATACATGCACTTTGGATCATACTAAAGGAGTATGTCATAAATTAGACCTATTACGATAAGTACAGATGTTATAAACAATGCAGAATCTATGTAATATCGCAGAATAATAATTGACAGACTTTCGCTCCTTTGATTACGTGTCTGAAGACTTAAAACAAGCCGAGAATATATATATTCATATGTATGTAAAATAGATTTTCTAATGAATGGGTATGTGAAGACTATAAACTTGTATTATCTTACTGTATTATTGGTATACATATTTAGAATACCTTATGACTCAAAACAAGATAATATTGTTTTTATTTAATTCTTATTGGTGCTTTAGTTAAACATAACGAAATTGATATTACATAATATATACAGTGAGGGGTAAAAGTGTGGAATCATGTAAGTATCTGTCACGTTTATAAAGATATTGAAAAATAAAATTTTAGATATGAAGAATCCATTATTTGAAATTACTTTTAAATATACAGGATACTTAAAACAATGTGGCATACAAAACTTATTCTCTTTTAAATGGAACACTCTGTATTTTATAACATTTTGACATTCTTTCCATGAAACAAAACACTTGGGTTCTAAAGTAATTTTTATTTATCAATTTCTAAAAAAAGAAATAAACTGGACATACAAGAAATCAACGTAATTTATGAGATTTTTAAGGGCGTCAGCCACTTCCTGGCAGTAAGTCAGTTTGCTTTTAAAATCTCTTATAACTCTGGTTATGATATCTGGTGAAATGCTTCTTATATCTACTATTTTTGTAAGTTTCTATATTATTACCATTAAATTTTTGTTTGTCGAAGGAAACCTGTGTTGTTTCCTCCACAAGAAAAGAAAAAATAAACGAAATTCTTGTAATTAATATTTGGAATTTGGAATGGTTTTGATTTAAACTATCATCAAGCAATATTTAGGTATAGTTTTGGAGAAACGAGAAAAAAAGAAGATTTTTGTTTGCATGTAAAATAAAGTGTTACAATACGATGAAGTGGTGTTTTCGAAAAGAATCACAAAATGTCGATAAAAAAAATGTAAAAGAAGGAAAGTTTAGTACGTTAGAAATTTTTGGAATATTCTGTATACTTAAAAGTAACTTGAAATGATGGATCCTACAAAATTTCATTTTAATACCTTTTTAAATTGACGTTATTTTTATGTGGTTCTACATTTTTGGTCGTCACTGTATGTTTGAGTATATATATAGTAGTATTGCAGTTCTTATAAAGACAATAAATATTGTGAATTAGTAATCGAGAATATACACAAAACTAAAATATAATGAATACTTAAAACTACTTATTAATGAAAATAGTACAAATCTAGGCTTTTAATCTATCTGACAGGTAAGATTAATGGCTGTTTTTGTTATTGATTAGCTTGTATTTTATAAGATCTCTCTACTCCATCATTTATAATAAAAAAAACATGCTTAATATGGCACCTAACCCATCATCGCTACTAGTCAATTAGCTATTGTAATAGTTGGCAAGTCGAGAAAAAGAAAATAGATGCTTACAATCAAGGTACAAGAGTTCGTACATAATAGTAACGAGAAATGAGGCTGCGAGTGCGACTAAAAACATCTTTGCATAACGCAACACAAATGTATGGAGGTCAGTGATGCCAACAACGAGTTGAAAACGAAAGTATTACACAATCCAAATACTGTTGGCCGTAGAATAAGTACGGTACAATATATTTGGAGAAATGTTTCTATAGTCACGAACTACGAAGCTCTTCGCTTGCGGGGGCGTTTTATTATTGGCTTGGACTATTAAAATACTGTACGGATCGGAACGTTGGAATTTATTGATAAAATGTAGTTAAGATAATATTTAAAGAATTTATTACGTAATGAGAATTAAATTAGAATGTTAGGATTGTTGTTCATTTAAAAAGACAAAAAGTGGAAAATTAATTATTAATGACTGTACCTATAGCGTGTCATTTATAATGCATGTTTTTGCTATCGTTTAGATTTAAATAAATAAATAAAAGTTCAATTATTAAAGTTGCGTAACAATAATGTCAAATGATTAAGAGTTAGGAATAAAAAAAGTAGCAGGAATTTACATATTATAAACTTTCTCAAATACGAAATTATTGAATCCTTTCTTTTCCGTTAAATTAACGCAGGTTAAAAATGTTGTCTCGTAGTTCTTTATTAATAGATTAGAATTATTGTTATGATTGGGTCGCAAGCGGGTGAAATGGAAATATAAAGGGTTACAATTTCAATTCCATAAACAGATATTTTGATACCAACGGATGGTTGTTGCGTTATAGGATAAATAGATAAATATCATATTAATTTTCTACAAAAATACAAGCATAACATTATTAACACATATAACTTTTACTTTCTTATACGTAGTATAAGGAAGTATTGTGATGATGAAAATTTCGACCTCGAGATTTTTGCAGATGTCCACGTTTTGAAGTCCCCTGATACCGAAAGAGTGGTTTTTAAAAAATGTCTCTCTCTCTCTGTGTGTCTCTCTCTCTCTCTCTCTCTCTCTGACCACGATAGCGGTCAAACCGCTGTAGATATCAATTCCAAATTTTGTATTTACGTGTATAATCTCCCTTTTGAGATCTGATTAGTTTTTCAATAAAATCGGTAGACCGGAAATAGTAGTTTACTTCAGTGAAAAAATCGAATTTTGCCAATATTTTGTCAACTACTAAGTTTAGACAAATTTATAAAGAATTCATATGTACTTAAAATTGAAATTGTGAACAATTTTATTAAAAAAGTTTTTCGAAATTCCTACCGTAAGTAGGTCTTTTACTCTTATCGAAAATCAGTTTCTTGCGAATATTTCGCAAGTCATGCTTTTTAGACAGATACGTTACGAGTATAAAAGTATTTAGAACTTAATTTTCAATACCTTTTGTATAAAAAAAAATCAAAATTCGGACCGGAACTAACACTTTTACTCTTACCGAATAACGACTTTTTGCAAATATATCGTAAATTATGCATTCTATATATATTTATGAAGAGTAGAAAAGTATTTAGAGTTGGATTTGGAATATTTTTTGTATAAATGAAATTTCAAAATTCGGACCGGAAGGAACACTTTCATACGTATAAGAAGGTCATGTGGTGGCGACACCTATTTATTTTTTTTTTGTTAGGGGAAATACATTATGCATACCAAGTGCTTGGCTCGATCGCAGATTGGCGTGTGGGACTCTCACCCACTAAAACCCCTCAATGCCCTCAAACAGTATCTGGTACTATTGTCGATACTCGTATCATCAGATACTGCTGGCAGCCCTATAACTCGGTTCTTTCTTTTACAGTCCTTTAATTAGCACGGTTTTGTCTCTGTGTTTCATCGGTCTTTTTCTTCGACATTATCATCCTTAGCATATTGTGCAACATTGTCCATTTTTGTGACGACTGGTGTTATTTTACACCCCAACGTTCTTTGGGAGCTCTCCCTGATATCGTGCCACTTGGGGCATGCGAAAACAGTGTGGTCCACTGTATGTCTCCGCAGTACATACATATTAGTCAAATGACTTGGCTTGATAATGAAGAATTAAGTAGAAAGAAAACAAACCCGTTTCACAAAAAATATATGATTTATTTCATACACTAGATGTACATTTCGTTTGCCAAGCGAACGTCATCGGTAGTATAACATATTTAATCAGTGTTTTTACATTATATAGAAATTCGAACGTTTATTGTGAAAACATCCTTATTATAGTTGTTAAGGCCTCATTAAATCTAACCTTACTTTTATTACAGTAATATTATAAACTATGGTAGGTTTTTACTAAATGTCTAAGGGTGGTATGAATTCTAAGAAACTCTGACTAAGTTCTTAAATTTCTTCATATAAATATCTTCCCACATATTTAAATTTTTGCATCCAGTTCTTTTGATTACCTGTAAGTTATCGAATGAAAATTTAGGTCCTGGCTTTACAAAATAATACGCTAAAGCTGATTTATCTCTATTATGATTTTTCAAATGCTATAAATGTTCTGATGCTCTAATTTCTGCGTTTCTTTTTGTCTGCCCAATATCCACTTTATTGCAATTATTACATTCGATTTTGTATATCCCTGAGACTTTTAAAAGATCTGACTTTTCAATTTTGGTATGTAGTAGACTTTTAGTATTCTGTTCATTCATATCTTTTACATAGATTTCAAATTTGATTTTCTCAACTTTTATTTAAACTAAATTTACAAAAAATTTTTTTATTCGATCTACATACTATATTTTTCTCGTAACGTCGGCTACTTTGTATATGTATGATAACTCGTTATTATAATTTATTTCTGAAAGTGGCGTGTTCTGTAGTTTTTTTTATGTATAAAGGAAGTGTACGAAGTGTTATGAATATAATTATCTGTATGTGTGGTTTTTCGGTATAAGTCGAAAAAATGTATCTACACTTGTCAGAGTTTCCTAGAATTCATACGACGCGACGCTTAGATATTTAGTAAAAGCCCCCCATAGTTTATAATATTACTGTAATAAAGATGCGGTTATATTTAATAAGATCTTAACAACTACAATAAGGATGTTTTCACAATAAATGTTCGACTGTCTATATAATGAAAAACACACAATATATTTCTTATACTACTGATGATGTTTGCGTGACAAACAAAATGTACATCTAGTGTATGACATAAATCATATATTTTTTGTGAAACGAGTTTGTTTTCTTTCTAATAAATTGTATAAATTTCACAATTGTTCAATTTATCAAGATTGATAATGAATGTCAAAATGTATTAAATAATAGATTAATATATTTTTTAGTAAATTATAAAAGTTGTTAATAATTTTCAAATTGGATTTCACGAATAACGCTATCTAAAATTCCTTACAGTTGATTACAATAAATTGAATAAATTAACAATTTTTTACTGACACTGTTTCGGTTTGACAAAAGCATTTGATGTTTTGAAATTGTTTACATCATATTTGACTATAAGGTCGTAAATAGTTTGTATCCAGTGTGTGCAAGTGACTCGTTGATAAGATTGTAAAACGGTAGCCTGGATTGCGGTGTGCCACAGAGATTGATACTAGGCCCTACATTGTCTATGACTTTTTCAACGACTTATTAGACTAAGCATACATTTTAGAAAAATAATGAGGTGTGGCCACCACACGACTTTCTTATACGTATGAGTGTTTTAAATTATACAATTTTAAGAATTCTTTTATACAAAAATTATTCAAGATCCTATTCTAAATACTACTATCCTCTTAATAAATCTCTATAGAATGCATACTTTGCGAAATATTCAAAAAAAAGTGCTTCTCGCTAAGAGTAAAAGTGTTACTTCCGGTCCGAATTTTGAAAATTTATGTATACAAAGAATATTGCAGATCCAGCTCTAAATACGTTTGTACTCTTGATAAATATATAGAAAATGCATAATTTTGACATATATGCAAAAAATCGCTATTCAATAAGAGTAAAAGTGTTATTTATGTTCCGAATTTTGAAATTTTTTTATATAAAAGTAATTGAAAATTAAGTTCTAAATACCTTTATACTCGTAACGTACCTGTCTAAAAAGCTTGATTTGCGAAATATTCGCAAAAAACTGATTTTCTTTATAAATTTATTTAAACTTAGTAGTTGACGAAATAGCGGCAAAATTCGATTTTCTTACTGAAGTAAACTACTACTTCCGGTCAGTCGATTTTACTGAAAATCTAATCAGATCTCAAGATGGAGATTATACTCGTAAATACAAAATTTGGAATTGATACCTTTAGGGGTTTGACCGCTATTGTGGTCACACACATACACACTGACACACAAACAGAGATTTTTTAAAAACGACTTTTTCGGTATCAGTGGACTTAAAAACGTGGACATCTGCAAAAATCTCGAGGTCGAAATTTTTCATCATTACATTACTTCCTTATACTATGTATAAGAAAGTAAAACGTAGTTGTCCTTATTCCTTATAGTTTTCGTGTTTCGGTATTCTATCATATAACTATAATTTATGATTTGCCTTGGCCGTATTTACTATTTTACTTTCCTGTTAATTGTTATTCTTCCCCAACTCCTGATTTTTCTTGCTTTTATGTCGCTTCATGTTCTAATTAGTTAGGTTTTTGGCCTTTCTCTGGGCCTTTTTCTACAGGCTTTCTAGTTTGTTTTGACTTTTCTTTCCCCTTTTTGTACATGTCTATTATATCTAGTTCTACTTCATTTACATGTTCCTACTATAATTTCTTCATTAATATTTCTTTAATTTCTTTATTTAATTAATTTTGCTATACTTGTTTGGTGTCCAGATGCTTCGAATGACTTTCTATCGAACATTTTCAATTAATCCTCTTTCCACTCCTGTTTTTGTTGGATACATTATTACAGATCCCATTAGTATTTTAAAGATTTTATGATTTGGGTTTTTACAATACTTTTAACTTTAAAGGTGTTTTTGTTAGTACAGTATAGCTTAAATCCCAGATGTATTTGTTGTCTCAGATACGTTCTCTTATATTTTTTCTGTGTATCAAGACCGCTAGACATTTAAATGTTTCAGCTTTTTCAAATAGCTAATGATATTGAAGTTTTGTGTTATTATGTCGCCTTAATATGTTCATACAGTTTTGGTTTTCCTTATTTGAAAAAATGATTATTAGGAAAATCTTTAATTACATTTATAAATTACGCAAAGTAGCCATAGTGTTCAAAATAAATGTTTCCAAAATATTGTATCTAATATATTTAAAGCATCTAAATGCCACAAAAAGATAGGGAACAATATGTTTGTTTACCAAAATCCCACATTTATTTTTTATATCTTTAATATTATTTGTATTACATATTTAAATTTGGAGTGCCCCAGGAATACATTTTGGGACCGCTTTTGTTCGTGCTCTATGTGAATGACATGCCTAAAGTGGTGGAGGATCTATTAGTTTTATCTGCGGATGACAAACTTAGACAAACTTAATGCATTGTTCATGCAGCATAATGTCAAACTTTAATAACATTCAGGTTTACAAACACACTACATGTCATAATCTTGCCAAGATAGGCTTGGATTTCTCTAAGAAAATGTACAGGTCAATCCATATTTTTTAAGAAATTTTTAAGAAATATTGCGCTCTGCTCTTTCTAAATTCAATAATATAAAGTACCCAATATAAACTGCTTCTACATAATGAAATATGATTTTCGACAGTTTATGCATTTAAGTTTGTATTGTCATATGCTTTGCAAAATTAAGAATATTATTATGTTAATAATAAACATTTAAAAATGTGGGGTCTTCTTAAAGTAATCTGAGGCGAGATCAAAGAAAAATTATTTTTGCAAAATTCGTTCTGCAACCTATATTGCAATATTGTACGGTCATGTGCAGTAAAAACTAACCAGTTGATTAATTAGAGTGCAAGCTGGGCTGTAAGAGAAATTCGTGTTCTTTAATACTCTCGCAAAGTCGTTTCATATAAAATAAATAGGACAGTTTTTATTTCCATATGTAAATATTTACATAACATGCAATGAATGGAGATGTCTGTTTAACTTGCTTAGCTGGTATTTAGTCAGTCTCAATGCTTGCTATACATGTCCGAGATGAAAAATGTTTTTAAAAATATCGTATGTAATACTTCGTTTTCTTGTGAGAAAATAAAATAAATGCTATTTGATTCGTCATTGAAAATTTATTATATATTACAAATTAATTAAGACAAATTTGTTATCAAGTAGAGTTTTCAAACCAATTTTTTAAATTCGAATAAATATAGTTTAAAGATAAGACCAAAATTTAAAACATTAAAATTATAATTTTTCACCAGTGAACACAGTCTATATTTTCTTATATTTACTCACTATAAACTCTATATAACTATACTTAAAGTTTAATATGACATGAAGGGGGGAAAACATTATTATTATTATTACTGCCTACCCAGAAAATACACCAATGTGTTACAACTTGATAATTAGTTGGTTTTTCCAATATTTCAACTATACAGATGTTGACACAAAGCAGCTTATTTGGAAATCTCATTTTAGTTTACTTTTAAATTATTTATTTTACTCTTGTAGGCATAGAAATCTAATTATTTTTAAATTGTCTCATATTAAAATCCATGAGAAGTGTGCGGTTGAAGTCAGAGAAAGACCGATATAACATATTAATAGTATATATACCCTGCATTTTTTTAACGCGGAACATAGGGATTTGCGTGCTAAAAATTCTACCGCATGTTAAGTTTTGTTGAAATTTGAAAGAAATTTGTGTATCATTTAATAAATCAAACATTTTTCTACCAATTGTACATTGTTTTAATGACATGAAGTTATTCTCTTTAATTATTTTTTCGTTTTCAGTTGAAATTAATTCGCACAAAATTGAGCGACAAAATCAACGTAGCGTAAACATTTAAACATTTTATGCTAGATGACATCGCTTGTGACAAGTAAATTTTCGAAATTTTTTTCTATGTACACAGTTGCAGTAAGCGTGGAAATTCTTGACAACTTTGCTGCAGTATATCCTGACTGGCCAGTTTTAAGTATTTCGACAGTGTCGAATTAACAATGAATTCCAGAGCACAGGCTGCGTAAATTGTGACTACAGGAAACGTATTAGAAATCCATCCGCCGTTACAGAAGAAACCAAAATGAACATTTGTTTGATGGTTGAAAACGAGGGCTTCACAAGCTTAAATATGCTTGCCGATCAGTTCCAAATTTCAAGAAGCAGTTGCCATAAAGCGCTGTAGACCGAAAAGTACATATCTTCTAAGATTCAAAATGTTCACTAATTATTACCAACAGACTTCTACCCAAGAATGGAATTTTGACAATTTTGGATGGAAAAAATAAATAATGATCCAAATCTGTTAACAAGAAATTTATTTACGATTATACGCGGAACATAGGAATTTGGGTGCTAAAAGCTTTACCTCATGTTAACTTTTGTTGCGATATAAATAACAAAAATAAATGTAATTTTACACACTGTGAGATAATTTATTGAATTAGTGAACATAAAAATAATTTAAAGAAATTGTTCAAAATGTTTGCCTTCAGCAGTTGCACAATATCCTAACCGATCGTAGAAATTTCTACGAGTATTTTGCTTTTGTCGCACTGTAATTGAATTGCAAGCGTCTGTGATTCTTGCTCTTAGCTCTTCCAAGTTTTCAGGTTTCTCTCGAACATTGTCGTAGACTTTACTTGATACATGACCCCACAAAAAAAACGAGTGGGGTAAGGTCTGGGCTTCTGGCAGGCATCTAAAAAGTCCATATCGTCCAATCCAACTGTTGGGGAAACTTTGATTCAAGAATTCCGTGATTGTGGCAGCGCTATGAGCTGGTGCTCCGTCTTGCTGGAATATTATTTCCCCATTACCTCGCAACTCATCCAGACGGGGACCTACTTCTATCTGAAGTAAATCTAAATATTTCTGTTGATTTAAATTCCCGTCTATATAAAAAGGCCCCAACATGTTATTTCCCACTATTCCCACCCAAACGTTAACTTTCTGAGGCCACTGCGTGTTAGCCTCTCGAATCTTATAAGGATTTTGTCGTGACCAAATTCTTTGGTTTTGCTTGTGTACCGTCCCATCCAGAGCATATGTGCACTCGTCAGAAAACAGTATTCTTGTTAAAACATTTGGATCGTTATTTATTCTTTCCATCCAATATTGGCAAAATCCCATTCTTGGGAAGAAATCTGTTGGTAACAATTTCTGAACATTTTTAATCTTATAAGATTTGTACTTTTCGGTTTTCAGCGCTTTATGGCAACTGCTTCTTGAAATTTGGAACTGATCGGCAAGCATATTTAAGCTTGTGGAGCCCTCGTTTTCAACCATCAAACAAATGTTTATTTTGGTCTCTTCTGTAACTGCATATGGATTTCTAATTCGTTACTTGTGGTCACAATTCACGCAGCCTGTACTCTGGAATTCATTGTAAATTCGAGACACTGTCGAAATACTTAAAACTGGTCGTTCAGGATATGCTGCAGCAAACTTGTCAACAATATCCCTGAAGGACATTCCTTGGATACATGCCGTAACAATTTCCACTCGTTCTGCAACTATGTACATGGACATTTTTTTCGTAAATTTACTTGTCAATAGTGAAGTGATAAGCGATGTCATCTAGCATAAAATGTTTAAATGTTTAAGCTACGTTGATTTTGTCACTCAATTTTGTGTGAATTAATTACAACTGAAAACGAAAAAATAATTAAAAAGAACAACTTCATGTCATTAAAACATTGTACAATTGGTAGAAAAATGTTTGATTTATTAAATGAAATGCAAATTTCTTTCAAATTTGATCCGCAACAAAAGTTAACATGGGGTAGAATTTCTAGCACGCAAATACCTATGTTCCGCGTTAAAAAAAAATGCACGGTATAGTGTATTTATGTAACTTTAAAGACTAAAATGAATCTTTGACATTTGAAGAAGTGATTAGCTACTATGTTTGAATTGAATTTGTAATGTTTTTATGTAATTTTGGATATAATGTTAGCCACCAATGCTTGTAGGTGTTGTTTTTTAGGTATAATTGTGTATCTAGCTTAGGCGGTTACCCCTTTAAAATAAACTTAGCCGTTCTCGAGAACAGCAGTTTTCAAGAAATCATAAAAAGTTTACCCGTGTCCGGGATGTTTACAAAATGCAGTCCAAATATTTTTACTTTCTTATACGTAGTATATTACTTTCTTATACGTAGTATAAGGAAGTATTGTGATGATGAAAATTTTCGACCTCGAGATTTTTGCAGATGTCCACGTTTTGAGGTCCCCAGATACCAAAAAAGTGGTTTTTAAAAAATGTCTGTCTGTCTGTCTGTCTGTCTGTCTGTCTGTGACCACGATAGCGGTCAAACCGTTGGAGATATCAATTCCAAATTTTGTATTTACGTGTATAATCTCCCTCTTGAGATCTGATTAGTTTTTCAGTAAAATTGGTAGACCGGAAGTAGCAGTTTACTTCAGTGAAAAAATCGAATTTTGCCAATATTTCGTCAAATACTAAGTTTATACAAATTTATAAAGAATTCATATGTACTTAGAATTAAAATTGAGAACAATTTTATTTAAAAAGTTTTTCGAAATTCCTACCGGAAGTAGGTCTTTTACTCTTATCGAAAATCGTTTTTTTGCGAATATTTCGCAAGTCAAGCTTTTTAGACAGGTACGTTACGTGTATAAAAGTATTTATAACATAATTTTCAATATATTTTGTATAAAAAAAAATTCAAAATTCAGACCACTTTTACTTTAACCGAATAGCGATTTTTTGCAAATATGTCGTAAGTTATGCTTTCTATATATATTTATCAAGAGTACACAAGTTTTTAGAACTGGATTTGCAATATCTTTCGTATAAAAAAGATTTCAAAATTCGGACCGGAAGTAACACTTTTACTCTTACCGAATAGCGATTTTTGGCAAATATGTCGTAAATTATGCATTCTATATATATTTATTAAAAGTACAAAAGTATTTAGAGTTATATTTGCAATAGTTTTTGTATACATAAAATTTCAAAATTCGGACCGGAAGTAGCACTTTTACTCTTAGCGAGTAGCACTTTTTTTCGAATATCTTGCAAAGTATGCATTCTATAGAGATTTATTAAGAGAATAAAAGTGCTTAGAATAGGATTTTGAATAAGTTTTGTATAAAAAAATTCTTAAGATTGTATAGTTTGAAACGCTCATACGTATAAGAAGGTCGTGTGGTGGCCACACCTCATTTTTTTACACGTATTCATACCTAAACGTTACATTAGCAAACCTGAATGTATTCAGATGAGTCTTACTCTCGATTAATGCAATGAGGAGGTATAGAAGTCTCTTGAGGATGATGGAATAAAGAGACAGTAGTATGTCAATCCGTATTTTTATGACGTACGTAACAATCTAGCGAAAATATTGTAAAACAGCTTCAGTACTAGTTTACTTTTTACTACTCATGACTGTCTTCTCTGGCTATATTGTCTTTTTTTTTTGATAAAGACAATTAAAATTTCAGAAAGTAACCTATTTTTAAATTTTTAACAATTACAAAAAGAACGAGTTATGAAGAAAAACAAGAAGTATTACAGTTTTTATAATAATTTTATCTTCGATTTCTATTAGTAAAATTAAGACCTCATTTCATATATGTACTAACACAAAAGTTCTTTCTTTCACCTGTAGAAATGAAAGTAAGTTATAGGTTCTATTTTAGGCAACATGAAAACTGTTGATATATTTATTAGAAACAATAATGAGGAAAAGAAAAACAGAAATCAAGGTAAAACTTGGCATTGCTCACCTAAATTAATAGAATCGCAACAGCGATAAAAAGACAATAATGTCAATACATTATTGCGACAAGAGAATGGTTGGAAACTCAACTTGACATTCCTAAATAATATGATTGTTTTATGAGTTTGAGTTGTGTGCGTTTTTTCAAATTTGTTCATTGCATTACGAATTTTCTCATTAGATAATTGGGCGTCACTAATGTCGCTGTAATGTCATTTGGGTCGCAACATTGAAAGCGGATTTGCTTCGAGATAATTTATTTATTACGTTTAGTTAATTAAATAAAATTGTAATAATCTTGAAGGTGTTGGTTAATATTATAAATGGTGTGAAGATTTATTTATGATAATGATAATAATTGGAAAAAGTATTTGGACCGTACAATATTAAGTAAGAACACTAAATAAACTCTGGTATGTGGTCTGTGAAATTGTTAAATAAAAACAGTTTTTGTTCAAATAAAAGTTGATCAATAATTAAATAGTTATTAATTGTCCATATAAGGAATTCAAATTAATTTATTAATAATCGTTATTCTAACATAATTTAACACGGTTAAACACAAACATATCTAATTATATAAATCGTTTTTAAGCAATTGATGGTTACTGATAATTACTAAGATTTTAATAGACAAACTATAGTAATAAAAATATGATTATTTTACAAATAAAGATTTGATATAAAATACAAATTTCTTTTTATTATAGGACAATATTTAAACATTCCTGATAACTATAATTGTTTTTTTGTTGGTGGCATTCTTCAATTTAGAAAAAAAAAATGAGGTGTGGCTACCACATGACTTTCTTATACGTATGAGCGTTTCAACTTATAGAATTTTAAGAATTTTTTTATACAAAAATTATTCAAAATCCTATTCTAAGTACTACTATCATCTTAAAAAATCTCTATAGAATACATACTTTGTGAAATATTCAAAAAAAAGTGCTTCTCGCTAAGAGTAAAAGTGTTACTTCCGGTCCGAATTTTGAAAATTTATGTATACAAAGAATATTGCAGATCCATCTCTAAATACTTTTGTGCTCTTGATAAATATAAAATATATATATATGCATAATTTACGACATATATGCAAAAAAATCGCTATTCAATAAGAGTAAAAGTTATAAAAGTTATTGAAAATTAAGTTCTAAATACCTTTATACACGTAATATACCTTGATATATATATATATATAGAATGCATAACTTACGACACATTTGTAAAAAATCGTTATTCGATAAGAGTAAAAGTGGTACTTCCTGAATTTTGAAATTTTGTTTACACAAAAGATATTGAAAATTATGTTTTAAATACTTTTAAACTCGTAACGTACTTGTCTAAAAAGCATGACTTGCGAAATATTCGCAAAAAACTGATTTTCAATAAGAGTAAAAGACCTACTTCCGGTAGGAATTTCGAAAAACTTTTTAAATAAAATTATTCTCAATTTTAATTTTAAGTACATATGAATTATTTATAAACTTGTTTAAACTTAGTAGTTGACGAAATATTGGCAAAATTCGATTTTTTCACTGAAATAAACTGCTACTTCCGGTCTACCGATTTTACTGAAAAGCAAATCAGATCTCAAGAGGGAGATTATGCACGTAAATACAAAAGTTGGAATTGATATCTCCAGCGGTTTGACCGCTATCATGGTCACAGACAGACACACAGAAATTTTTTTAAAAACCACTTTTTCGGTATCAGGGGACTTCAAAACGTGGACATCTGCAAAAATCTCGAGGTCGAAAATTTTCATCATCACAATACTTATACTACGTATAAGAAAGTAATTATTAGAACAGTTTTTGGCTTATAATGTTTTAGGTTTACTTAGTCTAAGGTTTGTGTATTTTAAAATATATACTAATTTTTTTATTTTTTATTTAGGCATCCTGAATATTTTTACATTTTTGAATAATATATACAATTACTGTTTTTAAAATATATACAAATTTTTGTTAGAAATTTTACGATATTTAAATTGTTATTGGATGTTCTTTATAGTCTGTTACCTTTTCTCTAGGAATTACTAGATTTTCTTTACTTCATTAGAGAATACGCAGGTAAAAAAATGCAGTTGAATCTTAGGATGATAAAAATAGAACTAGTAGTCCAATGCAAGCTAAATAATTGCTACAAGATGTTTTGAGTCATGCGTTATTATTAGTAGTAGTAGTTGCCCACTCTCACTTTTATGATTTTCATAAAGATGCTTCTTTGGCAATGCAACCACTCGCATTCGCAAAGGTATTGTTAACCGTAGAATATCGAGGATATAAAATGGAATCATAATATAGAATTTGGCGCACGCTGTACTATATTTGTATTTACTTCTTAGATATCGCTTTATTCTATGACGCTCTTTATATTGTCCAATGTTCGTAAACTTTTGAAGCATCTTCTATTAATGAGTTTTAGAATTAGTGACATAAATGCTTATTGAAATTGTTCAAAAATAATTATATGAGCGCTGACTTACTTCAAACATTTTGTTGAGAATCAAATTATTTTGTATTATGTTTGCTCATCTGGCGTAAGTTGAATGTTAACGCGCCCAAAAGGCTAAACTAAGATGGATTGGATATTATATTTTTTATTAATATTTTAATTTTTTCGTTGTATAAAGCTTGTCATACTCTGATTCTTTTTCTGTCAAATTAACAAAATGTCTGAGTGTCATTATCCTTATATGTTGACCTTAATCAAATTGTGGTTCTAACTGTCATTGTATTTTTGACAATTACAACAAAAACTAATTAATTGTTTGGAGTTCGCATAGGCAAAATACTCATTTTAGAGAGCGAATAGCGAATGCAAAAAAATGAAATATAAAAGTGAAACAAAAACAAAGTACTCAACCAAAACTGATTAAAACAAAAACAAAATTTTTAGGGTTATGTTAGTTGTATTATTGTGTTTGAGAGGCGGGTCATCGACATTTTTGAGCGCGAAATTCAAAATATTTTATGAAATCTGTGAAATATTTCAAGGGGCTTAGTTGTATTTTTATGTGTTTGAGAAGCGGGTCATCGAAATTTTTAGGTGCGAAATTCAAAAATATTTTATGAAATTTATGAAATATTTCAAGGGGTCTGAAATATTTCATTGATATGAAATTTATATGAAATATTTCAAATTGAAATATTTCACTTTACATCACTACTCGTTATTGTTAAACCCTATGTCATCCCATTTAAATGCTTGCTTTTATAACAGAATCTTTTTTTTTCACGTCCTCTCGCAGAAGGTTTTTAAATCAGTAGTATCTTCGTAGCGGAAGGCGTGGACATGGCAAATACAACCAAACGAGGCAGGAAAGTCCGTTCTAATTGACGCCGAGCTTTCATCAGAAACATTAAATTCTATCGTTAGAGTAAAACTTCTTCGTGCGCTTTCAGATCTGATGTTTATTTCAATTTTCGACGTATTGTACTCGATTTTTCCCATACGAAAACAAAGTACTCAACCAAAACTAATTAAAACAAAAACAAAATTTTTAGGGTTATGTTAGTTGTATTTTTGTGTTTGAGAGGCGGGTCATAGAAAATTTTGAGCGCGAAATTCAAAAATATTTTATGAAATATTTCTAGGGGCTTAGTTGTATTTTTATATGTTTGAGAAGCGGGTCATCGAAGTTTTTGGGCGCAAAATTCAAAAATTTTATATGAAATTTATGAAATATTTCAAGGGGTCTGAAATATTTCATTGATATGAAATTTATATGAAATATTTCAAATTGAAAGATTTCACTTTACATCACTACTCGTTATTGTTAAACCCTATGTCATCCCATTTAAATGCTTGCTTTTATAACAGAATCTTTTTTTTTCACGTCCTCTCGCAGAAGGTTTTTAAATCAGTAGTATCTTCGTAGCGAAAGGCGTGGACATGGCAAATACAACCAAACGATGCAGAAAAGTCCGTTCTAATTGACGCCGAGCTTTCATCAGAAACATTAAATTCTATCGTTAGAGTAAAACTTCTTCGTGCGCTTTCAGATCTGATGTTTATTTCAATTTTCGACGTATTTTGCTTGATTTTTCCCATACGAACTCAGTTCTTGCAAGTTTTCTTACAACGTCCGTCAGCGGTCCCATTTTAAGGGCTACAGATTTTGAGAATGGCCGCACCGAGAAACACCAAAATTCGCTTCGCCTTGTAGAAATATTCTTTCTACACGTGCCCAAACACGGTACGTTTTTAACACAATTTCGAAGAGGTAATAGTAGTATAGTATAGTTTATTAATCCAAGTTATACATTGGTACGTTGGACAAGTCATGTAACAAAAAGAAACTAAAAAGTAAAAAATACAAATACACAGATCACTCAATACAAAGGATTTAGCCTTATTATTGCTGCTAGTGTAGAACTTAAAACTAGGTACATGTATTTAAGATTATACTCTAAAATTACAATCCAAAAACTCCTGTAGGGAGTAATAAGCTTTCACCGACAAAACCTGATGCAATCGGTTCTTAAACTGTTTGGGTCGTAGATGCCTAATAACTGATGGTAACTTATTATATACTCTTAATGCGAGTACCTGGGGAGAGTACTGATGTAATAGGCCCCCTTTGCCGTTATGTTTTTTTTCCTAAATTGTTTTGCCCAATATCTTTAGTTATTTAAACTCATGTTGCATAGAAATAGTTAAATTATGAAATTGAAATATGGTGTGTTAGGATTGATCTGTCAAACAGAATATGACGACATATTCCTCTTGAATTGACGGCAATCGTCTTACCCAAACTTGCCTTTTTTTAAAAAAATTATTTCTTTCTCCGTATTTGACATTCATTAATGACAAAAAATGTCTGCAATTTCAAATAAAGAAAGTAGCAATAGCCTTGAACGATTTCGATTGTAAAGAGTCGATTGTCAGTGACGTGAATCACGTCTCATTTAGCCTAACATTGATCGCCATGTTCAATAACGGCATTTCGTATAAACTTTCAACTCTAAAGGAATTGGTTAGTCTATACGTAAGGAAAAATATCGAAGCACTGTGAAATCCTTTTTCTTGGGGATAACCCCCCCCCCTGTATTAATGGCGGGAGTATATATATCCTCTGCTTGTATGTATGCCATTTATAGACATATTATCTATAGTATTTCCGTATACATCATCATATATATAGTAATAAATTTTCTAACTTAGTATAATATATTAAAGTGAATTTTACTGATAAAAATGGTGTCAAGTCGAATCAAAAGAATGTGAAAATAAGATATGCAACGCGATATAAACTTAAGTTATTGAACATCGTAATATTGCCATATACATAATTCAATTTGACAGAATCTTGAAATATACCATATAAATATAATTTTCGTAAAAGTTAAGTGTTAAAAATGAATTGACGTTGTTGCTAGACAACCAAGAGGGCCATTCAGTTATATCTTTTCAAGGCTTAATAATAATACAGTACATTTTGGATCACTTGAAAGCTCGAGGGCTAAAAATTATACATTTCGTAGTGAGATAAAAATGAACGAATATTGCGGTTCTAGGCGAAGTCATAAATAATATTCCATTCGTAAGTCGACACAAACAATTAGTTTACCAAAATATTCTGCGAGTAAAGTACCTTTTAGTTTATTGGCTAAAAATTATATTTGTAATCGTTGTAGTACGTTGATTATGCATATTGAGGCTGTAACACGTGTCCGTACGTTATTATTTACATTTAAGTATGTTGAAAGAAATCAATATTCTTTTGCTATCACGTTGTATGAGAGTTTCATGTGTAATTCTAAAGATAATGTTGGCACACACAATAACGGGAAATATATAAAATGTCTTTTCTTTTGACGTAGAATGTATACAAGCAAACTCTTTCTTTATATACATGTATTGTATGAATGAGTGTAAAGATATACTTTATCAAATGTTTATGCAATTATCGCAATGTGGTTAAACAATAGTAGCGTGGAAACTTGATTAAAGTAATGTGTCTTAATTATTTATGCACATACATAACAAATGTTTGTGTGTGTGTGTGTGGATACTTAAATTTCTGTGTGAATAGCTGTTTAACGCAATCAGCTTAACCAACACATCCGGGTGAAACATTAATAAACTTAACGACTCTAAATATATGGTTACGAACATATATATTATTTACGTATAGGAATATCGAGTTGTTACTTTTTAATTAATGATTTGTGTTTATCTATGAGAGTTTTCTATCTAGATGAATAACAATAAGAATAAGAATAGGCCAGATGCTTATTGTAAGCTTGTTTTACTAACCATTAAATTTGTAGAAAAGAAACAGTGTTATACATATTTAAAATACGAAAGGAATTTATATATTCATTTATATAAGACACAAAATGATTTGATATACACATTTCCTGAATTAATTATGCATTTTCTGGTTTTAAAAGATTGCAAAATGACGTCAGTATTATATACATATTTATATACGTGAAATCTTGACAAGGATGTACGAGAAACATATTCCATTGATGCAAAACTTGTTAATTTGTTATACGTCCAAGTACGGCAAAATTTATATTATTTGCTTATTTAATAACAATGATCAATAAAGGCGTTTTTTCTTAATTTCTGTTACGTAGATATACTAATTCTGAAAATATTTTAAAAATTAAAATAATGACTTATAAAAAGCTAGTATTTTACTAAGTAATCTTTTGAAGAGACTGATAATAAGAAATCCAAAAAAATGGGGGTTACAACTGCTTTCAAAAATAAAAAACTCAAGATAACGAAGTGCTTTTTTGAAAAGTTATCAGAAGAGAGAATTTCAGACCCGGAATCCTACTTCAAAGCCATGTGTACAACTGCTGTTTAGATATATTAATTCTCAAACTAAACAAAAATTTCGGAGCCTCTATGACCTGAGTAATATGTTCGAAGTCTTACAACCGGATAAGCCTTTATCTTTCTTAAACGACATAATAAAAAAGGAAGATGGAAAACTGACTATTAAATACAATAAAAACGTGCCAGTTGATCTCTATGAACAAATAATTGCTTTCAAAACCTGTTTAAAATCTGAAATTTTGAAGATTCACTCTATTAAGGAACTCACAGAATTATTGCTGATAAAATTTAACAGCATGCTTCTTAGTTTTGACCCTTCCGGTTATAATTTCAATAGCTGAAAGAAGCAATCTGATTAAGAATTATCTTAAAACATCTATGGGACAAGAACAGCTACCGGACTTATCAATACTGTCCATAGAACAGAAAATCTACAAAAACTAAAATTGTGTTGACCTATGGACGTTTTAATAAACAAGCTTGCAGAAAAAAGGCAAGAAAATTGTCTATTTGATTAACTTGATTCTACAAGTTTCTTATACTTCTAAATATGCTTATTTTGTTAATGCAAGTGTTTACTTTGTAAAAAAAACATTACCCTCCTTTTGGGCTTGCCCTCAGTCGGGTAAAAATATCCCCCCAACAAATTTTGAAACAGAGTCCATTTACGACTAGCTACGCCACTGATACAGCTTTATACATGCCATTTAGATCCACAGGTTTGTGATCTGTTTCCACTTTTACCTGTTGTTGACTTTGTAATTTCCCTTTCGTAGATTTTTTCTTCTTAAGTCTGCTATAACCCCTTCTTGCTACCGTTTGCTTGGTCTTTCTCATTTTCTCTTGTAATTAATGATTAGCACTACATGCAATTTCTGCTAATAAGAATATATAACACCATCTTTTATTATTAATACAAAAACCTAAATGTCCTGAATGCATAAACGCATGAATAATTTTAGATTGTAGAGATAATAGGTGCAGGTATCATTTATCTGTAAATGTTTCTTCTATTTGTGGTAGTACAGTTAAGATATTAAATATCCCCGTGCTACGTATGAATATTTGAATATGTAATATTTAATTCACCCGCCAAATCGATGTCCCAAATGTGTGTATATATGTATATTACGACGCCGCGACGTCTGTATATTTTACATTATGTATACTTAGTATTGGTGAACTTTAAGAAGACCTTCGTTTTATTTGATTATAGCATTTTATAAATATGTATAAAGTGAATTTGTCAATATTAGTTTTACAATCACAATAATATATGTAGTATCCATCACCTAATGTTATTAGAATTTAAATTCAGAGAAGGATAATGCCATAAAATGTTAGTAGTAGCTGTTTATATTTCTTACGCAATTAATTACTTTGTGGCTTTTAGTCATTTTCAATCGAAAAAAAAATGATGTTAATTTGATGACGAAAAAAAATTAATATTAAATTAATCAATTAGAAAAAAAGGTTATCCATGATGGGTTTGACATCTTGAAAGTAATAAAGAGACAGCTCTATAATCAAGGTTTATAAAATGTCATTTAAAATTTTCCTAGAATATTCACTAAAATGCAGTATTGAAAATAAAACTTTCATTTCTGTAATATAAATGTATTAATGTTTTTAACTTTAATTACTGAAACTTTATTGTAAAAATTTCGGCTCTGAAACGATTTGAATGCACATCCCCAGTATTTTCGTATTCGTGCTCTTACCACTGAACTATGACGAGATTTACATATGAAATCTTTTCATATATTACACAATTAAAAGTGACTGATGGTATTCTAGAAACCTAAGACAAGAACCACATGACTATTTTTGTTATATAGCTTATATGGTCGTACTGTAAACAACTTTGGGAACAGCAAGCAATTTTAATATCGAAATACTCCAACGCTTTCAAAACAAAGTGCTACACTTAATAGTTAGTGCACCGTGGTATGTCCCAAACTTCTACAAGTACAATTAGTGAAAACAGTGGCGTCGCGTGGTTCAATATTTTGGGGGATGCACAACCTTAAAATAAATGAGAGTGTTGTTGGCAAATCGACGGAGGCGAAAAATTTGTTTTTCTAATAAATTAAATCCTATGTGCAGATAGATGTGGCTTTGAATGTTGATGCTTTTTAATTCTTTTGGTTAAATGTACTAAATCTTTAACGCCAGATTTTGTCCATTCTGATGTCTCATCATTTCCGAATAATAAGCAAGGAGAACAGTAAAGACTATTCCTGACACCACACCCGCACAACCAGTCAGTTCTTTTGTATTTTAAAAGTTCGTTTATAATCACGACTTTTGCATTTAGTAACATTCCCAATTAACAGAATTGGTTTTGGACGACCGATACTTTTGATTTTGATTTTGCTTTTAGTGAGAGCAAAGAAAATTTAATTGTCTTTAAATATTGCACGCTAACACTATCAGAGTTCGAAAATTCGGCCATTCTTGCAATTCGTGAAATCAAAATAACGCGACCTTTCCACCGAAGTGCACTGATTACATGTGCACACGGAGGAGCTTAAATCATCGAACGTCGCCGGACTGTCGCGGGGAACAAAGAGTGCGGACGGCTAAGGTTTCACCAGTTAGATTTAATACTCACATGTGCAGTGAACGAATGGATTAGGGGACGCAGTGGACCGACATAAAAGGCTCGCTTGGATATTAGTTGGAACAATTTACATCTCCTGTTTTAATTCATGATCTTTGCATCTTGGACGAATTGTTTTTGAAATTAATAGGCATGTTATACCTTCTGTTATTATAAAATTATTTAAAGATGATAAAACTTATTATTATTTTTTAAATAAGAATATACATTAAATTTGGGAGTATACTTGCACATGTGCACTTATTCAGGAACCGCCACTGAGTAAAAAGTGAAAGTTCAAGGCATAGTCAGAAATACAGTGAGAGGGTCAAAGTGCATCCCAATGTTCTTGTCAATTATGGAAGAAACCACTAAAGCAAGATGCGTGAAACTCTTCAAACCCACTAACTTGCTATCTAGATTTAGTTAGTAAATATGAAGGGTTTCCCAACAGATGTGATGTGTTTTTAAAACTTAATGGCGGCCACATCCAAAATGGTAGAAATGTCACTAGCTGCTATTTGTGTTTAGTATTGTTTGACAATACATTATGGCAAAATACACAACTTCAACAGCGTTTGGTTACTATCCAAAAATTTTATAAAAATAATCGATCTTTTGTTCAAACTTAACATGATCTTCGTGAAGATTATGTTACACATAATCGTCCTTCTGTGCTTGCTATTCGTCGAATCGTTGAAAAATTCCAAACAAATTTCCTTTTACACGATACCTGAACACCAGTAAGACAAGGAACGCAAGAAACCAATAGGATATTGACGCTGTAAGTGTCAATGTTACAGAAGAGGGAAATCGGTCGATTAATTGACGTTCTCAACTTGGCCTTTCAAGAATGACAACTTTACGTATTTTTGAGAAAGGCTTGGGGTTTACATCCGTACAATATTGTATTGACTCAAGAATTGAATCCACTTAACCAACATAAGCGTTGTGTGTTTGCTGATTGGGCTCTAGAGCGACTCGAAATTGATTCTGATTTTTTGAAAAAAATCAGCTTTCCAGATGAAGCTCATTTCTGGTTAAACTGGTTTGTTAGCTTATTTAATTGCTGAGATGTAGTGGGATTTCGTGAAAATAGAATGTTCACAATGGATATGAAACATCCACATTAAAGAGAGTGCCGCACGGCTTAATCTTGGGCGTCTTGCTGTTTATTATTTATGTAAGTGATATTAAGATTACATAAATTTAAAAATATTGAATATGCAGACGATAAAACAATCCTATGTAGGGTGAATAATACTTCAGTAGTTTTTACTTTTACATGGAGCCAAAACGTCCTGATTAACTTTCAATGCAAATATTAACATTGAGCTAACAAAACAGTGACCCTGTAAAATGTCGGGACATACATTTTGAAAGTAAATTACTCCCAAAGGTTCACGCTAGTACTCTTGCAGGTCATCTGCATTCTATGTGTTAAGATATACTTTGAATATAAAGACAATAAAAGAAGAACATTTAACATTCGAGAAGTTAGTAAATATAGAAAATTCATATTTTACAAGAGAAGCAAATAAAGAAGAAGTACTTATGTATACATAATAAAAAGAATATAGACAAGGAATTAAGTTAATTGAATTTTGACTGTTAAGATGAATGAAAAATAACGTTTATCAAGAGAATACACAATCCGATTTCCGGAGTCTTAAATTGTAGCGAAAAACTCATGTAACTTATCGTTCGCAATCAGGCGTTTCCCTCTACTAAGCACCCATAATTTTAATTTGCGAAATTTAATTTTTTTAATTTATGCATAAGGAATTAATTAATTCCTTATGCAGGTCTACTATTCTACTTATGTATTTTTTATTCTTTTGTATGTTTTTATTGTACAAACTAGTATCGCTTCATTGAAGACAATATATTTAAATTGCAATAATAATTCGAATGTCTTTTTAATCCAATATTAAACTATAATTAAATCAAAGCGATCTATAATTTACAACTTAAGAAAGCTAATTATTTGTTTCGCTTATAAAACAGCAATGCCAGGAAACATTTGTCAAATGTAATATAAACAAATTAATTTTATTGTAACGAATCATTTTTCATTTCTTTTTAACATTACCCAGAAGAGTAATTACGGTTATAATGCTATAACCGTAATTACTGTAACTTAATGCATCTAGTCAATTAGTCCGACCGCGATATGAGAAAGAAAATTTTACAATTTGAATGATGTACTGGAATAACATCGAATTTTTACGATTTTAATGCATTTCGTAGGTTAACTGCGCTATTAATAAACAATTTCGTGTCGATTTACGGTAAATGTCTTTTTAGTACGGCAATACAGTGTTAATTAAATGTCAGGAGGTAACCTTTTCGAAGTATTTAATCACTTTTTGTGCGCTAGTGATCGACAGTATAATGAAATATAGTCAATAGCAGATGACGAGAACTCTTCCAATAATGAAAAACTTAAGAAAAAGTCATGCAGTAATTTTTCTTGGTGGGTAATAATTTACACGAAAAAGATATTAGAGATTTATTCGATTGTCAAATGAAATCTGCTTTCAAGTCTTTGAATGTTTGCAAAAAAATTCGTATGCATTTAGTATTGCAGACCTGATTGTAGAAAATAAAACGAATTTGATTTTCTTCTTATTTGACTAATTACAACCAGCTGTCCTTGTTATGTCTCTTCTTTTGTTTTTATCTTCTTTCAGTCTGTCATGGCTCTTGCTGTAATGTCTTTGTCAACCTCGCTTAGATTTTTTTACTCTTGGCTACAGTGGGTTGGAATTATTTTCTGTATGTGTATCATAATATACATATTGCTGTGGCAACATAATTATTTGAATATGATAATAGTATCATTGCCATACCTTAGGCCTTGCCAAATAAGTTATGTTGTGTGCTGTTTCAACAACATAAATAATTAAAATGATGATAATTTTTATTATCCAGATGTGTATTTTATTTACTTTTTACAGCACGTACTTTATAAGTATTTATGAATCCTTCAGTGTATCAGAATTTCTTCTCTCTCGTCTAATCTCTTGTTTTTATTTACGATTGGGATAAGGTAATACCTTATTAAAAATGAAAAATCAGAAATCATATAACACATAATTGTCGAATTTATTTAACCTTTATTACATAAAAATAAATATAGCATTGCTATACTGTATTCACTTTATTTATTTAAAAAGAACATAATTATAAGAAAACGTTTGTACCTCGTTCTAGGTTGTAACGTTTCTTCATGATGCGAATATGTTTTCTTATACTTTATTAAATAAAACTCTAAAAATATTTTCCTGTTTGTCAACAAGTAAATCCAATTTACTTTTGTAAATTGTTTATTTCATAGTCAATGTTTGGAGAAAAGCTCGAATCTGATTACTATCTACAACCATTTGCACGCGTTATAGCTAGCATTTCAGAGTCCGCTACCCAGAAATATTTTCCTTATTTATTGTAACTATTAATGATGCCAAATACTGTGCCAGAAAATATACATTTGCACGCTATATCCTCTTAACACTTAACACCATTAATAATTTTATTTCTTATAATCTTGAAATTAAAGAATGCTTATTACTATTCCAGGAAAAATATTTATTATCCCTGTTGCATAACGTTGTACTGAATATACGTTCGCACGATATATTTCAATATTCGTATAGCTACATTGATAAGTCTTTGTCTCTAACTTACTTTGAATCGTTACAAATCTTTTTGAATTCGATCATTTGCATCTCCATTATAACACAAAACAATTAAACAAAGAAAATAAAATAAGTGAAATTTGAATGAAAATAAAATTAATATGCTAATACAAAAGAAATAAATGTGAATCGTGGTGTATCTAACCCTACGATTTATATAACTGTATAAATTAAAGAATGCTTGTTAACTGTATAAAAATCAATGAATGAATCCCATCGTGTCTATTCTTGTCTTCAATTTATATCTCCAGAAGAGACATGTGACCGTTTTCAACGCCATCTTCTGAAACTACCATTTACGTTGTCACCCTGCATCTTCAGTGCTTCTGACTTTTAAGTTGCCGTAATGTTTCGAACACTCACACACACACACGCACTCGTTGTCTCTTTGACAGTTCTTCACCGCGAAAGGTCAACACCCCAAGTATTGTCTGTTTACAATTTAAAACTTCCTATAAATTGTACAGCGTTTCTCCAACGTAGGTATACTTGTTTTAATATAACTCTTCTTTATAATTGTCTATAAATTTATTCTTTCCATTGGCTAGTACAATTCTTATTCTTGTTCTTTTTCCAGCTTTCGGCAATATAGGAAAAACATTGCAAACAAAAGTATTCTTTAATAAGATTACTTGCACCACCATGGTCCACTTGGTTTGCCCCTTCGTAACCTCCTTCTATCCAAGACTTCTCCAACGGTGATATGTCTATCTGTAATAAACTACACACCAAGTTTACATTACATTTTCTTTTTATTTTGTAGGTTATCAAGAACCGTACAAGTACCTCTCTACTGTTTATGATACATGATATTACATATACAAATTCCTGAATGTATTCTATTATTACCAGCTGTCGTTTATAAAAAACACTACTACTGATATCTCAGAACAATTTTATTTATATCCTTTTCTTTATTTATTTACTTATCTATTAATAAATTAAGGTAAATATTTATTCTTTCTGCATGATTTATTTAATAAATCTTATTTATTACCTTATGCACGTTCTCAAGTTTATCTAACTATTCAATTATTTTTGTCTCGTGCATGTCGAATTCTCACACATTTTATAAAGTCAGGTTGTTTTTCATTGTACACAAACCATACATCTTGTTTCTCTTTTCTATAAAAGAAATATATATATATATCTTAAATTCTATCTCGTGTTTCATTTTTAGTACTTATTTAAATTGCAAATGTAAATTTAATTTGCTGTATGCATAAAAGTGTATGCAACCCAACATACTCATGTCAAATTCCTTCAACTATCTTAAACTTATTATTATAGTTTCTTTCATATTTTATACACTTAAATTAAATCTTAATACTACTGCTATCATCTTATTAATATGTAAGATATCACGGCAATATGTCATCAATTCTAGACTACATACTGTTAATGTCAAACTGTGCTTTCTAAGTTTATGTTCTCTTCCTTTTTATTATACGCAGTTTGGCTGTTTCTCTTCCTTAGTTGTTTAATATTGTAATATCCAAAACATATATAATGATGAAACCAAGCTTTATAGGTTTTATAAGTATACAGTTTTTTGCCTTTCAACAATTTTATCTTCCTGCTATAGGCTTCGATTCCCATTCAAGCTCTTTTTTCTACTCGATCTTTGGCAGTTCCTTTTATAGTTATTTTGCTTTGGCAAGTTGTTGCTTATGTCTTTATTTTCTCCCGCGATATACCATGTCCTACCTTCATTTACTTGCAGACTAAATTGTCTTGCCTTTGGTATAGTTGATCTACCGTCATCTAAGTTGTTTTTACAAAAAGGATATTAAAATTCCCGAAATCCCAAACGAATTTTTTAAAGTGATAAACCTAATAACGAAAAATATACGAAAACTTGAAAATCTCTGATAATAATACGTAACTGGATGACTTAACACATGCACTAGACATTCGAATTTTGCATAGATCGTAATGTTTGAACAAAATAATAGTATTAAATCACTTAAAAGTACTACAATACTTCAACACATTAACTGTTTCTGACTATGGCATCTCATCCAAGTATGTTGCCGTTTGCGCCTCTATCTTCTTGTTACTCCTCAATATTTGGCATTTTTGTTTAATGTGATTGGTACAAAGTGCTTTTGATAACTGACTGTGGATGAAACTTGACGCCTTCTGGCCCACAATGTTGGCCAAATGGCTAAAGCTATCAATACCATCTTCTTCCTCTCAGTGTCTGATCATATTTTTAGTAAAAAAAAATTAAATTGTAGCACTATCTCCTCAACTACTAAGTTCAGATAAATGTCTAAAGAATACAAAAACAAAATTTGAGAAAAATTCCCGAATTACCTATCGGAAGTAATTCGTTTACTTTTATCGAAAACAGTTTGCTACGTATATGTTGGATTCTTGACAGCCATGAAAGCGTTTGAAGTTTGATTTGGAAATTTTTTTTAATAAAAAAATTTTAAATTGGAAACGGAAGTAAACGCATTTTTTTCTAAATACCTCACGAACTATATACGTGTATGCATTCTATACAGATTTATTAAAAAAATAAAATTATTTAATATATAATTTGTAAGAAGTTTTATTTAAATAATTCGAACTGCACAGACATATGAGAAAGTAGTGATGGTACTCACACCTATTTTTTATAAAATTCCTCAGGTTTCTTCTATTATTTTTCCTTTTGAGTTTGTTTTAATTTTGAAATTTAATCTATCGCGATCTGATTAGGTTTTCATTTAAATCACCAGATCGGAAGTAGTAATTGATTTCAGTAAAAATTTCAAATTTTACGATAAAATATTGTCAACTCCCAAGTTTTCACACATTTCTAAAGAATACAAAGTACCTGCTTCAATGTGCTCTTAAAAGATTTTATAAAAGAGTTGTTCAAAATGTTTGTCGAAAATCTTTTACTCGTATCGAAAAATATCTTTTATCTAGTATCAAAATATTTAGAACTTAATTTGTAACAACTTTTCTTGAACGAAATTTTGAAATTCGGACCGGACGTAACAGTTTTAATCTTATCAAGAAACAGTTTCTTATTGCAAAATCATGCAAATGGTAAACGCTGCACTGATTTATTAGAAGGAAAACGTATTTAAGACTCAATTTGAAACAACTGATGGGTTTTTCAATAGGGACTTCAATTTTGTATTTAAATATATTATTATTATATTATCATTTTGCCAGCGTTCTCAAAAATCATTGAAAAAGCCGTGGCGGAACAATTTCGAGGCTACTTGCTGTCTACAGACATTCTACCGGGATTCAAGAAAAATCATAGCACTACAAGTGCACTTATAAAGATCATCAGCGATGTGATTTCCGCCCTGGACGATGATGAAATCGCGGTGTTAATACTTTTAGACTACTCCAAAGCTTTCGACACAATGAATCACGAAATGATGATCGCAAAATTATCATATTTTGGCTTTGATGTTGATACATGCGACTTACTTACATCGTATCTGACGGGTAGGCGCCAGAGGGTTTGCATTGACAATTTATATTCCGGTGATATCGACATTGCCACTGATGCACCGCAAGGCTCAGTACTCTCCCCACTGCTCTTCATTTTGTATACCGCGGATTTTACCAGCAACCTAAAGTATTGTGTCCCGCATGCATTTGCGGACGACACGCAGATTTATTGTCGCTATACCGTTGATCAGATGCCAGTGCATACTAATAGAATAAATTCTGACTTGGATACATTGTTCAGGGTATCGGCCAATCACTGCTTGACCGTGAATCACTCTAAGTCCCAAATATTATGCTCAGGACATTCTGCAAGCGTTTTATAGTCACTTCTCGGGAATACCTTCACCCATACCGTTAAATGTAAATGCTTATTCTAAATCGGTTAGTGTTAATTTATTTCATATTAGAAATTTTACGGAACTTGAAGTCCTAAATAGTATAGAATACCTCAAATCTGGGATTGCCTCAGGCGATGACTTGCTGCCTGGTTTTATTGTCCGTAAGTGTGCATTACAACTCTCTAAACCTCTTGCAGGCATTTTTAATCTTTCACTAAAGACTAATACTTTTCCGCAATTATGGAAAAAAGGTAGAATTACACCGGTCTTCAAGAAGGGTGATATATCGTGCATTACTAATTACAGGCCTATATGTATTTTGTCTAACTTTGCTAAGATATTTGAACATCTTTTGTACATAAACATATATAGAAATGTGAACAATTTGATTTCAGATTATCAGCATGGTTTTTTTTTCTGGCAGATCCACGATTACGAACTTGGCACATGTCACTCAGTTTATTAGTGAAGCCCTTGACAGGAGAGAACAAGTGGATGTGGTCTATACTGATTTTTCTAAGGCTTTCGATGTCATAGATCACTCATTTTTGATACTTAAATTGGATTCTTTCGGTTTTTCACATGACCTCATACAGCTTTTGTCATCTTACCTTACGGGTAGACTTAATTACGTCCACTACAATGGCTTCACTTCTAATACTTTTTACGCACGTTCTGGTGTGCCGCAGGGTTCTAATTTGGGTCCCCTTCTTTTCAATTTGTTTATTAATGACCTTATAACTTCTATTAACTGCCACGTGCTCGCGTATGCTGATGATCTGAAAATCTTTAGTAAGATCAGTAACGATGATGATTGTGTACATTTACAAAGCAACCTCAACTTAATACATCGGTGGTGTTCGGATAATGGCCTACGACTTAATATCGACAAATGTGTTGTTGTTTCATATGCAAAAATACGCAATCCCGTGTTATACAGATATCACGTCAATCATACTCCGCTTACAAGGGGGGATACAGTCCGTGATCTGGGCGTTCTTTTCGATAATCGGTTATCTTTCTCGGAACATGTCAGTTCTATATGCCGTGCATCATCCAGATCTCTGGGATTCTTGATCAGATCGTGCCGTGGCTTTCAGGATACGCTTGCCTTGAAGACGCTGTACAATGCACTTGTTAGGAGTAAACTTGAATATGCTTCAATTGTCTGGTATTCCATTTACACATATCTGCAGTTAGCAATTGAGCGTATACAGAAGCGTTTCTTGAAATATTTATCATACAAAATGGATGGTACCTATCCAGCTAGAGGTTCAGATTACAACCATCTACTTGAACGACACGGTACTGTTTCCTTATCGGTGCGGAGGGATCGCTACAGCGCTCGTTTTCTTGTTAATGTTTTAAGAAACAGCATAAGCTCACCGTATTTGCTGTCACAGCTTCAATTTTCTCTACCTGCCTACAATGCGCGCTCAGTAGAAACTATTCGCGTGGCTAGATGTAATACAAATGTTTTATCAAAGGCTCCTCTAACACACATGGCTCGTAATTACAATAGGCATTATCCGGATTATTTTTCTTGACTTACTTCTAAATATTGTTTATTTCACTTTTCATTTTTTTTTTTTATGCTCATGCAGATAATAGATATGTGTATACATATTTCTATGTTTTATCTTGTGCTATTTTGGTTCACGTGTATTTTTTGTTTTTTTGTTTTTTTTGTTTGTTTGTTATTATATTATTGTAAAATGTCCTGTAAATGGTGTTAGCTGTTGGACAATAAAATGATATTATTATTATTATTATTATTATTAATATTATTATTATTATATTAGTATTTTCAAAACGAAAACACGGGGCCGTGCATGACTTAGGGGTACGTATCGAGGGTCACGCCCTTGGAGTCTTAGAAGTTGCAAAGAACTTGGGCTTGCTGATTGATAATAAATTAAGGTTTAAAGCTCATGTACATAAACTTATTCAGAAGTCCTTCTCGGCATTAAAATGCCTTTACAGTAACCGAAGATCTATGAACACTAGACTCAGAATAATGCTATGCGACACTTTGGTGCTATCATTCTTCAATTATTGCGACGTCGTGTTTGGATTCCGAATATACTTCAAAAATCCAAAAAGTAGAGAATGCATTCATACGTTTTATTTTCGGACTACGGAGGAGAGATCACGTGTCTCACTTGGTGAGTGAGGTTAATTGACTGAACATGTCAAATAGAAGGTATCTGCACGTTTGCTGTTTCGTCCAGAGGGCACTGTTGATGAAATCGCCGGGGTATATAACGGATCTGTTGGCGTAGCGGGATGCTGTTCACAGCAGGCAACTTAGATTCGTAGATGATCTTGCGGTGCCGCGACACCGCACTGCACTATTCGAAAGGTCCTTCTCCTACGTCGCTCCAATATTCTATAATAACCTCCCAAGGAAACTCAGGTCCTACACCAGCTCTCATACATTTAAAATGCATCTTAAATGCAAATTACTTGAAAACCAGAGGGCCTCCTATGACATATAATGCTATTTGAGGGTGCGCGCACCGCATTTGCTTAGTGAGTGGTTAATAAAAAGTTAATGGGTGGTTAGTGGGTGGTTAATGGGTTCTAGTTATGGATAGCAAGTAAGTTATTTCTTATAGTTTGTAATATGATTGATGGTTGGGTTGGACAACGTTGGCTGGATTCCGCCAAATGAATAGAGACACTTTATTGTTATTATTTTTATTAGTATTTTCTTATTTTTTTTCTTTTTTTTAAACTTGTTTAATGGCCTAATTAGATACATTTTACTTCTATAGTTTTATTTGTATGGAATAATATATCTACATGTAATTAAAAATTGTATAATAATTTACGGTTGAGTTGAACAGCTTTAGCTGGACTCCGCCGAATAAAGACGATTTATTATTATTATTATTATGAAATACAAAAGGCCCTTACAATTTCTTTTATGATCTGTCAATATCGAAACGTCATTCAAGGTTTAAAGTTTTTTTTTATCATGGTGATGTTCACGAACGAGCAAAGTTTGGAAATTATTAAAAATATTATATATAATATATATATTGAACAGTATTGAATCTTCCTGTGACACAACGCACCTGTCGAAATACCAAAAATATCGCAGCCGCAGGTGCTTCAGTTCAAAATGATCCAAATCAGTCAACTCCACGCCGCTCACAGAAATTTGGAATATCTCAGTCCTCATTGCGGCGAATTTTCCGCAAAAATCTAGGCCTACACCCTTACAATATTAAATCAATAGATTAGGCTCTGCAAAAAAAAAATCCTGAATTTCGTCGAAAAATCATCTTCAGCTATGAATCTTATTTTTGACTTAATGGCTTTGTCAATAATCAAAATATGCGTTATTGGACAGGAGCAACAGACACATGTGCTTCAAGAGACTCCATTGCAGCTACAAAATGTTATCGTGTGGTGTGGGTTTCATGCTAGAGGTGTAATTGGACAGTATTTTTTCGTCGATGGAAATGATCGCCATGTTACGGTCAATGAGTTTGCTATCGTGCCACGTTGGAAGACTATTTTTGGCCAGAATTGGACGGACTTGACATCAGCGATATGTGGTTTTAACAAGATGGTGCCAAATGCCAAACAACTGGTCAAATAATTGATCTATTGAAGGGGATGTTCGGTAATTGTGTAAACTCGAGAATTAGTCAGGTCACATGGCCACCTCGTGCATACGATTTAACGCCATTGGATTTCTTTTGGTGGTGTTACGTTAAGTCGTTGTTTATGCCAACAAGCCAACAATGTTAGTGAGGCTCAGGAACAATATCGAACGCAAAATTGCCGACGTTCCAGCTGATATGTGTGGAAGAGTGGTGGTAAATTAGCTGCAAAGAATCGATCTCTGCAAACGTGCTCACGATACTTCCATACTTAAATTTAGCATATGCACTACACCTGCAATAAATTTCAGGCCGATATCTCAATTATTCTGTGTTTTATTTAAATACACAATTTTTATATCCCTATTGAAAACCCCTTTACATATAAGAAAGTCGTATTGTGCTTACACCTCATTTTTTTGCTTTTAATAATATTGCATTATCTAATATCTATCTTGGAAAAAATAATAAAATCTGTTTTATATATTATCGATGTTGGCTGCCAAAAAAATAAATAAACCACAAACATCCTTAATTAGTTCAAGTTCTAAAGGCTCTAGTGAATTCACAGATGAACTTTAACGTGCTTCATCAGCTTGAAAGGCTTTTTTGTGTTCAGTTACCGCAAATACTACGTTTATTATCTGTTTCTTGTTGACTTTTTTTTAAAACTACAATTATGTTTCTTACAGTCACTCTATTAGAACATTTTCACGGCCAAACTTCTTTTATTATTATGTAACAGAAACAACCAACGCTTCCATAAAGTTCAATTGGTGTCGTATAATTTCTGTTTATATCTGTGTGAATATGTAGGTAAAATATACTTGTATAGTTAGTTTTTAGACAAATGTTGCTATGAACTTTACACTTTCGTTTATTTTGTTTAATTAAATTAATGTTACGGGGGCAAAAGGAAATTTATAAGTTTATTATGAATACATTATTATCTCCACTTGTGAATAAATTAATATTTGTAAAGGGATAAGACAATAAAACTAAGATCATATGATTTACGAAATAATTTTTATTAGTGGTATAAATATATGAGAGGGACTGTACATTTTCGGAATAATTAATAATTTATGTAAAATATAAGTACCTATCGAGAGTATGGTAGAGTGGTAGAAACAATAGAGAGCTTCTAACATAAAGCAATTGTTGGGAGGTAACATCGACAAGGACAACAACTAACATCGCCATGTTGTCCTCAAACCCGAGGATCTTCTTACTGAAGCTCATTCCTTGGCTACACTGTGCTGATGACGACGAATGAGTCAGGAACACGTGTCTATGGTTGCCCTACAGCGGAATTTGCCCAAATGCTCTATTTCTTGTTTCGATTTATATATCCGCTATAATTCCTCTTTTTATTATATATATATATATATATATATATATATATATATATATGTAAGGTATTGATATAAATCTTTGACACTAATTAATATGTTGTAGAAAAAACTTCTTACAACTCAAGGCAGAATTACGGGTAGAGGTAAATTGAATAAAAACACACTTCTACGTAATGTGACGTTTCGACTGAATATCTCAGTCTTCATCAGACACTAACATAATTACTTGTATGCACATCACGAGAGCACGAAACTGACATGAAACACATTAAAAATTGTTTTCAGAAATAAAAAAGGGACACGTACATTTTAAAATTAGTGTATATAAATAAATAAGTTGTATATATTACATTTTAATTTAAAATTTCGCAAAGTATGGAATCAATTATTCTATGTATTTGTTAGTCTTCAAATAAAATATAAATCTCTTTATATTTTATTTGAAGACTCTTTTTGACTAAAAATCATACGGAGAATACAAAAATGCAATATGTAATATATAGGCTGTTCCATTTAAAAAACTATAACTATGGTTAGCCACCAAGTTATGGAACACTCTGTATAAAATAAAATACTTTTAAAATGTGCTCCTGATGAACAGCTATCACAAGGAAAAAACCGCTTGGAAATATCTTTACTCATAAAGGCATAATCGGCCTTACCCGCTTAGATGACTCAGCCTGTATATGTATAAAGATTTTTCTCCAGATCTTCCAGTTATTTTTTTAATCGAAAGCATTATTTTGAGTTATTTCCATCCCGGGAATTAACAAACAAAACAAAAAAAAAAGAATTACGCATATCCATCGTTCGAATCATGAGTTAATAATATCAATTTTCCAATTTTCGGGGCAATTTTTCCAATTCTTCTTTCACTAAAAACCGTATTCAAATTATTATAAACTTTTTTTAAAAAAATTGGTAAAGTCGTTTCAGCCGTTCTTATCTTCCCTTACCAACGAACAGCGTTAATTTTTTATTCATATAAATTCGAATACTTAAATATTCGAAAAGTCAAATACATGTAATAAATATTTAAGTAATTCCGAAATTTAATTATTTATCAAAATGAATATTTGAATACTGAAATTTGGAAAATTCTCGGCATTTATACGCATGTGAACCTTTATATGTGTGGTATATTTATATGTATATTCGAAGAAATTGTGTATGTGTTGGAAATAAATAAATATAAAGAAATATATAACAAATAAGCCGTTATAATTTGGTAAAAAATATTGTTGTTTTTATTTATAGTACTCTTATATAAGTAAATACATATTTAATTAAATAATAAAAAAATCTTTACGAATGTACCATAACTAGGATGTTTATTAAAATTCTATTAGCTAAATACTAAATTAATTGGTTATTTTAGCATGTAAATATCATACGAATATTTTTAAAAAAATTAAAAAAAAAACAAGGATATCAGTTTACTGTTTATTATAATAATATACAGAATGAGATGACAATAGGATCTTAAATGAAGTATGGAAAAAAACACAAACCGCAAAAAATCCGGTTACTGCACTTGTTTAAGTACCTCCATGTATGTACGTGAATAGCCACAAAAGTGTATATTAATAGATTCTCTAGCAGTTTCACGTCCGTAAAGAAAAGTTAATAACTTTTTTGAAAGAGTAATTTTTTTAATTACACCGATCTAGGCGAAATGCTGTCATATTATTAAAAATTTATATACATTGAATTGTTTTTTTATACCTGATTTCCATAATTTATAGAGACGAATATGCATTATCACGAACGTTTAATCGTCCCACGCAAAAATTTCATCTTATAACTGAATGAAATAGAAGTGATTATGTTATGTAAAAAATAACTAAATAAAGTTACTGTAAATAATAGTAAGCAATTTAAATAATAATATTTCTTATTATTAAATGTAATACTTGTATCAGATAATATCAACAGTTACATAACTTTTTGGAATAAAAGTGCAGCCCTGCGGAACATCTATGTCAAAATGTCAAATATTACTTCGATAAAATACACAACGTTTCACAAAATATTAAATGAAAAAGGCGTCTTTCAACAATACTCGTTTTAATAGTCATTAATAAAGTGAATAAATAATAAGTAACTGTATATGGAACGTCTATGTCCAAATGTCATTTTTGAGTGTTTTATATATCGACATTTCTTAAACCGTTTTGTGTAAAAGAAGACTAATGTTTGTTACATGTAATGTATTTTTAAAGCGGAATAGCAATCCTTTTGAATCTTTCTATAGTTCTTGTTTCAAACTTTAATTTATTTTTAGTAATATTAGTACTTACACCTAGTAAGCCTGCTATAACCCATAAAGAAAACCCAAATACAACCCAGTTTCTAGTCTGATGCATGCTATGATTACAAGGACAAATAGTTTTTTTTTTTGAAAGTGCGACTTAAAATGAAAGGCTTGAATTATAAAAATTTGTTTTTAAATTTTGCTACACATTCTTCTTTAACGTTAATACACTTAGACCAGAGGTGATGATAGGCCATAATACTAGTTTTATTTTAATCATAAACAACAAGGTCGTTAAAATTTGCTTTTCTTTTTTGAGTTTGGGGTATAAGTAGAAGCCTGATGGGGATGTGATTAATAAAATAGTTAAGACGCAACATGGAATCGCAATTCTTCCCGTTTTTCTCAAACAGTGCGGTTGGGATGTGATGGCGTATTGTCATGATGAAATACCATTTTCTTTCGCTTTGTCCAGAATGGCAGTATAATATGGGCTATGAGTGCAGCTGGTGTTTACATTTCATTCTTTTTGCTTGAAAGAGGTTCGACCGGTATCGTCCAGTAATCTTCAGGATGAATGAGAACTGAGAGCTTCGTAAAATATTAAAACACCTTGTACGTTATGCCAACCCGTCTACGTTATAACCATACTTGTCATATCTACGTAGCTTGAAACCATCAATTCTTGCGAGTCCTACCACATTTTGATGCTGGTGTTTGTCTACGCACGCCAGCCACAGGCTGCAGCTACTTGATGTCCGATAGAAATTTTGAAGTAATGTTTGGAGAAGCATATGGTGAAACAGCGACTCTCAATAACGCACTTAAACAATTTTATACTAGGTGAATTAAACCTTTTAACCCGCACATATTTGAAGATTATGATTTTGCTCCAACAATTACAAGCAAAGGTAACTATGAGCCAAACGTGCATGTTTCAAGCCATATCAATTGAAGCATTTCTAGAGGTAAATACTAACGGTGTACATTGGCATGGAGATTATTAATAAAACCCCAGATAATTTAGAATTTTTTGTCAGAGATTAGTTTTTCGTTAAAACAAATAATAACTTTTAACGTTTATTTACGCATGTAAAGAATAATGGAGAACCAGAATTATCTTCTTCTGCAAGAACTTCAGTCCTTCCGTCTGTAAAATGCAAACTATTTACCTATGAAGAACCAAACACTAGCTGCTCAAAGTCAAATCTGATAGCTCACTGTGGAAAGTCAAACCTTTACCAACTATTAATCATCCAGTTCAAAATAAGCTTATAACATTTGCAGCGAGCGTAATTGCTAGCACTTTCATGAAATATTAATTAGAAGAAAAGAACTGGTTGGTAACTGAGGAAAATAGAAATAAAAAAGAAAAAAAAAACATCTTAACCATCTCCAAACCTTTATTCTGTTATTATTTAATTTGGTATGAACCTTAGATAAACCTCTCAGACGTGGACTAGATAAAATAATGCAAATGTAAAGAGTGGTGCCGTTTTTATTTGTGGGAGAACGGAAAACCCTCTCGAGATCCTATTGTTTTCTAGGGGAGTGTGAGACTTTGACTCACTAAAATCCCTCCTCATGTCAGCAGCCAAATAGTATCGTCTTCTCGGCATTCTTCTTCAGGACGCTCTTGACCTTTCCCGTACCCATATTCCGTTTTCGTATCTCGTCTTCCTCTTTTGTCCACATGATCTTGTGACCACTGTTCCTACGACACACCATCCTTCCCGGCCTCGCAACATGATCGCTACTATGTTTTCCGCTGTCTGTTTATCATCTAATCGTACAACCAGCATCTTTCTTATCTTCCATCCATTTTATGCATTCCATAAGGGTGTCCTGGAGTATCGATTTCTCCGCAGTACACGCATTTATCGTTTTCTTGTAACTAAAATCTATGCAGATAGGCGCCGATGCACCCGTGACCGGTCAACGCCTATATCAACAAGTAGTCCATCTCCCCCTGACCCCTATCATCCATAGCTCGACGCAGAGAATGAGTTGCTTCATCCACAGTGAGTCAGCGACCTCATCATCCCGTTCTGCCTGGAATTTCCTGACTGAATCCTATCTCCTCTCCTCTTTCCTCGTTCTTGTATTGTTATCGACACTATATTACCTCTCCAACACAAGTAGGTGTATGGGAACGAGGCTCGCCACCACTTGTATGGCCCTAGTTGCCAGCGTGCGGTATGCACATGGCACACTTATTGCTGCCTTCCTCTGAACTCTCTCTAGCAAAATTATTCATCTGCTCAACAGCGCCCAGTATATTCCATACCGGCATAGCGTGGAGCAGTATCGAGTGCATTACCTCGCTGAGAACTCTTCTCTCCTTCTCACCTGGCCCCCCGATGTTCGGCATCAGAAGGCCCAAGTCCGCCACCGTTCTGTCAGCCATCTCCATGGCTCCTATAATATAGGCGTTGTGATCTATTTTATGTTAATTTTTTTTACGCAATGTCGGAGTGTTTCTAGAAATATTTCATATTTTCAAATGTCGTGTATAGCTGCTGTTATTGCGTCTTCAGAATAGTCACAACGATTAGTTTTCTTTTTGTAGTTTCTAGGCATGTTTCCTTAGATTTGCTTAACAGAACTGATAAAATCATAAATGAATACCTTAACATAATGAACTTCAATAGTTTTTTACCATACATAAACCACCCAACTAGAACACAAAATAATTCAGCTCCCTGTCTTGATCATATCTTTGTGAAGCATGATAATAGTAACGTCTTTCCTTCATTTGTGATCATTTCCCTATACTATTCAGTATTAACAATACATATTGACAACAAACAGGAAACACCAGAAATCACAATGTGTGACAACACAAATTTAGCATTACTAAACTCAAAGACAAATTAAAAAAATAAAGACTGGGCGGAAATCATTTGGTGCAGAACCTCAGAAGAGGCATCACAGTGTTTCATCCAGGATTTACTGCACACAATGGAAGAATGTAAATACACATGCATTAAAACTTATAAAAGAGAAAACTCTTGGATTACTCTGGCAATCACCAATTCTATAAGAACCAGGGATAAAATGAAAAGAAGGCTACTGGCTCAAAATCCAGAACAATAAAATGCCGAATATAAAATATATAGGAACCATCTCAAAAAGATTATATCAATATCCAAAAATAATTACTACAAAAGTAAAATAGAAAATAACCGGACCAACCTAAGAAAGATATATAGATTAATAACAGAGGCAAGCAATGAATATACAAAAAAATCAACATCCAAGATACAAATCAAGCACCGTTTAAAGATGAACGGAGCATGGCTAAACATTAAATTCCTTATAAATATTGGTATTCAAATGGCGCAAAAAATACCAATATCCAAACAAATGACTGCAAATACGTGTCACAGTATAAATTCAATGTACTTAACACCGGTGGATGAAAGCGATATAATAGATAGTATCAATAAACTAAAAAAATTTAGCGCCCCGAGTAATGATGGTATCAATACAAAACTGATAAAGGAAATACATCCTTACATCCTAAAACCGTTAAAACACATATTTAATACAATATTTACCACAGGTATAGTCCCGAAGCATTTCAAGGCAATAGTGGTTATCCCAATCTATAAGTCGGAAGATACAAAGGATATAAATAATTATCGTCCCATAAGTGTAACAAATAGTTTTACGAAAATATTTGAAACTGTATAAAAAACCGACTTGTATCCTTCCTCAATCAAAAGAACCTACTACATGACCACCAATACGGATTCAGAGAAAAACTCAGTACAGAAACCGCAATCCATGAATTAACACAAACAATTACTAACCATTTAGATCAAGGTAAGAAATGTTTATCGATTTTTTTGGATCTGGCAAAGGCATTTGACACGGTCTCACATGACCTACTATTGGACTGTTTGTAGACACATGGCATTAGGGGTACTGCACTGAATGTTTTTGAAAGTAATCTTACCGAAAGATCACAAATTGTTAAAATAATGGACACATTAAGTCAGCCCAGAACAATAAAAATTGGCATACCGCAGGGCAATGTATTGGGACCCATTCTCTTTATATTATACATTAACACTTTAACGAAAATAAATATACCTCACGGAAAAATCATATCATACGCGGATGATACAGCACTGATATTCAACGGGAACACTTGGAGTGATGTTAAGGAATGTGCAGAGAATGGATTAATTCAAATATCAAATTGGCTAAAATCTTTTAGATTATCACTTAATATAAAGAAAACGCATTACGTATGTTTCTCCATCACAACTAAACAACGTCCCAACTTTTAGGCATTGAACATGAGGGGGGCACACAGGGTAATAAAGGAAACAGACCAGGTGAAATATTTCGGAATATATATAGATGCAAATCTTAAATGGAAGGTACATATACCTAGATTATATCTGCAATAAAATTAGATGTCTTATACATAAATTCTTTATAATACGTGAAATGTTAAACAGAAAATTATTATTCATGCTCTACAGAAGCCAGAATCAGTACTAAGATATGGTATAATAGCTTGGGGCGGAACCTATAATGACACTCTAAAATCCTTAAATTCTGTTCAAAACTACTTGTTTAAAACAATATACAGGAAAGATAGACTTTCTTCAACAACACATTTATATTCCGTAGACATACTTAACATCAAATCTTTATACAGAGTGGGCCACCGAAAACGAAACAGATTGAATATCTCGAAGGAGAAAACTTTCTTGAAAAAACGGGAAAACAGGTCGATTTTTGATCCAAGGGGGACACCCTTCCATCATATCTTGAACTGTGATACGTCATTCCCCTCCCCTCCATCACTCTAACCATTACAATTTAAATAGGGAAAGTAGTATATACGATACATCATTGAAAAGGTAATTGTACGGAGAATTCAGCAAAGTGATTGTTGGTTGCGCTATTTTTGATTTTAGCGCCCTCTAGCGGAAAAAAAACGGTTACGTATTCCACAATGTGACACATCATTTCAAAGCTAATTTTATTAGCAACTAAATACGTAATATTTTTGACATTTATTTGTCATCATTCTCAAGTACAGACTGTCAGTGTCTTTTGTAAACTAATAAGTTCGTAGTTTCTAATATTAGAGCTCTGCAAGGTGTTTCGATTATTTAATTTTTTTTCAATTGTGCATTAAATTGCTAATAAAATTAGCTTTGAAATGATGTGTCACATTGTGAAATACGTAACCGTTTTTTTACCCGCTAGAGGGCGCTAAAATCAAAAATAGCGCAACCAACAATCACATTGCTGAATTCTCCGTACAATTACCTTTTCAATGATGTATCGTATTTAGTACTTTCCCTATTTAAATTGTAATGGTTAGAGTGATGGAGGGGAGGGGAATGACGTATCACAGTTGAAGATATGATGGAAGGGTGTCCCCCTTGGATCAAAAATCGACCTGTTTTTGCGTTTCTTCAAAAAAGTTTTCTCCTTCGAGATATTCAATCTGTTTCGTTTTCGGTGGCCCACTCTGTATATACTGACATCATGTACTTTTCTTCATAAACATCCTGAAATAAGAGAGTCTATAAATCATAAATACCTTACAAGAGACAGGATAGTAAGATGTCTGCAAACAACAACAAGTAATACCACATTTTACCAAAGATCCTTTTGTTACTATACAACAAGATTTTACCTAAAATATAAATTATTAAAAGACTAAAAACATACGTAATGCTCCTAAGAAACTTTATTTTTGTTAACTTAGAGGCGTTAAGAGGGGTGTTTTAAGGACACAAGTTACTTCTTAATGAAATAGTTATAGTTATAGTTAGTTAGTTAGTTTTAGTAACGTACACTTGCGTACGCGAAATATGTATTCATATTAGGTTACTACATTTCTTAGAAATTATAATGTAATTGCACATACAGGTGGCCAACACCTAGGTGCACATGTATTTTTCTTTAAATAAATAAATAAATAAATTAAATAAATGTAACTAACTTTTATTAACGAAAGCACTGCTTAGTGGTTATTGTGGTAAGATGAAGAATCGATATCTTACAAAGCACTAAATACCGGCGTTAAATATTATACATTACATGTGATGACAAAAAAAACTTCCTTTAAATGATGAAATATGAACTATATTGAAACCTGACCGGCTAAAATTAACTTTCTCTACTAACCTCTACATGACAGGAAAAGTAGTTACTATTAGTTATTTATGAATGACCTGCAAAAGTCGTTAATCTTCTAACTTCTCCTACGTTGAAGTACTTATAATAGAAATTTATTTTGGTGCAAGTATTCTTTAGAAATTCCAAATGACATTTAGCTCTGGTAGAAGCAGACATTAATCAAATAAATTAAACGAAAGCAAATATTTTTAACAATATTAAGAATTACACTTAATTTTAGGCAATAGACATAAATATTTACTTACTGAAAATATATATTTACTCTCAAGAATAACTGGATTCCTTTATTTCAACTTTCCATTTCAGATGCGATTTCCGTAATTCTTTAAATGATCGTCCATTTAATTTTGATGGAAACATAAACGATCAACATTTGCATTTCAAATCATAATGATTAATGTCACTGAACCTATTGCATGGAAATTTTATATTTTCCATAATAAGCTTGTAGTTAAAATGCGTATCTGTTGTCCTATAATAAAAAAAGAAACTTATTGCATTATTTTTATTTTCTAGTATTAAGATAACAAATCCGCGTTATATTCAGTAAAGATCGCTACTTATTCGGGCCATCGCAGTTATTTTAAATACAAGTCTAAAGTAAAAGTGAAATGACAGGTGTACTAGGAATTAAGAGACGCCACAAGCCATGAGAGAGATACGTCCTTTAAATCAAATGATAAAAATAGGAAAAAAGCGCATCGTCTTTTCTTGAAATGTCAGAGGTTTATACTTATTCCATAGATAGAGACTGGAGTACTGGTGTATAATAAATCAACATTATGTACGGTATGTGTGTACAACATACAATCGCGGTTTGTTTTAAATATTAACGGCAATCAGATCTAGTCAGATGATCAAGACATTTTTGAAAGGGTATCCAGTTTGCATATATTACATAGAAAAAAATGTTTCAAGTTATATAAACACACTTTATTTATATTGTTATGAATATGTATATACTTGTTATTAAACAAGTATAATAATCACATATAAAAAAAATATAGAAATATTATGCTAAATGTCAAAAAAATGATTTCATTAAAAGCTTCCTCAGAATATCTAAATTAGATTTGAAATAGATACTTAATATGTGAATCGAAATAGTAGTTATAAATAATGAGATATATAGGTAAATATTTAAAGTGTAAAAAGTTCAAGGATATTTAAAATTAATTAACATTTAAATAAAGGTTTGCGGAATAAAAACTAATATTATTTTTTCAGAAACGTATCTTTTTTTGTGTTTACTTAAATTCATTTTTGTAATAGTTTATGATATAAATCCCTCGCCCAAAAAAGTAATTATTCATAGAGTTTAGATCATACCCCAAGGCGATCTAGAACAGCTTTTTTTAAATATTTTTGGAAATGGGAACTCTTTCCAATGTTTACTGTTACCGTGGAACCCTTAGATTGCTTTAATAGTAGGGTTTTAATGCAACATTCTGTAAATGGAGTAATTGCAACAAAAATGACAATTATTATAAATATTATTGATTTGCTTCGAAAAGTAATTTCAAAATTAATCCAAACGTTTTTAAAATAATATATTTAACTGTATCCAAGTTTGCATCCAGATCATGTCGCACTTTTTATTGGGTAATGGGTTGACACATGCTGCTTGTTGGTTATGATTATGGGTATTCACTTACAAGTGATGTTCAGTTCATGGTGCCCATCATCGAATTTTAGACTAAGTTAGTTTTTAAGCAGTATTTTTTGTTGTATATTGTTACTTATCTATTATCAAGGTCAAGTAAACAGTTTTTACTGGGGTTTGTCTTGCGATTATGTTTCTACAAGTCATTGTATTTTTGTTATTTGTACTATGTACTTCATTATTGTTTGTTCGTAATGAAGGCATTTATTATTATTATTATTATATTCAAACAAAAACTTTTAATGTTGAGACGCAAAGGAAACTGTTGGACATCACACAAGTTGTCCAAAATTCTTTTTTAACCACGAGCATTAAGTTCATTAATCTTTGTAAAAATGTCGCTTAAATTTCCAATTTTAAATAGTCAATTTCTATTAAATAATCGACGTTTTAATTCGAAATAATGCTCTACAAAAATAGCATGCACATAGTCTCTGGGTTAGTATGTGTCCTCGACATAAGCATCTGACTTCTGTATGTAAAAAAGGCATGTACTTCCCATGTCTTCACGTAATATTTTGTACGATTATTTTGTGGCCGAGATTTTATGAAGTTAATGACTTTGACGACCTCATCTGATTGGGTAATATTTTTTTGCAGCGAGTGCATGCATTGGTTACCATAGCAGTTTTTGTTGATATTTTTAAATAGTTAGACAACCCCATTAATTATGTCACTAATGGCCTTTGCTCCATCGGACCAGATATCAATGCAGCTGTCCCATAATATTGTCTTTTGTTCAAGAAAATAATGTAGGAGAACAAATGTTTCCACTCTAGTAATAGGTGTTGGTAGAAACAACAGAAGATCTAAAAAGGACGTTTTTGCTAATATTTTTAATTAGTTATACAACCCCATTAATTATGTCACCAATGGTCTTTGCTCCATCGGACCAGGTGTCAATACAGCCGTCCCATGGTATTGTATTCTCTTCAAGAAAATAATTTAGGAGAACAAATATTTCCACTCCTGTAATAGGTGTTGGTACAACAACAGAAGATCTTCTAAAAATGGAGTTTTTGTTAATATTTTTAATTAGTTAGACAAGCTCACTAATTATGTCACTAATAGCCTTTGCTCCATCGGACCAGATATTAGTCTGGCTGTCCCATGGTATTGTATTCTCTTCAAGAAAATAATTTAGGAGAACAAATATTTCCACTGTTGTAATAGGTGTTGGTAGAAACAATAGAAGATCTTCTAATAAAGAAGATTTTGCTGATATTTTTAATTAGTTAGACAACCCCATTAGTTGTCACTAATGGCCGTTGCTCCATCGGACCAGATATCAGTGTAACTGCCCTATGGTATTATATTCTCTTCAAGAAAATAATTTAGGAAAACAAGTATTTCCACTCTAGTAATAGGTGTTGGTAGAAATTACATAAGATCTAATAATACGTTTTGGAGCTGATACCTAACGATGACCATTAATATTGCGAATTTAGCTACATCAGTAGAATCATCCACTTGTTTTTTAGTTACTGTGCTGTGTTGACTACTTGTAGACGCACTAACTGTCCTAACTTCTTTTAGGTCAATCTCTTTGGTATCACTTTCATTATTACCATCATTGTGAAGGCAAAGAATCTAGTTGTTAAGTCTAAAGCATAAGCGACAAATTCTACAGCCTTTTTAAAGCCACCTCTCTATCTTGCAACAAAATATCGAAAAGAATATTTTATTTAATAAATGCAAATGGCCAAATCTGAGCAATAATTTATTGGTAATTTTATATAAAATATAGTGATGTTATCTTATAGCAACCAGTTAATTTTTATTCCTTTTTTATTTACTTTCTTTACTTTCTTGAATGTCATGAAGAATCGTGGAATCCTTGAATAAGCTCGAAGGAATCCCAAACTTCCAAGAAACAGAGTTTAAGAAAACTTGATCTAGAATGTTCATCAAATGTCAACAACCTTTGGCGTGAATGATAATGGTATAATTACTTTAATTCCTCTGATGTATTTTCTATCTTTCAAATATATTCCATCTTACGATAAAGATTTTCCAAGTTTCCTTACATTCAAAACAGAAATGATACTTTCAATTATCAATTATTAATAGGTAAAGCGCCACTGGTAATGAATAATTACTGTTTGTCCCTCTTGATTTCACACATGTACTTCCTGTACTATCATCTTCCGTACATCATCGTTACATGCTAATTATAAAATATTACGGAAATATCTGTTGCGGTCATATCAATTTGCATTTAAGACATTTTGAACTTGTACTGGCAAGAGGACCGAGAATGCTAATCGTATCTAATTTGTTCTTTTATTTTACAAGATCGTGTTGTGAAATATGACACACCGGAAATGGAGTTTCTTAATTTCGTAAATATATAATGTAAACAAATCAACGCGCGCGCTTCCAATATACATAACACATTAAATATTTGAGAGAAATTCTGATGTTTCAAGGCGTACATTTTTGAAGTCGGAAACGATGGTGCATGTATGTCATTAGTTGTTTGAAGCGCAGTTCAAATCTTCTTCAAACTTCCTTTAATACTAATAATAAATATTACTTTTATATTATTATTATTATTGTGATTGTTGTTGATTCACTAAATTTTGTTTAATTTTATTTGTGATACTTTGATTAAGCGATACGGAATCTTTTCTATTGATTTTGGACATTCTCTGGTTTTAGACAACGTACTTCAGAGCGGCAAGTGTTCCTTTGTAAAGTGCCTTTTATATTTTCCATTTTTTTAGTTGCCAGACGTTCTTACATCACTCTTCTGGGGAATGAAAATTGTTTCAGTCGATGTTAACGTAGCCCAGAAAGAAAATTCCATAAGTAACCCTGCCTTCAAAATTAACGCAATAAACTGTTTTAGAGACTTCATAAGTTTCTATTGTGATTATTATTCCAATAATGTATAAAAATGTTAGATCTTCTCTGGGCGAGTTTAATGCCACTGGAACCCCTCTATGAGATCCAGCTAAAGTGATTTGTATTAAATTTGTAATTTATTTAAATATTTTGGGGTAAAATGCAAAATTACTATATTCACCTGATGTTTTGATTGATTAATTTTACCACATTATTGTACTTGAATAACCATTAGGCACCTTTGACACTAAAAAGGTCAATAACACTAATCACATCTAATTTGTTCCATTATTTTACAAGATCGTATTGCGCAAAGTAAAACAGGAAACACTGATTCTTCTTTTGATAATATGCGATGGCCGCTATTTTAGTTCTTACAAACGACCACTAGGTGGCGCTGCTGAGATGGATCATTTAGAGTGACTTCACAGTCAGAGTCACGACAATGATCGGATTATTTTTGTTGGTTGATGAAAATTACATCAAAATAATGGTGTATATATAATAAAACACAATTGCTTTAGTTTCAAAAAATTATAATGTTCACACACTACATATGTTTCGCCACACTGTGGCTTCATCAGGTGGATAAAAATACAATTTCAAAGTACACATTAGCTCCTATATATATATATCAATACAAAAATAGTCTCATTTGCACTGATGTAGGAACCAAATATTCTGCTCGTTTATTTTGTATTTTAAAAGTAGTTTAAAAAACCATTTCTCCTGATCACCATCACTGGCTAATTTTAAATTAATAATCGATGATGGAGATAAATTAATTTAAGTTGATTCTTAATTTAAAATTAGCCGACAACTGGTGGAATGGTGTTTTGATAGCTTTCCGCAAACTTCGTCGATTGTAGATGTTTTCTAAAACAAAACAATATAGTTATTGAGTTAGCATATATTCTTGCTTTAAATAACTTAGGCATACTGTGGATGTTCAAGTAATGCTTTTCTAAAATAAAGTACCATTTATTTGAGTTAAATCTACTGTTAGTTTTTCTGCAAACCATATGCTAGCTAAATTTAAGTTCAGTGGCAAGAACATGTGATACATTTGCATTACATTATTATCGTTATTAATAACTGGTTTATTTCCCTGAATCTTTGCCCTCACGGATCCAAAGTTTTCTATAATACGTTTAACGGTATTGGTAGATGGTTTCCGTTTTTGCGGATATCGAATTGCAAATGTATCACATGTTCTTGACATAACTTTATTACATTCCCTATAAATAATAAACAAATTTAAATAATCATCGTTTGTATAATTTAAGGGGGCTTACGCAGAGATGCCGACTAAGCCGTGAGAAGGGCGTAAGAGGTTGGCGCCATATGCGCTAATGTAAATTCTGGACTTTACAAGGTTTCGTTAAAACAATAGTACCGCTTGTGTTTACGAAATATCAAAACGAAATTTAAAACACAAATAAACAAAGGCACAATGCATGCTCGACTGGAATTAATTTTTAAAATAAAGTTACTAAAACTGTGTTAAGATGTTGTATATTTTGCCAACTTTGAGAGTGAAATGTAGCAGTAAATAATTTGAATTATAAGAAAGTACTTCCAACGAAGCCTTAATTAATCCATTGTATTCAATTTAATGCAAAAACATAATAAGAAAAACAAAAATTTCTGCTGTTTGTTTTATTTTAACGTATACCTTACGTCTGCGGATTTACATTAGCGCATATGGCGCCACCCCCTTACGTCCTACCTCCTAGCAGTTACTCGGCACCTCTGCGTAAGCCCCCTTAAGCGCTCCGGCATGACTTGAAATTATGATAAGGTACATGACTTTTCTTCAACGAATGACAATTTATAATTTCGTAAACACTGTCATGGCTAACTAATGAAAAAAGGACTAATGCAAACAGTATGTATTCTAGAAGATAAAAACACTAACTTGCCAATATTTCGAAAACTACCAATTTTTATATTAGAGATGTTTATACAAAGTGATCCTTATTTTGAATGCAGAATAAGATAAAATTATAAAAGTTGCCGCTTACCATTTAAAAAAACTGTCTTTCGGCAATTTTTCCAAATTCGTTTTCAGGCGTATAATTCGCACACTCTGTATTAATAATTGTAACAATTTTATACAAATAGTATTTAATTAAGCCATCTATTTGAGAGAATTTACTTCAAATTAAATAATAAATTCATCTTTATATGGAAAAAGTGCTATTGATTTTCTGCCTGCAAACGTCAAATTTAACATGAGAATTTCAATAAGTCAAAAAGGGTTACACTTAGATATATGACATTATACATGAAATATATTTAGAACTCCACGTAGAATTTAAAAACCTGACAATATACGGGGTATTCTATTTAAAATTAGGAAGTAGGTTCCTACTTCCGGTATAGCCCGGAGTGCCGCCATCTTGAAAATTTTTAGGCGAATGGCCCCCATCGACTTTAGTATAGTTCAAAATTTCAGATTATTCCTAGCTACAGTTTTTCCGCAATCGATCGATTCAGTTCCCGGTGAACCAACCTGTATAGCTTCACAATTTTGGCATTTGATGGAGCATACTCCTGCTTTCTCTAGTTTATCTGTTTTGTCTTTGATGTTATTTAACATTGTACCTAATTTTGTCTTATTGATCCATACTATGTTAATATCTAGCTTTCTCAATATTTTATTTATTTTGTTGTGATAGGGGGGATATAAGTAATCACATGCCAAGTATTTTTATTTAATTCTTTTATTTCCGGATATAAATGTTCTTTCGTTCTTTATGTTTTATTATATCGTCTATAATATTGGGACTATATCCGTTATTTTCTGCTATCATTTTAATAGTGTTTATTTCTTCATTAAAGGACTCCGTATTTAATGGTATATGTAATGCTCTATGTACATAGCTATGGAATGTTGACATTTTTATTTGGAAGGATTGTTTTGCATTCGCGTGTAGTATATTATCTGAAAATGTTGGTTTTCTTTAAATTTCATATGTTATATTATTAGCGTTTTTGTATATGGTAATATCTAAGAAATTTAATTTGTTGTTTTCTTCTTTGTCTATTGTAAATTGTATCCTGGAGTTTAGTTTCTATTTTATTTTCTATGTATAACCGCTATTCTGATTATAAAGTCACTCTAGTGTCATTTACAGTGACAATATAATGGCAACAATATAAACTAAATCACATCGATCTACCATGATGAGGCAAATTCAAATAGAATTTGTTTGACTTGAGACAAAAGCTTTAAAAAAATATACCAAATCACAAATATTTGCAAAAAAGCCAAATTCTGAACCAACAAATAAATGATAATGTGATCACAAAGCAATACAAAAAGTGGAGAAAAAAGTATAAGTCGAGAATTAATGTATACCTGTATTATACATGGGAAGTAACAGATTTGCTTGCATACTGTTTGTTACCCCTTTTAAATGCTTTAGAATTAACCTATATCCTGTATACAATATATCTCTTGACAAGTTTATTTTTAGGCTGGTGGCAGATTTCGGTTTTAGTTATCTAGTTATTTCCTAATTAGTCAATCTCATCAATTTGGTGCTTGTTTTGGGTCTCTTATATAGTCATCAATGAACATCTGCTTTAATAAGGGATATTCTTCCACTCTGAATGCTTCAGTCCCATTTGCAAGTGTTTTCTTTGTATTTTTTAAAATTTGCTTATAGTTAGTTTCTTTTTTTTTCTTTAACACATATTTTAATGTTTCTCCAACGTCGCAATTAAATTTATATCATGATCAGTTTGCGATAGGTATATTAGGTATCCGATATTGAAAGCTTAATGTCTTCACTTGAGGTGGACGATGAATGTGAATGAAAGGTAACTGCTTGTTGTTCGTAGTGACGAACAAATTTCGCAGGTTCCGGTTGTATACATAAGTAAATATATTATAATTCTGTAAATTTACATCTTGATATTTTATGTTGCTAAACTAAAACAAACAAAAAGCAATTTGATATTAAAAAAATAAAATTAACTATTTATATATTTAACCGCCTTACAAGAAGCTGTGCTCAGCAGGACAGACCCAAGGGAGTGATAATTATGAAATGTCTTAGTAATTCAATACTGATACTTTAATTATTAAATATATTGTGCAGTATTGATACAACAATCCTCTTATTTTTTCGATATGCTGGAGACCCAGACGTGAATATACGAAATAGGTGCTGTTTTGTCACGCTATAGACACTACTGGGGGTTCCTACTTAGCTGCATAGAAAAATTTTGTTTAGGGAGAATATTCACCACATCAACGTTAGATCGAGGGAATTACCGCCGCTGCATCAGACATCACTGTTGGAGCACTCTTTTTCTTATATAATACTAGCTGCTCGTAGCCTGGCGTTGTTCGACCATATTCTATAGAAAAATTAAAGCCTGCTTTGTGTTTACTGCCATCGACTGATATCAAATTTTTGTTTGTTCTCTAGCTAAACAACGAATGAATGGTATTTTATTATAATCGATCTATCACTCCAATGCCTTTGAATACATATTCTTAAAAACGAATGTAAAACTGGCGCACATAATTTTTTTCTCAGAATCACTCACTCACTCAACAGTCGACAGGTCCGCTATTGTATAGAACAATGAAATAAGAAAAAAAAATACATTCATACACACAGCCGGTGATTTGTATAGTGACGTCGACAATGTGTGTGTGTGTATATGACGCGCCAACTATGTGTCTTTCGTTTCCTATAGAAATTCATGTAATTTCTCATATTATTAATTTCTTAATATTGTCCGATATAATTTGGTAAAAAAAATATGATAACAACCTTCCACAACACAACGTAACACAACATAAGGAACACACACACAAAATTTGATCAAAATCGATTATGTAAATTGCGAGTATATAAATAACAAATTAAATGTTTTTCATACGTAGCTCAGGGGATTAAGGGTGATCTGCTGTTATAATTAGAATATTTTTAACAAACAGAAAATTTACAGTAATAATGACAAATTCTAAAAAGGAGAAAGCAAACTATAACCAAAGGAGTGTCCCAATGGAGTATTATGGGTCCTTTGCTATACTTGTTTATATGTTTATGATGTTGCACATTGCTTTAATATATGTCAAAGCCGCTTATATTTGGATGATATATAGAGAGACAGCAAATGTTTTTATGCAAATGGAATTTAAGCAATTCCACAAGTGATCATATGATAGAGACCTAGCGATAAAACTGTGGCGCTCCCCACAGCTTGAAAATCATATTTTTGAGATACCAACTTCAGAGTGGTAAAATGTTTCTAGAAATAGTTTGACCACATACAAAGATGTATAAATCTTAAAGATCAATATTTTGAGAAGCAGTTTGTTCGAAAAAAATAATGTCCTTTTTACTTTCTTATACGTAGTATAAGGAAGTATTGTGATGACGAAAATTTTCGACCTCGAGATTTTTGCAGATGTCCACGTTTTGAAGTCCCCTGATACCAAAAAAGTGGTTTTAAAAAAATGTCTCTCTCTCTCTCTCTCGCTCTCTCTCTCTCTCTCTCGCTCTCTCTCTCTCTCTCTCTCTCTCTCTCTCTCTCTCTCTCTCTCTCTCTCTCTCTCTCTCTCTCTCTCTCTCTCTGTGTGTGTGTGTGTGTGTGTGACCACGATAGCGATCAAACCGCTCCAGATATCAATTCCAAATTTTGTATTTACGTGTATAATCTGCCTCTTGAGATCTGATTAGTTTTTCAGTAAAATCGGTAGACCGGAAGTAGTACTTTACTTCAGTGAAAAAATCGAATTTTGCAAATATTTCGTCAACTACTAAGTTTAAACAAATTTATAAAGAATTCATATGTATTTAGAATTAAAATTGAGAACCATTTTATTTACAAAGTTTTTCGAAATTACTACCGGAAGTAGGTCTTTTACTCTTATCGAAAATCAGTTTTTTGCCAACATTTTGCAAGTCATGCCTTTTAGACAGGTACGCTACGAATATAAAAGTATTTCGAACTTAATTTTCAATATCTTTTGTATAAAAAAAATTTCAAAATTCGAACCGGAAGTATCACTTTTACTCTTACCGAATAACGATTTTTTGCAAATATGTCGTAAATTATGCATTCTATATATATTTATTAAGAGTACAACAGTATTTAGAATTGGATTTACAATATTTTTTGTAGACATGAAATTTCAAAATTCGGACCGCAAGTAGCACTTTTATTCTTAGCGAGTAGCACTTTTCTTCGAATATCTTGCAAAGTATGCATTCTATAGCGATTTATTAAGAGAATGAAAGTACTTAGAATAGGATTTTGAATAAGTTTTGTATAAACAAATTCTTAAAATTGTATAGTTTGAAACGCTCATACGTATAAGAAAGTCGTGTGGTGGCCACACCTCATTTTTACTTTCTTATACGTAGTATAAGGAAGTATTGTGATGATGAAAATTTTCGACCTCGAGATTTTTGAAGATGTCCACGTTTTGAAGTCCCCTGATACCGAAAAAGTGGTTTTTAAAAAATGTCTGTGTGTCTGTGTGTCTGTGTGTCTGTGTGTCTGTGTGTCTCTCTCTCTCTCTCTCTGTGTGTGTGTGTGTGACCACGATAGCGGCCAAACCGCTGTAGATATCAATTCCAAATTTTGTATTTACGTGTATAATCTCCCTCTTGAGATCTGATTAGTTTTTCAGTAAAATCGGTAGGCCGGAAGTAGCAGTTTACTTCAGTGAAAAAATCGAATTTTGCCAATATTTCGTCAACTACTAAGTTTAAACAAATTTATAAAGAATTCATATGTACTTAAAATTAAAATTGAGAATAATTTTATTTAAAAAGTTTTTCGAAATTCCTACCGGAAGTAGGTCTTTTACTCTTATCGAAAATCAGTTTTTTCCGAATATTTCGCAAGTCATGCTATTTAGACAAGTACGTTACGTTAAGTTAAATATGTCGTAAGTTATGCATTCTATATATATTTATCAAGAGTACAAAAGTATTTAGAACTGGATTTGCAATATTTTTTGTATATATGAAATTTCAAAATTCGGACCGGAAGTAGCACTTTTACTCTTAGCGAGGAGCACTTTTTTGATAATATCTTGCAAAGTATGCATTCTATAGCGATTTATTAAGTAAATGAAAGTACCTAGAATAGGATTTTGAATAAGTTTTGTATAAAAAAATTCTTAAAATTGTATAGTTTGAAACGCTCATACGTATAAGAAAGTCGTGTGGTGGCCACACCTCATTTTTTACCTAGTTTTTGTGAAAACTTTAGGCGGTTCTTGTTTTGCAGTAACATATTCTTACTTAAACTATCTTTTTGTTAAATTATGACAAATAACGCAGCATCACGTACATACATACTAGAAAGATAAATTGCGATATAACTATAATTTGCGGCAAGATTAATTACAAGTACCGATATAAAATGAATCGGAAATATAAGCAATTTACGTGACATCAGTACAATTTATGAGTCAAATGTCATACTATTGGTATGCGCTCTATCATATGTGGCAATAATACCTTCGTCGATAATATCCTTTTGTGTTTTTATTCAGCTGCCGCTCGTTTGAATAAGATTTTCACTTAATAATGTATGCTTGCTTACATAGTAAGAATACAATTAACTAAATGCAATAACATTTTAGCAGTTATGAGCAATAGCATAATTTTTTTATTATTAAGAAATTTATGTATACTAAATGTGTTGTGTGCTTGTACCGGGTGGCCAACTAAGAATGGCCGCCGGCTATATCTCAGAAACCAGTAGTCATATTGCTTTCGGGTAAAAATATTTCAAGTTAAAGTGCCCAAGAGAAAATGCTGGAAATTATTTTGGAGTTTGTAAAATGTCCGCAAGGGGGCGTAACAGTCAGGATCAATGTTAAAATTTAGAATTTCTTCATATTTTTACTAATTAAGGGGTATTGAAAATTTTTGAATTTGATTCCTTACACATTCTTTAATACTTTTAGTCTTGCAAATTTTTTACTATCTAGTGAAATAAAGTGGTGGGGGCAGTTCAAATGTTTTTCTAAATAAACTAGGATTACTCCCGTTTGGCCTAACCGATTTGAATAAGTTTGGTCTCATTTAAAAAAAGCCTTATTTGCTCTACAAACTGAACTTGTGTTGTTGTACCTCGGACTTTTGCCGTCACTGGTAGATGGCGTTAACTGAAATGTAAGCAAATATTAGGCTTTTTTTCAAAAAAGTTAAATACAATGATATATTTCTTTTTACATAAACTAATAAAGAATTAAAACCTCTACATTTCGGTAAAACAATCAAATTTGTATGTTTTTTAGAACAGGAGATATTGGCAAAAATAGATGAAAATGCATGAATTCTCTTGTTTTAATTGTCTTTTTTATTATGATATATATATTTATATAGTCTACTTTTTGTTTGTCTTCTTCAGTAAAATTCTAACACGCAGACCAAATAATAAAATTTCACAAAAGCGGAAGAAATTTGAAAGGCATTCCTGTAATACCGATGCAAAATATATAAAAATATATTAAACTAAAAAAAATTATAACATTTAGTTAGTTCCTGTTTAAGACACCAAAATTACATTAATGTAATTTTATAGAAACGTTCGAAAAACATGTATTTAAAATTTTCGTATACTATGATTTACTATACTAACAATTAATACTAACACTATCTGAATAAAACTAATATTAAACACTAAAATACCTACAATTACATAACTGTAAAGACAGGTTTGTAAAATTTTTAATGCCGGCCTAATTATTCAAAATGCCCATCATTGTTAATGCAAGCTTGCAACCTTTGCCGCGTGGATAAAACAGAAATTTCAATTTCCGCCTCCGATATGTTTCAAAAACAATGTCCTTAACTCTCTCTCATAAATAAAAATTTAGAACGTTGAGGTTTGGTGACCTGGCGGGCCAGGGAAATATACTACCCCGTCCAATCCACCTGCCAGGATATGTCTGATCTAAGAAATTCTGGACGTTTGCAGCAAAATGCGCCGGGCACCCATCGTGCTGAAAAAACATATAACGACGAACGTCCAGGGGGACATCTTCTAATAGAAGGGCAGCTCATTCAGTAAAAAAATTAAATAAATCTCTCCAGTGAGATGATGCTGTGATCTTTCAATATATTTTAGACCGTAGTTATACAAATGCCCAACTCTCTACTTATGGTTCTGGTCCCTACATGTGGATTAAATACAATATATTCTAATACTTTTATAGCATTTTCTTCGGTTCGGCCAGTAGGTGGCCTTCTATACACCGGAAAATTAATACTTCCGGTGGTCCTAAGCCTTTCGGCTAACCTACGAAAAACACTGCTCGCATAATGTCGTCATCCAGGGAACTGCATAGCATACACTCTGGAAGCAAATGTTGTATTTCTCATGCATTCGAAATAGACACCAATCATATCGAATGCCTCTCCATTCGCTAACCGGATCGCAGTAAAAAAGAAGTTTCCCCAAACACAAAAAAAGTAAACGAAGTCAATCAAAAACTGACAATAATATTTATTATTTTCACAACTCCTCGTTTTAACACAATGAGAGTTATTGTTTTATTTTTTCATAGCTTACTTTTTTATTTTTAATGGTATATTTTTGGATTAAAATAAGTATTAAAAATAATCTTGCTTTATTAAACAGGATCTTTCAAAATGGTATAACATTTTTTTTGATAATAATAATATATGTAGCTCAAAATTGTTAGCTTTATAAAAAAAAGGGCCAGTAAAACAGGAGAATTTATGAATTTTCATCTATTTTTGTCAATATCTCCTGTTCTAAAAACATACAAATTTGGTTTTTTTACCGAAATGTAGAGGTTTTAATTCTTTATTAGCTTATGTAAAAAGAAACATATCATTGTATTTAACTTTTTTTGAAAAAATGCCTAATATTTGCTTACATTTCAGTCAACGCCATCTACCGGTGACGGCAAAAGTCCGAGATACAAAAACACAAGTTAAGTATATAGAGCAAATAAGGCTCTTTTAAATGAGACCAAACTTATTCAAATCGGTTAGGCCAAACGGGAGTAATCCTAGTTTATTTAAAAAAACATTTGAACTGCCCCTACCACTTTATTTCACTAAATAGTAAAAAATGTGCAAGACTAAAAGTATTAAAGAATGTGTAAGGAATAAAATTTAAAAATTTTCAATACCCCTTAATTAGTAAAAATATGAAGAAATTCTAAATTTTAACATTGATCCTGACTGTTACGCCCCCTTGCGGATATTTTACAAACTCCAAAATAATTTCCAGCATTTTCTCTTGGGCACTTTTACTTGAAATTTTTTTACCCGGAAGCAATATGACTACTGGTTTCTGAGATATGGCCGGTAGCCATTCTTAGTTGGCCACCCGGTACAATAGAGGGGTATTAAAATTGAATTGATTGAAAGAAGATTATTCTTTTTATATTTTATTTGGATTAAATGGATTAAAATATTTTGTTTATTCATAAAAAAAAACTTTTTATCTGCAGGAGTATTGTTACTTTCCCCTGGATTTTCTTAGGAGAATATATTGGAATTTTTAACACAAATAATATTGGGATAAAATTAAATAGTTGGAGAATTAGAAATTTGCACGGATGAAATATATTTTGATCAACATTTTTATTAAATCATTGTGGAAATTGCTACATTTTTCCTCATACCCACCTACTTAGCAATGTTTTGCAAGTAAGCTAGTAGGCTAGTATTTAATAATATGTTTTATAATTAATGTAAGTAGGTTGGGATTAATAAATATAAATTGTAAAAGTAGAATAGTAATAAGTAGTCTCTCCCTAGTATGATTGTTATAATGACACTTGTTAAAACAGCATAATAAAGTGTTTAACTCCTGCACCACCTAGCCGCGGACCATCATCTGGACTAATAGTGACAGTACACCGACATATATTACATGGCGATCCTGACCAATTTCAACCTGCCTTTACATTATTTTGAAAGGCTATAATTTTTCTTTAAACTTGAATTTGAATTATAAATAATTATTTAATAATAATAACTTATTTTTTTGATCATAACAACACTACAAAATCAATTGTAAACCCAAACAATATATCGACTCTTATTATTACCGAATACTAATTATATTCTTGCTTTCTGCTTCTTCTACTAATTCTGATTTTGCGGCCAACAAAGTTACTATATCAAAAAGGTTTAAAATCTATGAAAATTATATGGAAAGCTATTGACAGGTTAAGAGGGAAATAATATTCCGAGACGCCAATATCATAGGAATACTAAACAAACTTATCAGAGAAATTCACATGGTAATGAAAAAGCCGAAAGCTGCCGTCCTAACTCAAACAGGAATATCAGAGAAGCTTAACTTTGCATCGGAAAAAATAATGAGAGAATGGTGGCATAATAGAGGAATTTATCCAAATAAACGCATACGCTGATGAACTCGTAGTGATTGATGAGACGAATATAGTATGTGCAAAACACTATTAAATATCGCAAAAAAATTAAAATTAATCATCAATGAAGAAGAAACTAAATTCATGAAAACAGATAGAAAAATTATCAACAAGAACCTTACAGAACTACCAATATGAAGATTTAAATTTGAAGAAGTTCAGAGATACCTTGAGTAAATATAAATAATAAAATCAACAGAAGCATTAAAATATCAGAAGGAGTGTACAATCAGCTTAGAAATACTATCTAAATTTCAAAACACTCATGGGAAACAAAAGAATCAGCAGGAACACAAGGTTAAGAGTATAGAGAATAAGATCAGAGGCAATATATGAATCCGAGACAATGGGTCTAACTAGGAAAGATCAAGAAAAGTTAAGCATTAGGATTAAGATGACAGGGACACATAAACAGTATTGAACTAAATTACAAAATGGGAAAAGAAAAGATGGGGACAAAAGGGAAGTAATAGAAAATGTAAAAATACTAGAGATAGAAGAGTTGGAGAATTCAAATGCAAGAAATAGAGAAAAATAGTGGACAAAGTGAAAAAACACACAAAACATTAGTATAATTAACATATAATTGAGTTAGCAATAATTAAGAAAGGTTCCAATACTATGTGTATTTACAAATGCTAGAGCATGTGGTCTAACCAACCACAAGAATATGGTTTGTAGAATTCAACATTGGCTGGCTTATACTTCTAATGGAGTATACAACCTTTTCTATATATGATCTAAATCAGCTTTATTCTGATGTCGAACCTCAGATTTGATTTTCTTGGAGTCTTTGGGTCATGTTAATGATGCGTTTAATAAACTTTATGCTGTTTTTGCAGAATCACTGATGGTTTCCATTCCAGATTTGCGACTTGCTTATCTAAATCCAAATAATCTACATAATTTTAATCTTTATAATTCCAACGATATTCAAGTCTTTGAATCCGAATCCTTATAATACGACGAATCAAATGAATAGGATAGACACCTTGTATCTTAAAAGAAAGATATTTTAGGAAGCGACATTGCATTCTTTCTAAAGATATTGATAGCTAATATAATTAGGAGACCAAGCAAGAGACCAATATTCAAGTTTAGTTACTACAAACGAATAATATAAAGTCTTAAGGACAGAGATATCATCGAGATATATAGAGTTGCGCATTAGGAATCCCAAGGTTTTAGACGCAGCCAGACATGAAGACGATGTATAGTCGTTGAAGGAAAGGCGAGAATCAAGCAATACACCCAAATCCCTGACAAGATTTGCTTTAGATAGAGTTTGTCCATGAATAACATAGTGGCATGCAAGACTTAACAGTTTCTTACTAAATATTTGGGTGCATAGAACAACAGCGCTCGTAGTTCTTTATTTGACCACTAATTGCTCCTATATTGATTATCTCAGAAATTACACAAGATAGGTATAGGACGTTGTTAACAAATATGAAGGAGAATAAAAAAGGATCAAAATGCCACAATAAAATACATGCTGTTCCATTTAGAAACACTAAATTTTTGATAAGCGAAAATTTCGGAAAGTAGGCTTTGAAAAACAGTTTTTCGACGTATTGTCGACTACAACTTATACCAAATGATGCAGAATTTTCTTGGCTACACGTACCACAAAGTTAATGTTTTACTTTTAAAAACAATGCAAAAATATTTTTTTTTCTGAACATGTGTTATGGTCAAAAATTTACTAAAAAAATTAATAACTCAAACATTATTGGTCAATTTTAAATAAAAAAAAGCAGCTGAACAGGCAATTGATTTTGAGTGATTTAAAAAAAATGTATGCAGGTCCGGTGAAACCGGAAGTGCGTCAAAGTTGTATTTTTAGAATATGCACCCCAAGCAACCATGAATCATCCACTAATTGTTTTTTCTCTTATTTAAAACACAAAAGTGCAGTCTAAGATGCGGCTACGAGTGAGTCAGCCTGTATATAGTATATCTAATGTTAAATAAATCAAAGCAGAGATCACATATTTATCGTTCGAGAAAGATTCAAAAATACCTATACTCGACATAGCCCATCCTTTTGTATCTACGTGCAAATAGGTTCTTTTATATTAACACATAATGTTACGTCATCGGCATTCATCTTATGTATACATATATATAACCGGCTGTGTATGTATCTGCACGTCATCGGATAAAAATCAATTATTTATAGTTGAATGAATAATAGTAGGCCAAGTCGATTTGAAAATTTTCACTTTCTCGCCACTGAAAGGTTAGAGTCAAAGTTGGCAAGGTCGTTTATTTTTCTCCTTTTCTCATTATTCTTATTAATAATAAATTGTTTGTGTCAATAAGTGTTCGAGCATGTTACGTTCTCGGACACTGTGTTTACCAAATGTGTAGAGAGATACGTACTGGCGACACGAGCAACTCGGTCAACTAGCTTCTTGCGTAACTGTTACTAATCATCAATACCGTAATATTATTATATTTTAAATACATACATAAATACGTGCACTGACCGCATGCCTAATGAGAATAAACCGCGGATTTGAGTAGACGGTAATGTTGGCCTTGGAATTCCAAAAAAATGAGAAAAAATAATGAAATCCCGTATTTTGTTTGCGGTTTGAAATTGAGAAATTACTGTAAACGCAATAATTAAACATAGGACCGCAATGTTAACACCTTCATGTAGGCTCTTGGCTATTTCTAACTACTATAAAAAATACTATGTTATTTGTTTTCTCTGTTTTTGAAACTTAACTAGTTTGTAAATTAGGAATAAAAATATTAATTTTGGAATCAATAAGTTTTCATGCAGTTTCCTTGATTGATAATAATAATAACAATAATAATGCGAACGTATTTTGTCCAACAGATATAACAATCATGAACAAAGAAAAATACAAAAAGTGATTATACATAAGTATAAATTCAAAAACATATAGACACAATAAAAAAATTCATTAGTAGAATATATGAAAATTTAACATGTTTACATTTCTTGATGCATGCTGTAGTGGTGCCCTCAAAAGTGCGTTCGTCCTGGAAGTGATAGTAAAGAAGGTAGTGCTGGTTCTAGTCAATAGTCTGGGGACATGAAAATTGACCCTATCCAGCAAAGCAGAAGAGTTAATTCTGCCAGGAACTAATTTTGTATCGTCTGCTGTCCAAGGATTCAAATCCATGTCTTTGATGGATATACATTGTCCAGTTTGAGAGAAAGGCACTTCAAGAATCTTCTCAGGAGTGCGTTCAATCTGTTGCTTGTGGACATCATATATTGAGTACCAAGCAATCGTTCCATACTCCAGCTTGCTGACTACCAGTGAGAAGAATAACCACCGGATAGCCAGGTGATTATCAAAGTCATGGAATGTTCTTATAATAAATCCCTGGCGAACCCACATTGGAAATATGATCATTGAAGCTCAATCCCTCATCGAAGAACACACCCAGGGCCTTCATAATGCTCTTTCTTAATAATGGAGTATAATTTATTATATAGCTGAAGTCTATTTTGTTATCCTTCAAGTCAATGACAAAAAGCAGCGTTTATCAATGATTAGTTTCCATTTATTGACTGAGCATAATTTGACAATGTAGTCAAGATTCGTTTGCAAAATGTGTGACATCTATAATCTATTCTACGATAAATCTTTAAATCGTCAGTATATGCCAGGACCGAACAACTGAGTGCTGATATAAGGTCATTTATGAATATGTTAAATAAGAGAGGCCCCAGGTTGGAACCTTGTGAGACACCAGATGTAAAATTAAAATTAAACCACTTGAAGCCGTTGAAACAAACGTAATTCACCTGATCATCCAGATATGAGCACATCAGTCAGCAACGAGCTGCTGAAGCCCACGCAACTCAATTTGCTAAGTAACACAGTGTTATCTATAAAATCGAACGCTTTTGAAAGATTGGTATATATTAGATCCACCACCTTGGTCAAATACCTTAGCGATATACTGTGTCATAATAGCCAGGTTCGTAGTAGTCGATCGATTAGACATACATCAATGTTGGGATGGAGTGATGTGAACACCAAAACCAACATTTATTTGCTTATATAGAATAGATTCAAAATAGCTTTGTAAATGTTGTAATGATGGCAATTAGTCTGTAGTTGTCAAGGCAAGTATTGTCGCCCTTCTTAAATATGGGCCAGATTCTGGAAATCTTCCAGGTATCAGGGAATATAGAAGTCTGAAGAGATAAATCATAAATAGCGGTTAAAGGTTCAGTCAAAATGCATAATCTCTGACAATAAAGGATAGTATCCCATCATTGCCCACGGAGAATCGTGTCTTGAGCGCTCTAACACATGCAATAACATCGTCGCTCGTAACACTTGATATGTGTAATGGTAATTTCTTACAGACGACACATGCTTTATATTCCTCGACAAAAGACTCTTGAAAAGGAAGATACTATCTAATGTCCATATTTAGGAAATTAGTTTGTGACACACAGAGAAAAAAAACAAAAATGATGTTCAAACAAGCTCGAAACGGACGCAGTAGCGAACATTGAGGTACAGAACACGGAAAGGAAGAAAGAAAAATTTGAAGGGCAAAACATCGTAACCAATAAAGCATACTTTACGATGTACAAATACAACATAATCAATAGACCTATGATAGGTGCGCTAGTAAGACTTGGGTTTTGACACAAAAGGCAGTAATCCGCATTAAATTTTTTGAAAGGAAGATTTCGAAAAAAATTTTACAACTCGTGCGTGAAAATAACTTGTGGAGAGTAGCAGACAATCACACGCTGTATTAACTTTACAAAAACGCAACTCTACCTGTAACAATTAGAATTCTGAAGCTGCAATAAGCTAGAGAGGTTGTTCGGATGGAAGACTAGAGAATTGTTAAACGAGTGGTTAACACAATAATGCAAGGCATGAGATCACAAGGAAGCAAACATCGAGATGAAATAAATTGCAAAAGAAAAAAATCCTTTACCACAAAAAATAAAAAAATATATATAAAAAAATCTATATGCGTATTTCGGCAACTAAGTTGTCATCTTCAGTAGAAATCTGTATAAAACAAAAAAGAGTGTTAAACGTAGTGTTTTTGGCTAAGGTGTAACCTTAGAAGATATGCTCTTCATCAAATCACCAGTGGGATAACACAAAAATTTGGTTAATGGGGACGCTAATGATCTATTAGATTGTGGGAAGTGGATGAGAGAGGCCGTTTGAAGGCAGATATTGAACGAGTACAGGGCCCTACTCAGCTGCTACTGTAGCACGATTAAACAAGAAGAAATTTTTGACAACCGAAAGTTCATCATTTATTGTACCACAAATTATTTATTATTTTATTACTTGTGTGTGTACTCTGCTTGAGATATCTTTTTAATCAATATTTTTATATTGACTAATATATTTACAAAGCTATAAATCAATAAAAGGTGCTTTATTCGCATATGGCGCTTTATACCATGATTCTATACACAGTTTTACAATAAAAAGGCATATATCTGCAATACCTGTATTTTTTTTGGCGTTAATTAATTTGATCTTAAAAATAATACTTAGTAAATTGCCTTACGCATCCAGACTACCTGATGAAATATACCCATAAGACAAAATTTAATACTAGTAGGTTGTTCTGCGATAATAAGATTAAAAATCAATAAAAACTCTTTTTTTACTCACCGCAATTAAAGTGACATTTCGCACATGCGGCGTTAGACAAGCAACGAGATCTTCTCGAACCACTCAACTGTAAAAGTTGCAAATAAACACTGGCTCTTTGGGGCATTAAAAAAAATCGACCTTGATAGTAATAAAATAGTTTATAAAATACCGCTTTCCTTAACGTTTTTTTATTAAAATTTAGGAAAACATGAGCAATTGTTAAAACTCCTTTCAATAAATGTGTAAGCACCATCTATTTCACAAACTCTGAAGCATCATTCACATTGACAGTTCATTATAATCAAACCAAGAAATGCAATAAATCCACTATAGATATAAAAGTAAATAATTCATGTGCAAGAACATAATAATATAATGAATGTGAGTAATAGGTATGTGCATTAAATGGTTAAATTAATTAGGTAATCTATTTTAGGTTAGGTATGATACCAATCATATTACTCAACAATATTTTCAATGTAATGTTTGTACAATAAATATTGTACAAACGACATTCTCGCCATTCAAGATATTGGTTTTGACCAACTGTTAACTGGTCTTTGTTTTATATGTTTTGGTACAACGCATACAGCGCTGAGCCATTGTCATCTTTAATCTGTTGAACTACAAATTAATTGTAAATGGTACAACTCACTTCACAGTTGCTGAACACGTTCATAATACTGGTCACGCAATCATTCCGGCAAATTTAATTATGATTTAGGAGATCAGATCACGTATGTAAGATGCATATGAATGAATTTATATACCTATATAAAAAAAAATAACATACAGAGTAGAATAAATTAAATATTTTTTAATTTACTTAGTATTAAATCTTCATAAAACGGAAGTTATATACTTGAACAAATATCTTCACAATAATAACAATAAAATGTTGCTTCAATAAACAGTGTTTTATCTCATAATTTGTATTTTACAAATATTACAAGAACTGCAAAATTAATTGTATATTGTATGACAACTAACAATAACACTCCTATAAACAATAATGTACTAAAAGTAGTCACGACTGTAATCATCACGTATTCATTAATACTTAAAAAATTAGAAGTGCAATGTAAAAGACCAGCGTTAGGCGTACATCATCTGTAAAAGGCATTCGAGAGTACATATATCTCACTCATGGTTGGAAAACGTATTCAAGTTGTATAAAGAAAAATCCTTAATTAATACATACGTACATTAATTAAGTCTGCTAGTGAACAAATGGCAGGTCATGTTAACCTTAAGTAATAATCAAATTAGGGATATACAATTGAAACAAGAATCTTTCAAAGCGATGCTTTAAACACAATATGGCTTTATGTTTCTCTCGGTCCATTATTAACACGACGAAATAAGAGAAATATGCCAGGCAGCTATACTTCTCTGAAAACAATTCTAACATGTGTAGATAAACTTATATGACATAATCGAGAAAATAGTTTAAAGAATGTACCTATAACTAGAACAATTGATTTCGGATATAGATATCGACAGAGTGATTGAAAATATTTAAAGAAAGAAGAAACTATGTCAAAGGAATGTGCTACTATTTATTATTGTTAACACTACATTATTCCAGTATATACGAGTATAGTTCTTTCAACAATATATAGCGAGTCGATGCGTTATTGCATATTACGACTATCTCAATCCTATTATTATTATTTATTATTTACACAAAAGGAATTTAATTAAACCTAAATTCGGTCCAATTGCACATTTTCATTTCGACCTTTCAAAGCAAACCTTTCTCTGTGCTCAGGTATAGTCTGTTTCAAGATATAGTGCGAATGCAAGCTCCCATAGGTTGCTTGAACACGGCAGGTGGTATGCAATAAAAATAATCGATATGAGAAACACGGTACAGGCCCGTATTTTCAATATTTGATTAGAAATAATAAAAGTGTACATATGAATGTATATTTATACGAAATGTCAACTACGCTATATAAAATACAAGAATACATTTGGTCCGGAATTTATTATTTATCGCATTAAATATTAAAATTATAAATTGATTATTATTTCCTTTATTTTCTTAATACTCTTAAGCCTATACTTGTTCGTAACAAACTTAACAGTTTTAATTTATTTTACATAAAAAAAACAATAATTTGGTTTTCTTTGGTATGTACTACATAGAAACATCTAAACAGAAAAAATATATTTTTGAATATACAAGAGAAAAAAAACACTTTTGTAAACTTTGCAATGTACAATTTTGCCTCAACCATAGGGATACAACCGGTCAGTGAATGGGACAAAACCGAACCTAATATTATCTAAGAGTAGCTACAATTGTTGCATCTAAAAGCATGCAGATCTTCCTCTGGTAGACCAGTGCACCTCTCATGTGCCCATTTTGCGCAATCCAAACATTGCACCCATTCGTCATTTTTATAAGTTGCAGCATATGTTTCTTTGCAGCATATGCAACGTTCATCGTCGTCATCCATTAATTTTGGTCTTCCTCAGAACTTGAAAATGTTTTTTCTGTCAAACAGTTTACTTTCCATCAATTTAACGTAGTCAACAAGTTCTGCTTCTTGAGCATCTGTAAAGGTTTTCTTAAAATTGCCCATGCCTGGAAAAGATATCATTGAAAATCTAACAAATTATTAAAACTACCTTTTAAAGCAACCTCAACTAAACTGGTAGACCAATTTCTTAGTTTCTTCACTGTATCCTCTAGTGTCGATTTTGGTACCCCGCAAGTTTGTGAGGCTTGTCGTAAACTCATTCCTTTATTATTGAATGTTTGAACTGCTTTTTGTACACCAATCCTGCCTGGTTGTTTTTCTTTTATAATACCTCACCGTGGAATATTTTACTCAAGTGACGCCTGAAACTAAAGTAGCAAAATGATAGGTACTAGCAATTTTACTGACGGGGTACGACCGGACATGTCCGGTCTTGCCCTGTCCGGTGGTGCTCCACGGAACTAAATGTAAAGTAAATCGATATTACCAAGCTCCAGTTCAATCTCAAATTTATATTTTTACATGAAAAGTAGGGGAAAATGAGCTAATCACCAGAAGATAAAAAGCGATCCAATGCATCAACGCTAACATCATTTGTAGGTTGATGAAATATATACTAAATTAAGATCATTTACCTGAATACTCAACAATTTTTCACTAAAATTTTTAAATGCGTCATCCGTGACCACCATGTTTACAACACGTGATGGTGGCTATGTATAAACTCAAATTCGTACATTACCTGTGAGATGGCACTACGATGTATTATTTTATAAAGGTGTAAATTGTGCCTCTGTGTCCGGTTTTTCCCCCTTTCGCTAGTTGTAAGAACTATACTAGACTAGACGTACTAGATAACAGCAGAAACCAATAAAAATGCATTGTCTTGAAGGGGAAAAAATGCTCAGTTTTAATGGGTGTTCTAATAAAATTAATTATAACAAAATAAATAAAAATTACGATAAAAATATGGGGTTTCACAAGAGTCGTTACTTAATCCTCTCTTCTTTCTGTTATTTATTAAATATATTTACCTGCTCGTTATAACATTTCTATATTATTTGCGTACAATTCAGCATCACAATACTTATACTATGTTGGTATAAGAAAGAAAAGTGATGTGTGGCCACCACATAACTTTCTTGTACGTATGAGCTTTTCAAAATTCTTAGACAGAAATCGTTCCAAATTAAGATTTAAATATCTTTCCACTTTCGGTAGGAATTTCGAAATGTTTTTTTTATAATATGCTTTTCAAAACTTGCTACTGAGTACTACTAAGTTTAGACGAATTTCTAAAAAAATACAAAAATTATTTTTGTATTCATAAATTTATCGGAACTTCTAAGTCCAGTCTAACGTATTGTTTGAAATTTAACCAGATCTTAAGAAGATGATTAAATTCACTCAAATATCACATTTGGTATTGATAGATTTAGTAATTAGGCCGTTATCGTAGTCACATACATGCGCAGGGAGATACAGTCAGATATGTTTGCAAAAACACTTCTTCGAAAGCAGGGGACTTTAAAACTTGGACATTTGAAAAAATCTTAATGAAAAGAAATTTGCATTATCACAGTACTTCCTTAGACTACGTATAAGAAAGTAAAAAGTAATATTTATAAATATTTAAAAATAAAATAGTCTTTAATAGATTCTTAACTTTTGTTTCAGATTTTGAATCATGTCACCACTAGCAATAGTGGGACAGTTGATCACATTATCACTGCATCTAGTCACTGCCGATGTGAGCCATATCTTACAAAGTTCCGCGCATTCCTCTAACACTAACGCACAAGCCGTGAATTCACTAGTCGTAAATAGCGTCAAACACAGTGCGAAAAGTGAATTTTGGTGGCAGGATGATAACTCGCCGCTGAAGAAAGCTTACGAACAAACAAAAAACTGCCAGTCGAACAGCGATTGTACCTTCCGACAACGTGATGCTAAAGAAATCAATAGTGAACTGGCCCCCGTAGATAATTCCCTGAAGATAGATTTGAGCCGTAATCCTTTTTTTAACGGAAGTGTCACCGGAGATGCGAAAACGAACGAGCAAAAGATTGATTTGAGTAAAAATCCGTTCTTCAGCGGGCATGGACAGTTAATCACGGATAATGGCGAAGGATTTTTAGGCGTACAGCCTGCCGAAATAACATTTCCCAAATCGAAACCGCTAACGTTAACGCATCCGTTAACTGCGACAGGGGATTGCAGCGGGAGTGGTCAAATTTGTGTGCCTATAGGGAAGTGTAAGCGGGATGGATATACCGCGCCAGATTATGGAAATGATTTCTTGCAAATCGGAAACAAGGTAATTGATTCAAATTTATTATGTTATCCATACTTACTAATATAACATGCGTTTTTTTATAATAACTATTTAACGTTAATACAACATAATCAATTAAATGCAAAATTAAAGTTTTATGCATTTCATTTATTCAAACAATCTCACTAGCGTTATAAAAATTCCATAATCTTGCAGTATTTTACTATTGAACAATTAGGTGTTTTACAGAAGATAGTCAACTGTCAAACTTTAAAAATTAATGGAAATATCTTAAAAACAAATACCTACAGATAAATATTATTTTATACAAACTTATATTAAGATTACCCAAGGAATTAAAAAAGGTAATAGGAGTAATATACAGGATGTTTTACTTAACATTTTAAAGTTGTTTGTGGCTGAGCGCAAACGGGAGACTATATCTGAAAAAAGATTGTCTTAAAATATTATATTGTATATTGCATAACATTGAGGCCGTCGAAGAATATGTATTAATGTTACACCCTGTATATGTAGTATTTGAGATTTAACAATAAATACGACAAAAAACTATATTTTCTTTGAAACTTGAAAAAAAAATGAGGTGTGACCACCACACGACTTTCTTATACGTATGAGCGTTTCAAATTATAGAATTTTAAGAATTTCTTATACAAAAATTATTCAAAATCCTATTTTATTCTCTTAATAAATCTCTATAGAATGCATACTTTGCAAGATATTCGAAAAGAAGTGCTGCTGTCTAAGAATAAAAGTGTTACTTCCGGTCCGAATTTTGAAATTTCATGTATACAAAAAATATTACAAATCCAGCTCTAAATACCTTTGTACTCTTGGTAAATATATATAGAATGCATAATTTACGATATATTTGCAAAAAATCGCAATTTGGTAAGAGTAAAAGTGGTACTCCCGGTCCGAATTTTGTAAAATTTTTTATAGAAAAGGTGTTGAAAATTAAGTTCTAAATACTTTTATACTCGTAACGTACCGGTCTAAAAGGTATAACTTGCGAAATATTCGCAAAAAACTGATTTTTAATAGGAGTAGAAGACCTACTTCCGGTGAGAATTTCGAAAAACTTTTTTAATATACTTTTTCACAAATTTAATTTTGAGTACAATTGAATTCTTTATAAATTTGTATAAACTTAGTAATTGGCGAAATATTGACAATATATATTTATAATATAAATAAAATTGTTCTCAATTTTAATTTTAAGTATATATGAATTCTTTATAAATTTGTTTAAACTTAGTAGTTGACGAAATATTTGCAAAATTCGATTTTTTCACTGAAGTAAACTACTACTTCCGGTCTACCGATTTTGCTGAAAAACTTATCGGATCTCAAGAGGGAGATTATACTACTAAATGCAAAATTTGGAATAGATAGCTATAGTGGTTTGACCACAATCGTGGTCACACACAGACACAAAGACAGACAGACAGACAGACGGACAGACAAACAGACATTTTTTAAAAACCACTTTTTCGGTATCAGGTGATTTCAAACCGTGGACATCTGCAAAAATCTCGTGGTCGAAAATGTTCATCATCACAATACTTCCTTATACTACGTATAAGAAAGTAAAATTAGTCAGTACATTTGTTTGGAATATTTTAGATTTATAAATAAGTATATAAATTGTATAAGTTTTTGTATTTCGCATATTTATCAATTTATTATTTTTTAACGAATTCCGTAATGTCTGGTTTCATTCCATAATTACGAATTATTATAGGAAATTTAAAATTGTAAGTTATCTTCGCTGAAGAATGTTATTCTTGCATGAATTTTGTTTTCTTAATATTAAGAATACCATCATTTTCCGGTTTATATAGTCTTTAAATATCACATAACATGATATGAAAAGATAATTTTAAACAAAACGAAAACAGTGTAAGTTTATATTTATTAAGTGGAGCTTCAATATATTATGATAAACATTATTAAAATAGTGTCATTATACTGGACTTGATACACTATGATACTTTGGATTTTAAGTGCTAAAATTCTATTACTATCACTTAAGCTGATTTATAATAGACTTCGTTTTGAAAGTACAATAATTGGCAAGAATTGATGCTATAACAATTTTTTGACACAAAGGAAATACGATATTTTGAATCTATTGCTAATTCGTAATTTGTTTTAAGATATTTCTAAATAAAAAATGTTATAAGCACCTTTTTTAATCTACTTTAAAGTATAGTAATTTACGGCAGCTCATATTCTTAAATTTAGAGGAAATCATCTTCTTTATTCAGTTATTACATTCTATAACTTTTACAAGTATGTATTTTTAAATAGTAAATTTTCAGTGCTTTTCACAACCATGAAAATATGCAAGCTGTTTCATTTATATTTAGAATTTGTATGTTGAACGATTCGTATATAATTCTAAAGAACGTGCATTGGATGAACGAAAGAAACGTTAAATTCAAACACATTCTATAGTGAGAATATTTTTCAATTAAAGAACTCATGATTACCTGCAATATTTGTATTAAGAAATTTTCGTGACTTACATTATTAGTAATAAATGTCAGATACAAATGTTAATCAGTAGACCTTTTGTACGTTTTATGTTTGTTGTTTTTAATAATTTTCTCTACAACTTTTTTGTTCTAAGTTATTCGTTATTCACTGATAAAATTTGCAATTTTTTGGAAAATTTTCACTAAGTAAGTAATGTAAATATTTATTTTAGTGCTTTATTTTGAATTTTAGTAAATTAAAATTAATTTTTTGTTATGTATTTAGAATTATGTAGTGTCATATACTCATATAATATTATGTATGTAAACTAAGTTTGATTGAGGTAGGCGGAGGTCAATCGATTGTTTACTGCTTGGAGATACCGTAACAAAAACGTATACTTTTTTGCTTGTTTTGGTAGATGTAATAATCAATTTTATTGGTCATCATATTAAAAATAAGCTAACCTAGTGTTTCGATGGAAGATATTAATCTAACAAGACGTGTTTTTTACATGCATAGTCAGGTTTATTATTACATATTGTTGTTAAAAATAGAATAAACTAATGTATATTTAATAACCTTGTAAAACTAAATGTTAGTTTGTTAACATTTATGATTAAAAATAATCATATGAGCTTTATTTTATTAAGATTGAACCAAATTTTGAGTATCCCCTTCTAATTTTGGTAAAATTCTATATGATTGTGTAAATTTATTAAGTAGGTATTGGCTATTTAGCGCTCTTTGTCACTATCAATTTAAAGTTTATATCTAAGATTGCCTAGTCAACTGAAAAATAATGAGAAAAACGCACAAAATTTAGAAATTATTTGTAAATTGTTAAAACGAAATTTAAAAATGTTGATCGTAATACATGAATACAAAATTTGAATTTAATTATTTTTCATATATTAATAAGTTCAGTTCACATTTTGGGTTAAGATAAATTGATATACTAATTCCTTCGATTCTATTATTTAATTCAAAATGAAAAACAAATACAAAACAGTTATATACAAAGCAAAATATTTTTTTTTGGATACATTTGAAGTTATGAAATAACCAGAAAAAATGTAAAAGAGCAAATTAGTCAAAGCCAAGGAATGGGAAGAGTTTAAGGTGAAAGGGAAAAGGACAGATGGAGTAACCAGAAATTGTTTCACAACACTTTTAAAAGTTTGAAGAATAATAAGCGAAATAAAACGAGACGAATAACAAACAAAGAAGTAAATTTAATTATCAATGACGATGACGAAAAAATAATATACAGATGGAAGGAATATTTTCAGGACGTGCTATTAGAACGAATTAGAAACGGAAATACAAAGTTTATTTGACAATATTAAGGGAAATGAAAACATAAAGGTGTCCCAAAAATAACTGACATTTTAAATTTTTAGTAAAATACGTGTTATATTTGATAACTGATAATATTTTTATTGATTTAGAAAGTAGAGACATGTAGGTTATGTGTAATACAAAAGATTTAACAAATGACCGCCTCTGCTGTTGGAGCATATATTCACTCTTTTAATGAAATTTTTCACAACATTTTGACATAATTGCTGGGAAATAATCGCAATGTTGTGTCGAATTTCATCTTTGGGGCCCTACGTTATTTGTGGCTTATTGCTATACACTCTATCCTTAAGATAACCCCACAGAAGGAAGTCTAACGGTGTCAAGTCTCATGACCTAGGTGGCCAATTCACATTACCTCGCTCAGAAATAACACGACCATTAAATGTTTCTTGCAATAACTGCACGGTTTTATTTCTTCAGCATCCACACCATTAATTTCAGGCAATAAAAAGTTTAAACCCGTCTCACGATAACGCATTCCATTCACAGTAACCTCATTTTGATTTACATTTTCGAAAAAGTAAGGTCCAATCACTCTCTCAGACCAAAATCCGCATCAAACTGTGACCCGTCGAGTATGTATAGGAAATTCTTCAATCACTTTTGGATTTTCGGATCCCCAAATTCGGCAATTTTGTTTATTAACATAGCTGATAAGCGCGTCATCACTAAAGATGATTTTTTTCGAAAACTCACCATCGACTTGTCTTTCCAAAACTCCATTTGTTGAACGCCCGACGACTTGCATGATCTTGTGGTTTCAATTCCTGTGTTAATTGGACATTGTAAGCAAACAAATGCAAATCATTCGTCAAAATTCATTGAAGAGAGCTCCTTGAAATGCCTACTTGTTGGCTGCGACGATAAATTAAATTTGATGGATTTCCCTCAACACCTTCACTAACACTGATTATGATTTCATTTGGACGAGCCGTGCGAGAACGGCCACTGACTTTTATGTTTTTACCTGAACGGGTTGACTCAAATTTATTGTGTAAATATACCGCGGTGATGCGAGTAGGGGCATTACGATGACCGACCAATGTACGGCATTTTCAAACGGTTTTTCCAAAATGTTCACCATGTTTGAAGTGAATTTTTACAATTTCTACCCGCTGTTCGATGGTGTTACTTTCCATAACTAATGTTTACTGATAACAGCATATAAATATCTCTACGTTAGTTTTACCGGAAAAAAAATGGCGGCAAATTTAAAATGTCAGTTGTTTTTGGGATACTCGTTAGAAATCGAAGAGGTGGAAAAAGCAGTGGGAAATTGAGGAATAGCAAAGCACAGGGGATGTATATGACAAGAGTGGAGTTACTTAAGTATATGAGCAAGCAATGATATCAGCTGCTGTATACAATTATTAATAAAGCGGGTATAATAAATAGATAAATAAATAAATGTTTATTTCCCAACAGTTTCACCCAATAATAAGATTATTATAGATTTATATAACTTGACGTTGTCGGCAAACATTAAGATATTGCAATCTACTTGCCCCACAAAATCATTGATGAATAATAAAAATAGGAGAGGCCCAAGATTGGACCCCTGCGGCACACCAGAAGTAATCGGACAGGTGTCAGAAACAAAACCATTATAAGACACAAAAAACTGCCATTGTTGCAAGTAAGATTTAAACAAACTTACTAGTGACGCACTGAAACCCAATCTCTCCAGCTTATCCAACATTATTCCATGAGCAATACGATCAAATGCTTTAATCTATATAAATTACGTCTACCTGGCCCTCCCTATCGACGACCTCTGTGGCATGCTGAGCAAATATGCACATAGTAGTTGTAATAGATCTTCTGCCGACGAATCCATGCTGTTCTGGAGCAATAAAGCCACTCACTTGATGGTAGACGGCTCGATAGATGATCGACTCAAAAACTTTAGCTATATTAGACAAAATTGATATTGGCCGATAATTTGCTACATCAGTTGTGTCGCCCTTTTTAAACACTGGACATACTCTGGCCAGTTTCCATACTTGGGGGAAAGTAGATGTTTTTAGTATTAAATTGAAAATTGATAATAGAGGTGCTACAAGTACTGTAGCGCAATCCTTTAGTAGGAAATTAGGTACCTGATCACAAAAGGAAGATCCATAGGATTGAAGAAATTCGGCCATTGTTCAAATCTATAAAAAATGAAAATTTAGAAAAATGTTCAATTTACCGAGGAATATCATTGCTTTGTGCCGCTTGTAAAGTATATGAAATTGCCTTGGATGAACGATTAACAGCATACTTAGAAAAAAAATAATGGGACGTAGCGCGAATTTCTGCCGGGCCACAGCATACAAGATCATGTATTTACCATTATAAATATAATAGATAAATTTCTGCCATGCAAGGTTTCGAAAGAGAAACTATAAAGTGCGTAAGTTAATGGTGAATTAACAGAAGCAATAAGAACAGATAACATAATAAAAGCTAACAACCTAGAATTTGATAAATTCCGATCCACTCAAAGGGTAAGACACGATAAAGCCTCAGCCCGCTGTTGGTTATTATATTCCCGAAAGAGGTAATTAGAAGTATCTGTATTCAAAGTAAGTAAACAAACATAGAGTTTAATAAAATGAAACCCGTGATACGGACAAATATAGACAAGAATCTGCAATTCAATGTAAACTTGTGGGTTAAAGAACTGAAAAATAAAGGAATGAATATTAATATCGCTAGGACGAAACCATTAGTGATAATTAATGATAGAGAAACAAAAAATTAGCATATTCAAATTAACCGATAGATGATCGAGCTACTAGAAAATTTTAAATATTTGAGAGAAGTTGTAGATAGTACCGGGAGAATGGATAGTGATATTAATAATAAAATAACAGTAACTAACGGCAACACTTTTTTCACAGTTTAAAAAAAGAGGATTCATCAATAAAAAAGTGGGAATATTGGATTCTAATAAGCTATATATGTACTTGGCTACACTACGTTATGGCTGTGAGTCATTGATAAGTGAGAATTGACTGAGGAGTGATTTAAGATAATACAAGTTGCAGAAATGAAATAACAGAAATCGAAAAATAATCACTTAAGAGGGGCATTTACCAACTGCATCTGGGCAAATAGAAACTTGTGCAACTTGTATTACTAGCGGGACGGTAGACGCAAGGGGGTGTGAGTAGGTGGAGTTAGACGATATTCGGGTTTTGATCAGAGCGCTTCGGTTTTATTCACAGATTCTGTCGCTATGTAGATCGGGAAAAGACGCTCCGTTCTGAAGGAAAAAAATTGGCGGTTCTAAACCGGTAATTTAATAGTAATAATAATTAAATATGGCTACCTTTTTTATTTTATTATATTATGTATATATTATGGTATTATGTACTTAGTTAAACTAAATTAAATTAACAATTATCAAAATAATGAAAATAAAATTGTAGACTAAAAATTACTTATGTGGTATTTTGATTTTTCATTGGACTTGCATATTTACTTCTTTTGTTTTGTTTATTTTTTATAATAATTCAATTTCAATTTACTGCATTTCTTTCTAATTGCAAAAACTGTCTGTCGTTCGGATTCAAGTCTGCAATAGCCGATCGATTCCGATAGATTTGTGTCTTCGCTAGGCCCGGTAGAGATCCTGTAAAGTGGGAATAGACGATGGGATTTCTTCGAAAAACACTCGTGTGAAATGTGTGTGACAATGTTTACTATTTTCAATTTTTTATCTTCAAAATAATTACATAAATTTGATTTTTTTTTATATCGTTCATCAAATGTGCAGCTGGCGCGTAGAGGTTATTTTTTTCTTTTGTGTACCACCCTTAGTTAATAGACATTAATCAAATGTATGCATTTTTGTGGTTATTTGTAAAACACATAACTTTTTTAAGAAGATAAGTTAATAAAAAACTGGCCTTGACATTATAAATTTATGCCTTTTGCATCGCTAACCCAAATTTGAGATTCTAAAATTACAAAATAAATTTAAAAAACGCAAAACGGCGATGCCTTACGGGGCCATAGCTTTCGATAGATAAACGTTCCTCTTAAACTAAGAAGTTCCAATATAGAACGGAACTGATAGTCCCGAGCATGTCGCCTCCGCCATTTCGCTCCAGTACTTACATGGACATACGCCCAGTAACAACTGAAGATTAGAAGTTTCATGCCTATGTTATGATGGTTATTTTTTAAAACAATTTATAAATTAGAATATTTGGGAAGCAAAGTGCTAGCAGTGCTTTGAAAACATCTGTGCCAACCCTCACACAATTATTTGATCGATGCTGATTATATAATGTTGTACTGTAGACGCTCCAACTTTCTAAAGGAAAATCAGGAGCTTGTATTTGTCTTCTGTTTCGACATCCTATAAGTATCTTCAAAATACTGCAATGGGCAAAGCGTCTGCTTCCACTAATGCGTCAAATTGATCCGCAACTGCTTCTATAGGAATGAAAGCAATGCCAAAGATTCATCTAATTTACATAATAGTTATATTAAATGCAAATAAAAATTAGTCTAAATTATGCGCCGGGTTAGGTTATAAAAAACGCACTAAAATAAAATTTGTGATTAGAACTTAAGCAAACTTTCTACTTATTTCATGTATTAGGCGTTCGACAAAACGCCTATGGCAAAACGGTAAGGACGATACGTATCAGAACCATTTCCACCATCTCAATAGCTGCTAAAAAAATTAAGTCTTCAGCAATTATATGTGGCTCACCGGTTTTTGCAGTGCTAGAAGTCGATAACTCGGTAGGAATGCATCTGCATTAGTATTTGTTGATGACGAAAAAGCGCCTTGCTGCTTGTAGAGAAAGCTTACGTTTCTTTCTGGATGTTTGTTTTTTAAATATCGATGGCTTCATACTTTCTTTTGATGAAACTTCTCGACACATTCCTGTTTGCTGAAAACAACGGTAAACCCATATTTAAGATATTCATTGTTGTACAATCTGTTCTTCTTTGTATTCTTGCCACTTTAGAAAGTAGATGGTGATAAATATCTTTCAAAAATCCATATTTATTAAAATAATAAATATTAAACACGATTGGGGCAATCCAACGACCTGTCAAATAAAATTCAATATGGCCGTTGTGGGCAAACAAACAGATTTGCATAATTAAGTGCTCTTATTAAACAACTAAATTAACTTACTAAAGTCATTATTTAGTTATCTAAGTATGATGTTGTGTATCAAAGGCTAAAACTTATAAGTATGTGACCAGAACGTTCTGTATTGCAGTATGTTTGAAAGAAGTGTTTCAAGAAAAAAACAGCTGAATTATTACCAGCTTTGAAGTTTTCATTCGAAAACCAGATAATAATTTAGCTCAGCACTAGTACTGTTCTATTTATAAGCACTATAGAAATTTTAATAGCAATAACTCCTCAGGGGAGTATATGCTACATTAGTGAAGCTCGGGGTGACATACATCTAAAAAATGAATGGAAGAAGTAATTTTTGCAACAATCTTAACTCAGGATATGTTGTTCTAGGAGAAAGAGCATTTTTAATAAAGGAAGCTCTAGGAATTCTGCAAGTGAATTTTAGTTATTCCAGCTTTTACTAAAGGAGGAACACGTTAGCACCTCAAAATATCTCATTCCAGTATCTGTGTTAAAAAAGTGTAATAATATGCAAAAATTAAACAGTGTAGATAAAATTGTGATTGTATTTAATGCTCTAATTAACATATGTAAGTTGTAATAATTATTTATGGTACTATATAATCTTAATTTATTCCTGTACAACGTGGCCATTATTTTAGAATTTAAATAGGCATTTCGTTACAGATAAAACACAAAACTTTAATAAGTTGAATTTATTTATTAATATATTTAAAATCTATTTACATTTTTTTAAGTCCTAAACTGTTATACATTGTACGCTAAATATTTATAATAAATTTTTATAATCTTACACATATATATATATTCGTATGAAACTACATGACAGGTACACGAAAAGAAACATATATAAATTATATTACAAAAGTAGAAATATATTTAGAAGGGCCATAATATTTCTATATGATTAAACTTATTTTCTTATTACTAGGTATTTATTAACTATTGCTTCTATAATAATCAAGTGAAACTATTTTAATAAATAAATCTTATTAAACAATCCTCTGATTATTTTGTTAGGTATTGTAAATTTAAAGACAAGTTTAAATAATTAATCCTTAATCAGTGCATGAGTGGGCTTCTTTTTCTTCATATACTAGAAATAATAATGCACCAAAATAACTACAATGTTCAGCTGTTACCAGCCATGCATGTAGAGTGAGCCGAAAGTATTGATTCACATTTCATAATAATACACTACACATCCATTGGTTTGAACTTAACTTCTTGTAAGTGTTTCACCTAATCAAAAACACGTACTTTTCCACATAAAATAAATGAGGTGTTAATAAATGAAAGCGGTGAGACTCTTGAACACTGTAATTTGGTCCTTAGTGTAATAAATATGTATTAAAACCAAATATACAATAATATCCGTACTTGGCACAGGTGGAATACCATGTATTAAATTGTCTAATTTCAAGACTGAATGGATCAAAATTATCAAGTAATTTAATATTCATCTAATATCTGCCAAAAAATACATTCTCACACGAATAATTATTTTCTATGATGATTTCAACAAAATGTTACTCCAACTTCGGGATTTTCAGATAAGAACTTCTTCAGGTAATCACTCTGTATTATTATGTTTACAAACTCAACACACACGAAAAGTAAAACCACATTAAAACTAATAATGATGGCATACCAAATTGTGGTTCATTCATTGTTTGCCCACTGACGCCATATTAGATCACGTGGTTTGGATTCCCCAATTATAACACGCCTAATGTAACCTTAAATATTTAGTATTGCATAATACACAACTTCTAAATGACGCCTCAGCGAAATTTTTTCTGATTATATAAAGGCGATGATTTGAGAAACTCCAGAAAGATATAGTATTGTAGTGTCCTTTTTTGACCATGTTGAAAGTTTTGGGAGATATAAACAACAAATAGTTGCGCTATTTGATTATAGATGACGCAAATAACAAACACTTTCTTCTATTTTGAATTTAATTTTCCCACAAATAAAATTGGGTATGGTCAAATTAGGGAACCGTAAACAAAATTCTTACCAAGTGGGGGTCGTGCTTTAAAACAATTTGAAAAACACTGCAATAGTCACCTCTTCGTTATAAGCAATCGACTAAATTACTATAAATTCTAAATACCTATTATATTTAATTAAGTTTGAATTTGGATACACGGACTTACATAATTTAACTCAGAGGGTGTTGCTTGGATCTTAACAACTAAAGACCTTTAGTTTTTCTGGCACTGTGATGTAGGTTATTTATTCTGCAGGTTTTTTCCTACATCCTAGACCAAATGGTGTAGTGTTTTAGGGGGCCCCCCTGCAGTTATGGCCCTTCTAAATATATTTCTACTTTTGTAATATAATTTATATATATGTTTCTTTTCTTGTACCAGTCATGTAGTTTCATACGAATATATATACAGGGTGTTCCTAAATATCATGTACATAAGGAAGGGGGTAACTATTTGGTTTATTTTGTGTCTAAAATTTCATATAAACATAGGTCTGCAAACGCTTCGTTACCAATATGCAGGGTGTTGAAATTTCAAGAATTTTTCACTTTTTACTGTATAGCTCCTGCAGTTTTTGAGATATTTTGTTCAAATTTGGAAGGTAGGTTACGCTATAAGGCCTGCATCATTAGCCATGCCAAATGATTATGTAAATCTACAGGGTAATAATTTTTTCGGGGTCATGCCCCCTTTTCTCACCCTGAACTTTTTTGCGATGCGCCACTGCTAGATTCTAAAATACGCAATAAATTTTCTGTCTTGTTTAGAAACTTTTTGATCTCTTGTATTTTTTTCTTATCTCTGACCGTTATCGAGAAAAAAAATAGAAAACAATTTTCTGTAATTCGCCAGAGAAAATTAATTTTTTTAAAATGGTCTAGTAGGCTCTGGCTTTATTCAGATAATCACTTGAGTTTATTAATTTTAAGAGTTAAGGTGCTACTACCTGTTAAAAAATAGGATGACCCGGTTTTCGTAGCATTGTTTTATTACAATACAAAGTAACATAACTAATAACAATAAAAACCCTAAGTAATAACAATGACAATGAAACTATGCTACAACAATTATTGAAAGTGTCCTCCTTCAACCCTTATACAGGCGTCCGCTCTTCTTCTCATTGATGCTCGCACTCTCTCAAATACTCCTGGAGTATTTCTTATCGTTTCAAATCCATCGATTATTCGATTTCGTAAGTCATCAACAGTATTCACAGGTGTTGTATACACTAGAGATTTGAGATGTCCCCACAAAAAAAAATCTAGACTATTTAAGTCAGGGGACCTAGGGGGCCATGGCTGAGGTCCACCTCGTCCTATCCACCTATTCTCATATACTTCATTTAAATGCTCCCGAGCCAAAATAGAAAAATGTGATCGGGCGCCATCGTGCATATACCACATTTGATTTCTGAGTAAAAGGGGCAAGTCTTCAAGTAATAAAGGCAATTCATTCTGCAAAAACAGCCTGTATGACTGACCAGTAAGTCGACCAGGCAAAAAACAAGGACCAATCAAATTATCTCCAATTATACCACCCCATACATTTAATGAGAACTGTTCTTGAAAATGCGTTTCTACAATTTCATGTGGGTTTTCATCTGCCCACGTGTGGTTGTTGTGGAAATTCATAATTGAAGTCCTTGAAAAATTCGCTTCATCGGTAAAAAGGATTTTACAATCAAAAATGCGGTCTACTGCTAGCTTATTAAGGTACCATTGGCAGAAATCAAACCTTAAAGGGAAGTCTCGGGGAAGAAGAGCCTGCACTCTCTGAATGTGGTAAGGGTATAGCAGGGAAACACGTAGAATACGCCAAACCACTTAATGATTAATATTTAAATGTTCACTGATTTTTCTGGTGCTGGTGCGAGGATGTCTGTCTATTTCATTCAGAACAGCCTCTTCGATCTGTGGTGTTCTAACAGTACGTGGTTTACCTGCATCATTAGTATTCTTTTTAAAAGTTCCAGTTTCTCCAAGACGCCTATGAATATTTGAAAATATTCGATGATCGGGTATCATTCTATTGGGATAGCGCTCCATGTACAGACGCCTGGCTTCTCTTGCATTTCCATTCGCAAGGCCGTAGATAAAATGCATGTCAGCCATTTCAGAATTCGTGAAATTTGGCATATTTACAAAATTATAACGAGTATTTAAAACACTTTTACACCTTACAGTTTGCAATTTAAAACTTTACTTATACAGACACAAGTTACGATTTCTAATGTCAATTGTCAAATTAATAAACTCAAGTGATTATCTGAATAAAGCCAGAGCCTGCTAGACCATTTTAAAAAATTTAATTTTCCCTGGCGAATTACAGAAAATTGTTTTCTATTTTTTTTCTCGATAACGGTCAGAGATAAGAAAAAAATATAAGAGACCAAAAAGTTTCTAAACAAGACAGAAAATTTATTGCGTATTTTAGAATCTAGCAGTGGCGCATCGCAAAAAAGTTCAGGGTGAGAAAAGAGGGCATGACCCCGAAAAAATTATTACCCTGTAGATGTACATAATCATTTGGCATGGTTAATGATGCAGGCCTTATAGCGTAACCTACCTTCCAAATTTGAACAAAATATCTCAAAAACTGCAGGAGCTATACAGTAAAAAGTGAAAAATTCTTGAAATTTCAACACCCTGCATATTGGTAACGAAGCGTTTGCAGACCTATGTTTATATGAAATTTTAGGCACAAAATAAACCAAATAGTTACCCCCTTCCTTATGTACATGATATTTAGGAACACCCTGTATATTTAAACGTAAAGGTTAAATATGGACATAGTTTACCAATTAAGAGGACATAATTACTGACAACATTTATGGTTTTTATTTAATTTGATACGCCTCACTTGGCGTGGGTTTTTATCATATTTAACTGTTACGTAATCCAGTAATATTCTCTGTCGTAAAGCTTTTATGACAAGTGTGAAAAATATGTTTTTTATACTCTTCGAATTCATATTTATGGTTTCCTTCCGCTTTCACTTGTATAACTAGTGTTAAAATCGTCAGTTTTTATACAACGTGTTTCACTTTGATACGCTGCAATTACAAATTAAAGTATACAAAATTGTTAGGTATTTGTCCTAGAAGAAAAGTAATGTTAGGCATCCTTGATTTCTTCTGTTCATAATTTATACAATACATACATTTCTCAATCATTGTAGTAAATATTAATTATCATTGCTATTGGCGAATTATTTTAAGATTGCTGTACACTCATGTCAATGTTAGAAATAACGATGTTATCTTACTGTCATTATATTAAGTTATTTGTGTTGATAGTTTTTATCTGGTATTTATTTTTATCAATAAATTCCACATGAATAAATTTACACACACACCTGCCGTGGTTAAACACTGTAATATTAATAATAACAATGTATATATTGCTCAACGGAAAAGTTTTCTTAAATGCAGGACAACAGTATAAGTATTTAAAGTAAGTAATTATAATCAGTGCAATAATTCACCTAGAAAAGTGTCACTTTAAACTCTTTCCGCATTCTTAACCATATGAACAATACGCATATTGGTATATCTCACGCAAATGTTGAAGCACAGCAGGGAGACGTACTAAATACGTAAGCGATACTGGGATCAATAAGTCAGCACAGTTAATTTTATTAATAACTAGGTAGCTGTCCCGGCAGACGTTGTTTTGCCCTTTCCGGTAGTAGCGCTATGAGTTGACCACAGCGCCACCTATCCGGTCCAGATTTTGTGATTTCCTTTTTTAGCACTAAACCACCATATATTGTGAATATGAATCATTTTAGTCCATAAATATAGAATTTGTTAATAACTTGCTTACAGCGCCACCTATCGGATGCTAGCATAACTATGAACAATAGCTTCGACAAAACAAATATATGTTTGTTTAGTGAAAGATAAATAAAAGATTTAGTTATTTTACGTATATTCCAAGCCAATCGATTATATAGTGACGAAAAATTGATGGATAAATAGAAATAAAATAACTACATTTGTTGGACAGTTCGCAAAACAACACATAAGTACAACAAATGATTTTTGTTGTTTATCCGAATTTTCCAAATTTCCTTTGTAATTGTCCAGAATTTTTTTCCTGAAAACTTTTCCAGGACCATAACGATCAAAACAAAAACAGAACTAGGCATATCTGTTGTTTGAATCGTGAGTTATTGTCTTGAGTTTATATAAAAATCCTATAGACAAAAGCCATTTTCAATTTCTCCTGAATTTTCCAATTTTTCCAATTACTATGTAATTTTATATTTTAATCAACATGAATGTTTGTGCCTTAAATTATATTTATCTTTTCTTGTATTTCTCTTTTGTACATCTTTTTCATTACTTCGATTTTTAAATCTTGTCCTATTCTTTTTTGCGTGTGAATAAAATCGCGTATAGTGTATTATTTTACCTTTTTCTTTATTATCAATTTCTTTTCTTGTCTTCTATGTTGAAATTTGACACATTGCGGTTTATTGAAATTAATGGTAAACCCATATTTAAGATAGTCTTCATTTCACAATCTGTTATTTTCATTTTTATCACTTTGGGACGTAGAAGGTTCAAGCAACCTTTTTAAAAAATATAACAAAAATAGCACGCGTAAATTAATTTTAAATATACAGTGAGGACGCGCGGGTTGGAATAAATTCATTTAAAATTATTGGTTTTGTTTTATGGAAAAACGCTCGGTCGATTTTTATTTTTAGCTGCGGTTTTTCTGATGGTAAATTGATGTACAAAGGCTGCTCCAAAAATAAGTTACGACCATCAATTTTTTTTTTTCAAATGGAAACATATGTTTTTTATTTAATTTATTAATTCTGCATCGAATTCTAAATATGTTTCATGTACCATGTCCTATACCCAAACTCAACAGTTATCGAGAAATTGTAACCGAAATACAACAAATTAAGCCGCAAACGTTAACTGCAGTGTTACGAGAAACTGATCTTCGGCTTGCCTATTGTCAGGAAGTTAGTGGTCAACAGTTTGAACATTTAATTTGACTTGTTTTTCTGTTTTTTTTTTTTTTTTTTAATAAATCGGTCGTTTTCAGACAAGAGAGTGATATAAATTTTGTAGGATACGGTCTCAGTTATTGATATGTTCAATTGTAAATTTATGGATAACTGTTGAGTTTGGGTATAGGACATGGTACATGAAACATAATTAGAATTCGATGCAGAATTAACAAATTAAATAAAAAACATATGTTTCCATTTGAAAAAAAAAAATTGATGGTCGTAACTTATTTTTGGACCACCGTTTGTACATCAATTTACCATCAGAAAAACTGCAGCTAAAAATAAAAATCGACCTATCCGAGCGTTTTTCCATAAAACAAAACCAAAAATTTTAAATGAATTTATTCCAACCCGCGCGTCTTCACTGTATATTGCGCTGTACAAAAACACGGTTGATTCTAGAAAGATCTAGTGTTGTAGTATACATTTGTCAATTGTCATTTTATTTAAACAGATAATATATATGAATATATGTATATATAAAGTTTAAATAAATATAACATGAATTTTGACTTTTATTTTGCAGTGATATTTATAACATTATTCTATTTTTCCAAATTTATATAATTCAAATAACTAATCCTATTGTGTAATGATTTTGTGTATTCTGTATGCTTCTTTAATGTACAATTCCTATATGTCCATCCTTCTTCAATTACTAATGTAATTTTCTATTACATAACTGCTCATTCAATGGTCCTGTGGTATATAGTTATGATTAAAAAGAACACTCTCTTATTAATTCATTTCTTAATGTAAATTTTAGTAGTATCTATTTGTATACAATATTTTAATTCAACGTTCCAAGTTTTGATGTTGACTTTTTTCTAATCAATAATAATTATAAACTGTCCGTTTACAACACAATAAAAAATCATGTGTGGTATTTTTCACAGTAGGCTTTTTTATTGCAACTCCAATGTGCATTGCATATATAGAAAATGTATTGGTACTACCAATAGGTATCTAACAAAGAAACGAAGTTAACACAATAAAATATCTATCATCACCAAAGAAAATCACACATGAGAACTGTGACCAGAAACTAAGAATTATTACCCATGTTTAACGTAAATAATGACAAATATAACATTACACCATGCTGAAGTTTCCGGAAAATAAAGAACAAAGAACTTGCGCTATTTAACCATAGATGGGGCAAGTAACAAACACATTTTCTATTTTCAATTCTTTAATTTTGTGGTGTTGTTATATTATTTTATCTAAAGGAAATTGAGTATGTTAGAAACGTGCGATGCTCACAAAATTGTTATAGAGAGAAAGTCGAGTTTTATAAAAGTTCGGGAAACAATGTTATCACCAATCTAATACAATTGAAAAATGTAGTATACAATAAAATATGAACTTTGTAGTAGGAATAGACATGTAAAGTGTAGTTGAGAACAGTAGCACTATTTGACGCTGATAATTTATTATGTCAAATGCGTAATGTTCAATGAGCTCGCCACCCACGGGTTGTAAGGCCGTATAGGCGGTATTTGTTAATTGATCGGCGACAGTTAGTTGGATTAAAAAGAGACAAACTCACAAAACTTCGTATATTTGCGTAGATAGATCAGCAAATCAAAATGGCAAATGCATAAGTCTTTAATTATTAAAATAAACAAGTATCACACTAATAACATTATGGAATGAAGTTACGCATTACAAGCTATATTGTTATATTAGTGTTACAGAAAATGCGGAGCCCTTGTTAATGATTAGAGGTATTTTAAGGAACTGACTTCAAATATGAATTTTTCTTGCAAGCAGAGTTCGCATGATATCTAACTGAGGTTTCTAAGAAGTAAAACAAAAAAATACAATTTCTTGCTAACCAATGTCATATACACTGTAGAGAACAAATATTGATTTATGGCCACAAAGGGATAAGTAAACTAAAATACATAAAATTACAGTTGAACTATCTTTAAATATTTCTAAATGCTTAAAAGAATTATTAGGCTAAGTCAAGTGAACCCTTCGTTTCGGTGAGTACCATAAACTAAAAGTACATAATGGCAAGAATATACACTGAGCGTGTTCTGAGAACATATCTAACAAATAACAGATGTGGTACATGCAATTCAAGAAAGGGCCCGGTTCGAAAACTAATTTAAATATTATATACAGAGTATACAACAACAAAAAAGTGAATTAAAATTTGCTCTGGAGTAAACATAAGGCTTGAAGATATCAACAGATGCATTATCATAACGTCGACAACCATCATATAGTTTTATCCTTAACTGTATAAAGGCACATACCATCAATAGAGAAAAAAAGATTTCCTCATTAGCAAAGGAATGTCTCAACAAATTAAAACGAATCCAACAAGTCCACTCGATAATGTGTCCGCATTAATTGACTCTTCAATCGCGGATATAAATCGACAAAGTCGCATTTCTATATTTAAAAATTAACCGGTTATTTCAACGCCTCAGATGTCCGCTCACAGTCGTATTGTAATATATGTGTACACAACGGCAGCAGAATGTAGGAAGGACATACATTTTTCACTCTCACTTTTTAACACAAAACGACGAGCACGGTGTGACATCAAAATTTTTACGGACTGAGGCAGTTTCGAATAGCTCGGCACAAGACGAAATTCATTTCTTAAATGTCAGTAACATCGAAAAATACTTGTAATTCAGGTAGTAACGATATTTTAAGCGATACTTACAGGTATATGCATAATTATTCATAAAATCAATGTGTAAGAGGTGATATTTATGAATTCTTATTTGCATATTTTCAGTTCTTAGCCATATGCATAAGCACCTCTACATATTATACATTCGTGTATTGTATCTCTTTTTGACTTCTGGAATATAAACACTTGCTAGGTAATTATGTATGTACATATGTGTATAGCAGAAATTTCTGTGGCTTCCTTGATCTTTATGTGAGTCTTTGACATAATTAAGTGTTGTATTAATTAATATTTATTATATTCTCACTATACATCGTGTCCCAGATTGCGTAGGTTGCCATGAATATCATTTTTAATATTTAAATATAGAGATTTGTTTGAATTAGCAAAATTTTACAATTAATAAATTTATTGCGCCGATTCAAATGCATTGGAGAAGAATTTTAAGTTTTACATGGTTCACAATTTACAATAGCCGACAAATCAAAACCAAATTGCAACCAACTGAAAAGTACCATATGATCAAAATTTTGCATACTATTTATTTCAAACTTACGTTGCAATATCCTTTTTCTCCAAAAATTATTTTATGTAATGCTTACAAATACATACATCGTCATTTTGACAGCTGATAGACCGGTAAAAATAAAAATAAAAGAATTTAGGTTGGTAAAAAAAATCATTGATGACGCGCTTCATTTGAAATCAAGTACTCTGCACAAAATTGTTTTGTCCAAATATGTAAAATTAAATATGAAAAAAGAAAACATAAGAAGCAGAAAGAAGAGCATGGACATAATTTAGAAACAAGTTAGAAGTGAGTTATAAGGAAAATCAAAACCTTTTCTACAAAGAACTTAAAGTACACGAGAAAGTTCCCATGAGATAATGGACAATAAAAATTAAATATAGACAACAACCCCAAGAGTATGTGTTAGCCAACAGATACAAAACAGACAAAGATGCAAAAAACAAATGTGCATTTACAATGTCTAAAGTAGACAAGATATTCGCCAAATTATAAATTGGAAAGGCACTAGGAGATAAAATGGTAGCAGAACTATTGAAATATTTAAAACCAGCAAAAAACAATGAATTATTAGGATAGGGCCGATAACTTCATGTTAAATAATAGACTAGAGGAACGAATTCATGTGGTCGAAATGAGTTATCTGATAAAGTGAATATATTGGGCAAGAAAAGAAGTAAAGGTATATGAAGAAAACTTAAAATGAAATTTCTCACATACAAGGCAGAAGAAAGGAGACTGAAATGTGCATGATATCTAATTAAAATGTTAAAAAGTTTTGGGAATCTGGAAAAATATGGGAAAACAAATGAGGGTGACCCAAACTATAGGGAAAGGGCGAAAGTTGGGAAGAAGAAAAGCAAATGGCCAAAATTAGAAAAAATTGGCTATTTTTTCTGGTAAACTGATCAAGGAGATCATGTAAATATCTACATCTAGGGGTATAAAAAAGATTCACATGATGATAAAATGCAAAAATCAGTATGTTTGTGATTGTGATGATGAACATTTTCGACTTCGAGATTTTTGCAGGAGATTCAGATTTTGATGCCTCCGGATACCAAGAATTGGGTTTTGCAAGCATCTCGCTCTCTCTCCATGCATGCGTGTTCCTGACCCCGATAGAGACTATACAGCTAAAGCTATCAGTATCCAATTTTATATTGTTAGTATTATCTTTCTGTTAAAATCTAATTAGATTTTCCATAAAATCGGTAGATCAAAAGGAAATTAAAATTGTGAAACATTTATGACATTTCCAATAATTAAATAAAGATAATAATTTAATAATTATACAGATGTTTGTAAACATATTGCAGTATTATTTATTTTAATTGATTTACAAACTTCACATCACAATCACAAATTTATTTTTCTTTTTTTGGCAAGAAACAGCAGTCCACAGGGCTAGCCTGAAGACGGCAGAAGAAATGTCAGCCGAAACGTCGGTTTTTCAAAATTCAAACGATAGAAATAGCACAAACAACATATCGAAGTTGTTTATACTCAGAAAAACAATATTTTTGCTGTATATTTACTAGAAATAATAAATTTAAAAAAGAAAAAGTTTATAGGAGATATATGTGTAAGTTGTACATAACATGATAAAATATGCCATATACAGGTTAGGAAATGTTAAATCGCCTAGCTCGATAAATACAAAATGAAATTTCTAAGCCTACGATTAGTATGACCTCAGGTCAATCGATTATAAAACAACGCAGAGAGAAATACTGTATTTTAAAACATATTGTAAGACTTTCCCATACAAGTTTCTGAACATATACAGCATGTGTAAAATCATATTGGGGATAGGAAATATGTATACTACGCATACTGACAACAATGCGCAGGTTGTGTCAGTAGTAAAGTACGATAGCATTTCAGTTGCTTAGAGTCAGCCGACGGATAAACATGTATATATCTAAGAATGCATCACACGCTTCGTAAATACATATTTACCAAATAAGAATTCAAAATACTTCTGCGAGTTTTATTATATTAATTCTTAGTAAATTATTCTATGAATTTACTAAGTAAATAAAAAATATGCAATGATTCAAATTCATTTTTTTAGAAAATCTAATTCGAATGTAAATTATTATTTGAATTATAAATTACGAAGTATTTGTTTTCGTTTTCATAATACCGTTCTGGAACAGTTTTATAATCATCCATAATTGCGTTGTATACGCAATATCATAAAACTCGCAGAAGTATTTTGAATTTTTATTTGGTAAATATGTATTTACGAAGCGTGTGATGCTTAGATAAATAAATGTTCTTCCGTCGCCTGACTGTAAGCAACTGAAATGCTATCTATAATCGTACTTTACTACTGGCACGACCTGCGCATTGTTGCCGGTATGCCTAGTATACATATGTCCTATCCCCAATATGATTTTACACATGCTGTATAGTGCACGATTAAGTTTTTCTAATGGTGTCGTAGCAAAAATCCACGATCCACTAGTTTATTTACCCTATGCAACAGTTACATTGAGAGCATCTCATCTATGAATCACTTATTCTATAATGAACCACCCCATTTACAAAAATATTTTCTACCCCCACCCTATACCCCCAAGAACAGTATTCATTTAATGTTTCGCAATCCATCAATGAGAAGTACATTAGAAAAATGACAATACCCGTTTTAACAGTGAGTCTTCATAACACCAAACACTTAGGTAATATCATGAATTTAAATTGAATAACAGTTTCAATTTTCGCAATGAAAAATATCACATGTAAGTACCCATTGAAACGTACGCAACTTATAACATTTCACATATATAAATTATGCATTTACATACATACATATATGCATAATTATTAAATATAATACGTAATGTGGTAGATATTCATCACTTACTTCGATTTATAATAATGTCATAAGACTTACCGAAGTCTATAATAGAATGAGTAGTAAAAGTTTCAATTAATATTCATTATTTTATATAAGGTAAGACCAGGACGCACTAAAATTGAATTATTAATTAATACCAATGGATTTAATTTAAATATATATAATAGAAATTGCGAGATTATTAGCATGAATGCACGACAATAGTATAGTGAAGATGAAAACGTAAATAGATACGGTTGAAATATAATAATAATATGTAATTAATCGTTTAGTGATCAACATATTGCAATAATAAATAATATATTAATCTTTGTTAATAGGTTATAAAAACAGCGGGGCATGCAAGTTCATTACTGTTAAGTTAATTACAGGCGAATACTTGAGAGCAGCGGTAGATTTAAGATTTGCGATAAAATATCGTGTCGCTATATCATTGAAAGAACTATACAAATTAGGGCTATACCGAGTTGCGGTGACGGTCAGGGTTAATGCTAATTCTTTCTCGGAGTTGCGGTAAGACAGGTCGAGGTAGTTTTTTCGCTTTTTATAATTCATCTCTTCCGTTGCGGTAAATTTGTGGGTTACGACTGGCCTTTACTTGGAGAATTAGACGATTAAGAAACAAAAAAATTAATAAATTTGAATCATTTATTTTCCAGGGTGTTGTGCTTATATGAGACACATTTAACATCAAGTCTTAGTGCATCTATTGCAAATTATTATATTGCCTATTTCTTTTTTTTTTAATAAATGATTTACTTTCTCTAGCAATGAGAGAAGTTATCAGAGTTTTTTTTTTTCATCTGAACATCTGCAATAAATGTTAAAAAAAAGTTTATATTTTAGAATCTTATGCCTCTTCTTTGTTGTCTTTTAGTAAGAAATAAAATAAGAAATATGGGAGTATGTACAAATGTTATTTAACGGGAATGTATTGTGAACACCTGCAAGAAGTGCTTCGTATGATAATCCATAGCTCCATCTACTAAAATAATTTCTTGTTGACAAAGTAGTTTAATATTAATTCGTTTACACGAAAATATAGCAATGCTGTTCGACTTCTTATTTTTGACTTATTACTATAAAACAAAATAATGAGGTGTGTCCAACACACGACTTTCCTATACATATGAGCGTTTCAGATATACAAAAGTTGTACTAAATTGTTTTAAAAAATACATTTATCTACTAATAAGCCTGTAAGTGTGATACTCTAAAGTATGCATACTTTGCGAGGTATTCGGAGAAAAGTGCTACTCGCTAAAAGTAAAAGTGTTTCTTCCGCTCTGTTTTTTGAAATTTCATTTATACAAAAATATTCCAAATTCAGCTCTAAATACTTTTGTACTCTTGATAAATATATATAAAATACTTAATTTACGAAATATTTGCGAAAAATCGATAAAAGTAAGGCTTACTTCCGATTAGAAATTTGAATTTTTTTTATACAAAAGTAATTTATTGAAAATTAACTTTTAAATACTTTTATACACGTAATGTACATCCATGACTTGCGAGATATTCGCAAAAAACAGGTTTTCGATAAAAGATCTACTTCCGGTCACAATAAACCTATACAGGATGCATAATTAATAAGATATCTGTAAAACGCTAATATTCGATAAGGGTAAAAGTGTTACTTTCTGCCTGAATTTTAATTTTTTTCTTTATACAAAAACTGCTCCAAGTTCAGCTCCAAATGTTTTTGAATTTGAAATGAATTTATATAGAATACATAGTTTGCTTATATTTAAACGTAATATCACCGGTCTGAATTTTGAACCTATTTTGATACAAAAATTATTCAAACTCAATCTTGAAATGCTTTATACTCTTAATATATATTTCTAAAAAGTATAAATTCGGAGATATTCGCAAAAAAAACATTTTTCGATGAGTGAAAGGTTGGAATTTTGAAAACTCAAAAACTTTCTAAAAAGAATTTTGAAATTCATTGTTGAGTACTTCTGTATTATGTATATATATGGGAGGGAGAAGAGAGAAAGAGTGAGATGTAGAGAGAGAGAGAGAGTTGGGAGTTTTAAAGAATCACTTTTCCGGTATCAGGGGAATACAGAACGTGGATATCTGGAAAAATGTTGAGATACAAAATTTTCAACAACACAATACTTTCGTATACTTCTACGGACAAATAATGTAAAATCGTTAATAATAACTTAAATATTTTGTCGTATGTTTAGTAAACAGTCTGTATATTAAAATCTATTTTAAATCTTAACATTCATGTAAGTATAGTAACATTTTAGCTTTAAAATTTTACTCTATTGCTAATAAAATTTTGTCTGTCATGATATTGACGAATATATATTAGTATTATATATAATTTTAATTTATTGAAAATACCGTTATTTTGTGGGATTGTGAATCCATATAACTGCTAATTGTTAGCCAAAAAATGTGTAAGAATTAAACGTTGTTATTAATGAAAACTTTTTTACATACATATATGTATATGTATGTGAAAATAAAACCATGCATTTTGATGACTTCATTAGCAATGTTATAAATATGGAGATTAGAATGTCAGAAATCTGCTTCATTTGGTTAAATCCCTAATACGATCAAAACACACCAAGGAAACACCATTAATGGTGTTTAAATGACCAATAATTGTGTTTCTTTTTTATTAGTAATAGTGCGTAATGGTATTCAATTTGCATAAAAAACAAATTACAGCAATCACAACAAAATTGAGTTTTTCGTCGGAGCATATTCAGATATTAAATTAACATAAATAATTTGTAATAGGTTTAGAATTATAATAATAATTACTATATATTGTGTCCGTACATGATTAAACTTGACAAAAATAAATATTTTAGAATTAAAACAGCTAAAATCCTAATTATAATTTTCTTTTTTTTTAATTTAATTTTACTTTATAATTAGTTTTTTGTCAGTGTTGAAAATTCTAATTATAATGTTCTGCTTTTAGCACTGATAATTATTTAATGAGGTAAATTTTTAATTTTCAAAATCTAACCACGGCTGAGATTCGAACCCAGGACCTCCCGATCTTTAGTCGCTAGCGCTACCTTTGCACCACCGCGGGTGTCTGAGTTAGAGTCTTTAAATCGTAATGAATTATATCAAGAAGAGATCGGGGGTCCTGGCTCTCAAATAGCCGTGGGTAAATTTTTAAGATTAAACATTTATGACAGTACATATTCCACCTTTGACTTTGGGTGATCATGAATGAATTATGTGCCCCCTTTTCAACTGTTTACACCAAAATTCTCTCATCGATATTCTTCAAACTACTGCCTTCTTTTGATCAAAATTTCTTGACACTTCTGTGTTTAAGTTTCAATTCACTCATTTTCTCTTCTTTAAACAAATCTTAAACGATTCGAGATGACGCTATAAAATGTCCAGAAACGTCATGTAAGAAAATTGTCGCGATTGCATATTGTTTAGCTAACATATAAAATCCCCTCATAAGTTGACATTTGATAAACACTGTGTATCAGCCAAATGGAATAAATTCGATAATAAATGAATGGAGGCGTGTGCGAAAAAACGCTCGGATACGTCGATTGGTATTTTTAGTTGGGTAGTTTTTTCAACAGAAACTTTTTATACATGGTGTGTCATGTAACAGTGGTCAATACCAACTTTTCTGTATTTTAAATGCAATACCCTGTATATGTTACAATTTTTGGATTCTTCAGAAAATTCTAGACATATTTCATATATATTTTCCAGTTTCGGAAATATTAAATGTTTTCAGATTTATTGCAAAAATTAACATTAAAGAAAGAAAATTATTTGATTACAGAAATTCGCTACAACACATTCAAAAACTAACAAGTAATCTGTTTATTCCTTAATAATGTAAAAAACAAACAAAAGAAAAACATTCGTTTTTACCGATATGAAATAAACAAAAACTGCAATAGTTATTTTCGAACTAAGTGCGGAAAGATTGTTTTCCCGCATGAGCGCACATTGTAAGCACGAGCAACCGCAGGAAGCGAGTGCTTTTAATTGCGCGAATGCGTGGAAGATGTCTTCACGCAAGTGGTTTGTACAATATTTTTTGTACGAACATTAAATTAAAAAAAAATATTATTGTATAATGTCATTAGTATCATACCTAACCTAAGATAGATTACCTAATTAATTTAAGCATTTCATGTACGTAACTATTACTCACCTTTCCCTAAAATTAAGTTATTATATTCTTACACATGGCAAACATGAGGTATTTATTCTTATATTTATAAATTTATAGTACATTTATTGCGTTTTCTTTGGTTCAATCACAATTTATCATATGAACTGCCAATATGAATGTCAATAATCGATGGCGCTTTCCATTAAGATGTCGCTTAAAATGTCGTCAAATAGATGGCGCCACAAATTTATTGTGAATTTTTAATTATTACTCCTATTTCCCCAACTTTTAGTGAAGAATAGTCGAGGGAAGTAATATTTTATAAACTAAATTTTATTACTATCAAGTTAGATTTTTTTTTTAAATGTCCCAAAGTGCCAGTGTTTTTTTCAATTTTTACAGTCGCCTCGACCGGGAAATACTCTTTCCTGGTCGAGCGACACATGCGCCAAATGTCACTTTACAGACGGTGAGTACAAAAATACTTTTGTTTACTTTTGTTTAAACCGCCTGGCCTTAGCAAATTGTTGTCTATCTGCTTGACAGGTTAATTGTCAGTGTTATGGTATTTGAATTTCGTTAACTGCATATCAGAAAAATGGTTCATTTAACAGAAATGCACAAAATAACAATTCTATAGATGTTTTGGTTATAGAGATAACACAAGCACCAGATTGAAGTTGCTCGCTTATTTCATGAAAAATATCCAAATTTGCCGCCTATATCCCAAGGGATAATTAGTAAAATAGAAAGGCAGTTTCGCGAGCTTGGACATGTAAGGCAGATAAAAAAAGCAGCTGCCAATGCAATAAGTAATGATAGCAAATTGGATATTATACTTGAGTTTAAGGAAAACCCACATACTTTAAGTCGACAATCGGCCACAATGTTCGATGTTAGCCATTCATCGATTATTCGAACATTAAAAGAAGATAAAACGCATCCCTATAAAATGATACCAACTCAGGAGCTCATGGCAGACTATTTTGACAGGTGGACGTATTTTTGTGAACAAATGATGGCAATGTTAGATAACAACGTGATCCAATTAGACCATGTTTTGTTTTCTGATGAGTGCACATTTACAATTCAGGGTCATGCTAATCGTCAAAATTGTCGCTATTGGTCAAAGGAAAATCCTCACTGGATGAGAGAGGAATATACGCAATACCCTGCCCAAAGGTTAATGTTTGGGCAGAAATTGTTGAGATCATATCGTAATGTCCCTTTTTCATTGATGTCAATTTAAATGGCGATAATTATTTAGCACTACTCCAAAATAATGTACCAATTTTTATAAAGTTATATCCTGATCCAGCAAACCCACAAGTTCCAGCGAATATGATATGGTTTCAGCAAGATGGAACATCGCCCCATTACCAAATCAATGTCCGGCAGTACTTCAACCGAATATTTCCAAATCAATGGATAGGGAGGCGAGGATCGATTGAATGGCCAGCGCGATCCCCTGCGAATTTCTGTAGTCAAATAATTTTCTTTGCTTAATGTTAATTTTTGCAGTAAATCTGAAACCACTTAATATTTCCGAAACAGTTGAAAATAAGTATAGGAAAATGTACATGAAATATGTCTACAATTTTCTGAAGATTCCAAAAATTGAATAATATACAGGGTGTTGCATTTAAAATAAGAAAGTTGGTACATGATACACCATGTTGCATGATACACCATATATAAAAAGTTTCTGTTGAAAAACATGCACAACTAAAAATACAAATCGAAGTGTCCGAGCGTTTTTTCCATTTGGCTAATGCTTTATTAAGTTCTTTTTGTAGTAAACTAGCAAACACTTGAAATTCAGCCTAATGTTGCCTTATTCAACTTATTGAAAGTTTACAATAGAGAAAAACAAACAATGAAATAAACTTTTTAGATTTAACATTAATTTTGAGAAAATAATAACAGAGAGCTCTTATTTACAATGATATTTTGCTTCAGTCAAATAGAAAAATCATATTTGACGCAAAACCCTTTATTAACCTATAGCTAGGGTTTAAATACCTTTGAACTTTAATACTTTTACTTTTAAAATATTGTAGAGTTCTCATAAATTCATTGAATTTTTAAGTTTGAACGTTATTGAGGTTCTTTTTTCACGTGTTAGTATATAGATTAGGTATAAGAATTTTATATTCATTCAGTAAGTATATATTTTGAATTTGTATATATGTATAACTTTTATAATAGCCAGTGTTTCAATATTTACCACATCCCAATAATGAAAGCTTTTTACGCAAGAAGTCTTAAATACTGCTCTAATATCATAAAAGATGACAAAGCATGACTTAGCTTGGCTGAAGAGGAACCACGACGACCTTTTCGAGAAATTATTGTGGGTTATTATTGTTATTTTTAAATATATAGCTAACATATTCATTTCATATTTTGGCATAATATTAACATAAACTATCGACGGGGAAAGGTCATCTAAATGGTGTTTAGCCAATAAAATCACACATGTTAAGTTAGATCTTTATAAAGGTATTAGCGACATTTTAATATAACATTATTATTTACCTGAAAGGCTAAAATTGCTACATAACTAGCACTTTCTTCACACATTTCTCGTTATAATATTTCGTTAGATGTTAATCAATAATGAAATTACGCAAATAAATATTAATAAAACAACGTTTTATTAATATTTATTGCACTTAATTAGACAAGGTGCGTAAGAAAAATATTTTATATCGTTTCCAGATTAAATAATATTGCACATGAATACACAATTGCGGAGTAGTTCCAATCGCCCTAAAAGTTTGGCAAAAATTGAAATCTGAACGTAATTGTACAAAAATCAGTGTGTATAGGTTCTTGGGTTCAAGGAATTCAAATTCATTCAAATTCAGTGTCACAATTTTTAAAACGAAAATGGTGTATTGAATTTGTCGAGAATTGTGATATTTTAGCAAAAATCGATACCTGCGGATTGTTTGGGTCAAAGTGTCATTGACGAATTTTGTGAAAGTCGTCCATCAACTACTGTTGTTCCGGCAAACACCAATGCTGTGCGAAAAATTACTGATGTGAATCGACATGTGACATACCGAGAGATAGAGGCATCCTTTGGCAATGGTAAAAGTCAAATACAATGGACTATTTGAGCATTTAGTAGTGAAGAAACTTTGCAGTCGTTGGATTCCACACAGTTTAATCGAAGCTCAAAAATGACTGGTGTGAGTTGGTGTAAAAAATGCTTCAAAACTGCTTATGCCAACGTTTGTATACGTTGGCATAAGCGTAACAGGTGACTAAACCTGGATATATTCATACAAACCAGAAACAAAACAACATTCGACTGTTTGCGTGTTCCAAAGGGATCCAAAAAACCAACAAAAGTTGCTCGTTCACAAAACGCTTCAAAAAAAATTATTGCTTTTTCTTTCGTAGAATTGGACGTGTTGTTACCGTTGCTCTTGAGAATCGAAAAACAGTAAACGCTGATTGGGTATACAACAATTTGTATGCCTGAAGTCTTCGATGAAATCAGAAAAAAAAACAGCCGACATCGACGCATCATCTTTCACCATGACAACGCCAGCTCCCACGCAGCGCATCGAACAGTCGATTATTTAAAAGAGAATAACATGAATTGATGACGCGTTGTCCGTATACGCGTAATTTATCATCTTTGTCAAAAACAAATTGCGTGGTGCGCGGTTTGCGACACTGGGAAAGACCGTTGAGGCATTTAAAAGGCATGTTTCGGAGATACACACATCAGATTCGAATAATTGTTACGACAACTGGTTTCTTCGTATGCAAAAGTGCTTAACACTTAAATGCACTTATTTTGAGAAGTAATAAAGTGTTTTCTTTGATAAAAAATCTGTTTTCTTAAGTTTTCATTAAATTTTTAGGGTACCCTTTGTATTTGAAAGTTGTATGAGTTTTCGGAATCAATTGACGAAATTTCTTTCTCTTTGTCTTTTATGAATATTAAAAAAAGTAACATCGAGTCTCTATCTTGATACTAAACAAAAACACTAAACACCTTCACCACACTAAAGCACAAAAAGGCTAAATACGTATTCCGACAACTATGTGTCATCTTCACTAGCACTGAACACTGTGTTGTTCTCTATACCCTACGGTGTACAGACAACGCGGTTTTTAATCAGTGCTACTGAAGATGACACATAGTTGTCGAAATACGTATTTAGTCTTTTTGTGCTTTAGTGTGGTGAAGGTGTTGTTTTAGTGTTTTAGTTTATATTTATAAATAGTATCACTCTAAACACTCTAATATATAAACTCTTGACATTTGTTGTAGATTTAAATATACTACATATATTTAAATCTACAACAAATTTCAAGAGTTCATCATATTGTGTTTTAACATAAAATACTGCTATATATAGGCCCGAGAGGGGGGTCTTGTTAATTTAAAAATTATTAACAAGAACCCACTTTACGTTGCAAAGTTGAGATATAAATACTAAAATAATAATTACATTCTTAGCATTAAATGTATTGAAACTGATGTGGTATTATTGCACTTGTAACGTACGAGGTAGGCGCCATAAATTCTCGGCCTGACAGGCGTATACAGGTTCAAACGAGTTCAAACTACGCGAAGTCTACACTATAAATATGACGATTCGAAGCCTAGTAGTTTTTAGTAACCAGCCAACCAACGTGACTAGCGCACGAAAATGTCTGAAGTAAAGAAAATTTTATCACGCGGTCATTAAATTTTTAACAAAAGGAGGGAGTACATCTTATCACATTAAACAACGTTTAGACGGCGTTTACGGTGATTCATCTTCTTCGTATTCAATGTAAAAAAGTGGGAAAATGTTTCCGTTTGGCACAAGAATCCCTGGAAGATGCTGATCGGTCGGGTCGACCAATTGAAGTGATAACGCCTCAACAAATTTCAATTATTGAACATATAGTGCTAGAAGATCGCCGTTTGAAAGTGAACGAATTGGCAGTGATAACAAACATTTCCGAAACAAGTGTTCGCCGAATTCTCCATGACCATTGCTTATGAATAAAATTAGTGCTAGATGGGTACCGCGACTTATTTCTGCTCTCCAACGTGAACGTCGAGTGCAATGAGCGCAGTCGTCTTTAAACATGTATGGAGACGACCCAAAACCGATTTTGGAATCCGTTGTCACAGAGGATGAAACAATGGTTATGTTTTACGATCCTCTACCGAAAAGAATGGCGGCGACCTGATGAACCTAGTCCCAGAAAGGCGAAAGTCGTTCAATCAACGAAAAGGGGATGGCCACAATATTCTGGGATTGTGAGGGCATTTTGCTAATTGACTTTAAAGAGCGCAATACAAGTGTGAACAGCACATATTATACGTCTCTACTGCATAAATTAAGGGACTGTATTCGTGCAAAACGTCGTGGAAAATTGACAAAAGGTGTGCGATTATTGCACAACAATGCTCCCGTCCATACTGTCGCCATTTCACAAGCTGCCATCGGCGAATGCGGCTTTCAATAATTGAAACATCCACCGTATAGTCCCCTAAACTCTAATTTGAAAAAAAGACCTTAGGTGACGTAGTTTTAAGGACGACAGTGAGTTGCAAGCCCTTAGTGATATTTTAAAGACGGGTAAGTTTATTTAAACTGTTTCGATACTGGATGAGCAGCTGTTATAGAATATTTTGACGGAAAATCTTCAGATTATTTTTACAAGGGTATCGAATCATTAATTAGTCGATGTAATAAATGTATAGAAGTTAGGGGAGATTACATTGAAATATAAAAATTCTTATGTTGTTCCAAGTGTCCTTTTTGTATATCAGGCCGAGAATTTATGGCGCCTACCTCGTACAACAACAACAACATTTTCCTCGAGTTTCCAGTGGAGAGGTGCTTACATTATCTATTAAAGTAATGCAAATAAAGAATTCGCGCAATCTGCAAGAGAACGCGATGGGCATCTTCTATTTGCATTGAATGAATGTAAATATCGGCTGATAGGTGAGTGTGTGCTGATATTTTTGTTTGAGTTGCGTAATATCGCGTACTTGAATCTTCTTAGTATATGTATTGCCGTTCTAAAAAGCCAAGGATTTTCGGCAATGACTGGGAAAATTAACATTTTTATGGTTTAATTCTCTTTATGTACGATTGTTCAGATAGATCAAGTGTATATTACGTATATAGTTTAGTGTTATTCGGATAAAATATTAGGTTGTTTGAATGAAGTACGCATTGCGTAAAGTTCTCTTTTTTAAACAACAACAAAACGTAGGTACCTACTTCTATTATGGGAACCACATTATTTATATAATATATACAATAGACACAAACAAAAAAACAAGAAGGTAGTTATTGTAATGAGGCCATAATAAAGCAATAAGTATGAAAATACTTATATATTCCTGCATTATTTACGTTATGTCGGCACAGTTATTCATCCAAAGTCCCGAATACTGTACTGTAAAAGAAAGTATTTAAAAAGCTAAGAGAGTTGTCTCTATAGCTTTTATTTAAAAAAATGAATAACGAAATAAACGAAAATAACAATTAAAAAGTTTTAAGATAAAATTCAATGGTATCGAACGTTATGTACTTGCGTGTTTATGGATCCGCACAGTTTTACATATCCATCGGTAGGACGCCGATAGTCATGAAGAAATCACAAAACTACTAGGGGTAGAGAGATGGTAAGTGAGAGACGTGGGAGTAGTAGTGAGAGCGCGAGTCAAAAAGTTGGAGCCTTTTAAAGAACTCTGAGGGACAGGGAAGTTGGCGGTTAATTTCTTGACCTATAGAAAAAAAGCGCGGGCAAAACTTTAAACATTGGTAAAAGTAACTGAGATATAGTTGAGTCGCTGTCGCAACCGGCACGCGTCACTAAATTAAAATGGCGTCAATTTTGAGATATTGCAAGATTTTACCTGTAAAGTAATAACCTGCAAAAGTCAATTCGGGATTGTCACAAATATTAATATTTACACACCTTTTGACATTTGTCATAATTATCTTTTGACGTTTGTTATAAATGTCATCTAAACATTTTAAATTTGTCAACAATGCTTGCCTCCTAAACAGTATAGCCAAATGTTATATAAAATATAGATATAGAAAAATTATATTTAATAGCTTTATTTATAATATTTAATTTGTAACTGGCTTTCATGTAGGGTAAGTCCGGGAGAGTTCGACCACTTTTTGGGGAAAAAATTATAACTTGGTTGTGTTCTGAGATACATTTTTCTTTAAGCCGTCAAAGCATTGCCCAAAGGGTTTAGAGACTATATAAAAAATAATTTATGATATAGGAAAATAAATTTTTATTTTGAATAAAAAGTACAACCATTGCAACTGGGCGATCTCACCAGTATATCTGGCTTAGACTGACCACCAACTACGTGTGAGATCGACTTCAAAAAGTAACAAAACGTATATCTTCGAACAGCATAATAATAATAATAATATAATAGAAAAGTATAAACAAAATTAGTTTTTACGTCTTTTCTTTTTTATTTTTCCGCATAAATGGCTGAAATTCTCAAATTTCGAGCATAAATTATGAAGCTAACCACTGCAATTCACACTTTTGATCCAGTCATCGTTCTTAATGGTTTCAAAATAATTTTTCCCACACCCCACGCATTGATGTATCACTTTCCCGCAATACCGAACTTTCGCTGTCCGAATCTGAAGATGCTAATTGGTTCTTCGGTTTCACCACATTTCTCTTTTGAATTTGACAGTTTTTTGGATTCTTTGTATTTTTCTGTTCTTCTGAATCTCAATGCGATCTGAACTATTTAGAATGACTACAAGCTGTCTACCTCGTGTTTTAACCACTGCTTTTGCACTAGTGTTAGGAATTGGCAAAATAACGTTCTCCAACAATTTCCCTGGTGTGGGGTTAATATCAACTGTTGCAGTGTAAATATCTTGCGAACAGCCAGGCAAAGGTGACGAAATACGTTTGTTAGTTGCCTGAATGGTAGTAAACCGTGGCAGAGTCGAAAGAGGGGATGGATTTTTAGCCATACTACTTAAGTCATGTGATGTGTGTTCCATTTGAATGGCAATATACGCGTAATCTGCAATGGCTTCTGGATTAAAAGGTGCAGTGCCTGTGGCTCGAAAACCAGACATCCCATTTTCCACAGTTGCGGCTTTACCCCGGGCTTTTCCCAAAAGGTTTCCAAATACCATCCTTATTTTCCTATTTGGATTGGTTTTTAAGAAAGTGTTACAAGCCGCTTAGTAATGGTTTTTCAGTGATTTGAAAAAGGACCTGTCTAGAGGTTGTAGGTAATGAGTCGTGTGACTCGGCAAACAAAGTAGAATGATGTCGTTCGCTTCGCAAAATTCCAGTACTTCCACAGAATTTGTGTGAGAAGTATGGCCATCGACAATTAACAACAATTTTCAAGCTGGTTTTCGTTACAATCCTTGAAAATGGTAGCATTGACATAGGCCGATTTAACTGACATAGCAATTTGAGAGCCAGGTGGCATTCCGTCTAAAAATTCATCCTTTCTATTTTTTCCTTTAAACATTGCGTAAGGTGGGAGAAACGTTCCCTCTGCATTGCAGCAACCTATGACGGAAATGGTTTCGCCCTTCTCGGCTGATGTCAACGAAGAAAAATTTTTTGAGCCTTTTGCGGCTAACACTTCAGTTGATTTATTGTTCAACTGCAAACTGCTTTCGTCCATGTTAAAAATATTAGAAGCTTTGTCATGTAGTTGGTTATCAGTGAGAATATTGTCTAATAGGGTAAAATAGTGTGAAATTATCACGGTTCGTTTTAGCCGCTCGAGTAATCGAAATTCTTTCGGCCTTTCTAATTGATCTATCTGGATGTCGTTGCAAAAAAGAGTTAAGCCAATCATAGCCGGCTTTGGCTTTTTCTTTATTGAACGTGTGCTTCAATTTCAGTTGTTCGGCAAGTTGAAAGCCCATATTCTGACGGACTCCCGATCTAGTGCAAATCCAAATGTTTTCATTTTTTTAATATGTCGCACCAATTTCAGTTCTGCATCATCTCCCAACACCGATGACGGACCCAGTCTCTTTCGTTTTATTCGGTCCGACTTCTTAATATAATCTTTTAGAGTTGTTTTAGGAATCCCGAACTCTCAGGCAGCTTCATTTACACCCATTGTACGATTTTGTACACATTCAATTCCATTTCTTAAAGAATCGGCACACCATTTAGCTTCATTTTTTCTTTTGTAAATTGTGGTCATTTTTGTTAAACTGTACCAATATTATTTTATAATATATTTAACTGTTTAAATTTTGCTTCTACCAAAGTCACGGGAGATATGGACCATACTATTAACTACTGGAGAAAAAACGAAGAGCGACTACATTTTTGAGGTTATGTTACAGATTCATGCATATTTTATCATCCAGTATCGAAACAGTTTAAATAAACTTACCCGTCTTTAAAATATCACTAAGGGCCTGTTTTTCAATCGCTAGTTAACTGAAGGTTTACAGAAAACTGTGAGTTAAATTTACAAATGCGTATGTCAATCGCTAGTTTTTGCGTTGACTGTCAGTAAACTTGTGGTTTGCGTTACCGTAGAATATCGTGCGGTAAAGTGAAAGTTGCGTATTAACCTATGATTTTGTGACAAAAGAGAACGAAAAATATTCGAAAACTAGAAAAACTTATTATTGGTCTTTGATAATATGGATATATTATATGACGTACATGCATTTAGTAGTGATGAGGAAGTAAGAAGACCCAAAATGATCATTTCGAAGAATGGGATGAGCACGATTTTTTTTACTCGTTTTGGCTTATCCAAGAACACTGTGCAAAATATATTAGTGGAAATTGATGACGTGATTGCACACCCTACTAGGAGAAATGACTGCTTATCACCTGAAAACCAGTTACTGCTAGTATTAAGATTTTATGCTACGGGGTCATTTCTTGCCACTGTTGGCGGCTTTAGTGGAGTCCACAAATCTACGGCAAGTAAGATTGTTCGACGGGTAAGTCGAGCTCTTGCAGCTCTTCGCCCAACATATATACAAATGCCAAAAGGTGAAGAGATAGCGGAAGTGAGACAAACATTTTTCGCCATTGCAAGATTTCCACGTTGCATTGGGGCGATTGACTGTAGTCACGTGCGTAACAGTCACCTGGTGGAAACAACGCCGAAATATTTCGTAATAGAAAATATTTTTTTTCTATAAACGTGCGAACAATTTTATTGCAGACTCAGATTTGAAAATTCGGGATATTGTGGCACGGTGGCCTGGATCATCACATGACTCGCATATATTTAGAAATTCTGCTGTTTTCAATTCGTTCGAACAAGGATTTTATGGTCAGAATCTTTTAGTGGGAAATAGTGGATATCCTGTGAAACCTTATTTGCTGACTCCCCTCAGAAATACACACAATGAAGCAGAACATCTGTTCAATGAGTCGCTTATTAGAACACGAAATGTCGTGGAACGTTCCTACGGAGTATGGAAACGTCGATTTCCCTCTTTGGCATTAGGTCTGAGACTCCAGTTAGATACAGTACAAGCTGTGATTACTGCAACCGATGTACTCCACAACATTGCTTGTGACCAGAGAGAAGAACATACCACTAGTAAATCAAGAACAAGAAGCTGCAATTGATAGGGTCAACAATGTGGAAACAGATGATGTACACAATATAAATCGAGGTGGAGTTAATAATATTGTTCGATTTAATTTGATAAATAATTACTTTGCACGCTTACATATTGTGTAATCTGAACAGATAGACGGCCATTCAATTTGCATTGACCCATCAATGGAAACACTAGCCACTGCATCACTATCATAGGTGTTTTCAAGGTCCGTAACCTGTTCGTGTAATATTTCTCTTATAGTATTATCCATGTCAGTAATATCTACTACTTCTGCTGCTCCACCCCCAGTTCTTCTCATCGACTGCTCCTGTAGGTAAATTTCTGTTTGCTCTGCTTCTTCAGATTTAAATATTTTTCTTTTAGGTTTTTCACTGCCCTAAAAATGGAGTTTCCAGCGTTAAATTCTTTTTCAATTTGTATCCAACATTGATCCTCTTGCTTCCATGTTAGGGCTCCACTTTTCTTGCACTCCACAATATTTTTATATTTGTCGATTAAACTAACCAAGCGTTGCTGTTCTTCAAGCGAAAAAGTGCTGTTTCTTTTATTTCCCATCATTTTTATGGAACACAGGCTTCACTACGTAATGACAAAATGAAAAGCAGTCACATACAACAAATAAATCGTGGTTATTGTTGTAGTCTGATCACATGTAGTAGTTCAATTTGTTCAATAATGAGTCAGAAATAGTTCTAATGTTTGCTTGGCAGTGCTACCAATAGTAACGTCCTACACATAAATCAGAGGTTTCATTACCAACAAATGTCTGCCGATTGAAAAACGCTTGCAAGAGATTACCACAAGTTAACTAACGGTTGACGGTAAATTTTACCAACGCATTTACCATCGACTGAAAAACCGGCCCTAACACAGTAAATAAGTCAAAAAACTTTCAAGTTCGTAAAAAGTTTAAAACTTAATTTATAAATTCACACTGATGTCACGGCCCGTCTTTACACGTTGGTTGCAACAAGCTCAAAACTAATTCCATCGAATATGTGAGACACAGGGCCCTCTCTTGCTTTTTTCTTGAGTTATCCGTACTGGTCGGACTATCCCGGTGGTCGATGTCTCCCGGACTTACCCTGACAGTATTTTACCATGGGAAGGTAAATATTCTGAAATATCAACTTAAATTTTATTGTTCTGAAATTGTTCCAGCCGATAAAAATTTGTAGTGGTATTGAATCCTAGTCTTTAGTTCCTCCTTTGGCCGTGTCGGTTACCAAAACGAGTCGACTATATCTAAAACTGATGTTTGTGTATGAAATATCTTGTTGTAAGTAGGTAGGTAGTTGGGAACAAAAAGGTTTTATTGCTCTACCCGCTTTAACAAAGAAAAGGAATTTCGTCAAATTTCGTTTTATTACGTGCGCAGTTTTTAACATAATTTATATTAAAGAAAATATTTAAAAACAATATCAATTCTTGAAAACGAGTAATGCATATGGTAATACTACATTAATTAAAGTAGAGTTCTAAATTTTGCAATATTTTAAGAACTATTCAAGATTTTAAGTTGAGAGGTTGTACCTAATTCTCTTGTGGCAATTGTTAGGTGGTTAGTAATATTTAATTGCTATTGTCCACAAAGAATTTTTATTTGTAGATCTGATGAAGGAATAAAATTATTCCTAAATATTATAAAGCCAAAAACGCGTTTCATATATTCATTCCTGTGCAGAATTCTGTTTGTGAAGTAAAAGAATCGTTAAGGGGGGGTATTACTTGATCGGCGTATGCCACAAAATGGTCAAATTCAACGCAAAAAATCGCAAAAATCAAGGCACTTGAAAAAGTTGCCGCTACGTGAACGAAATAATGAATATTTTTTCTAGCGACTGACGATTCAAATTTGCAATTATATTAAAAAATAGTTAAAATACAGCACTTTGAATTTTTTTCGTTTTATAGCGATATAAAGCTTACTCTGTCTAAAAAGTACTTTTTTGAATCGTGAGTACCTAGATATTTTTATTCTGAACTCGACAATGTATTTACTTTACTTTCAAAATAGCCCTGGTCTCCAAAAAATTACTTTGAAACCAATGAGAATGATCACAAAGTCCGCACTAATAAATGGCAAATAGGCAACACATAATTCAACCTCTTACTCACACTTTCCTAATTAGTCTAAGACCAGCTATATGGAAGGTATACCTGGTCGACTGTATTAAGCCGAACATCATATAAACAGAGAGATCTTCACCTTTTTTTATTACCTTAGGTAAACGAATGCTTCATTCAGATATCGGCTTTATTTTCTAATTATTTTAATGATATTTGGGAGAATGTATTAGATATTTAATTCTTCGTCTGCAAAAATATATGTTGTTATTATTATGAAATTTAACTTGTTACTTAATTTCTGGCAGTGATATTTTGCTTTAGATGTTGAAGGTTTTTAATCTTAATAATATGAGCAATGTTGTAGTCAACTAAAATATTACAAAAACAATTCTGTGCTGTAACAGTAACAGTAACAGTGCCTGTTTTGTTTTTTAATAAAATGTAAATATATATATTTTATAGTAATCAGATGTTTTGGATTGTTGAATATTATATTCTTCCCAATCGGCATTGATGGAGTTGATTAGCAAAATTAAATTATAAAACATTTTGTCACAGGGAAGATTCGAACTAAATTTTATCACCAAATAAAGTTGTATTCATTATTTCATACATAAGTTTGAGTATACATTAAACATATTTGTAAAAGAAAATACGTGCGGTTGATATATACAAGCAAATTTTAATATATTTCAGATATTTGTCGGTGTTCATTTATGATTGATTACGTGATAACATTGATGTGTCTACTTTATTAGACTCTTTTTCTGTTCCTTGATATTCTCCTCGCTTTCAAAATGTATTTTATTTTTCAAGGACAAGGTTTCGGCTTTATGGAATTTCAGAAATGCAGTTTTCTTCGGCAATAAATATACATTATTATGATTAATTATGAAGTTGCACGACTTATTGTTATTTTTAACCTTACATGTTGAAGCTTTTTAATAATATGAACAATGTTTGTAGAAAACTAAAATCTGACAAAAACAACTTTATGTCATTGTCAGATACGAAATTTAGAGATTTTCCGGACTCTTCAAACTAAGATGCATTGGTTTCAGACAGCAATTTACACAAATTTCAGTTTTCTAGATGGCAAAAGCATTTATTTAAATATCTGAGTTTGTTGTGCCTTCATGTTTTTGTTTTATTTGTACTTTGTATTTTGACCACAGGACAGTTTTTAGATTTTTTTTGTATATGTGAATAAGTAAAAGAGCATGGGCCAAAGGAGCGCATAAGCCTAATTACAGCAGTTTATCAGGAGTGACAGCAATTGTTTAATGGCGAGAGAAAAAAATGTTGTATGTAGGCGTAAAAAACAAATTTTGTTTAATTTGTGCAAAATATGGTGAATCTAAAAATCACGTATGCTACAAAAATTGGTCTTCGTCGTCAACAGCCATGGAGTCGCCAATTATTCCGGAAGGTTTTCGACATTCTGGTGAAATGCACGGTGTAATTTATGGAAGATTAATAGGGGACTGTGATAGCAGCGTTCTTAGAAAACTACGTGAGATGGCTCCTTACGGTCCCCAAAAAATTATTGAAAAAATTGAGTGCCGAAATCATATACTTATTATGTAATAAATAAAATTAGCGACTGTTTGAAAAAACCTAAATTCAATTCGGACATAGGACAATTAATAACAAAAAATTTACTTAGATTCAGAGCGGCCTTGACAAAAGCAATTGAACATTACAAAAGTTCGAACTTAACAATAACAAACCAGATTGTGAAACTGCAACGTCACATTATAAATGGATCAAGACATATTTTTGGTGAACACTCGGATTGTGCTTCTTACTTTTCTCAAGGATCTAATGAAGGTGAGATCAATATGTTTGAAAAATTTCAGAATTTTAAAATGTATGATAACTTTATTAACGTTTTAAGTCGGTTCAGCCTAATAGTAGATCTTTAATAGGAAACGTAGATGCCAACATTGTAGAATCTTTTAATTCAGTCATTGCAAAATTTGTAGGAGGTAAAAAGATTGTATTATATTCAACGTAATTCTTACAGTGCACGTTGCAAAGTGGCAGCAGTTTCATTTAATTTATTGTAAGGGCAAATATCACTCAAAGCTTCAGACCAAATATGGATGTATACGACAGTGTGTGAAAAAAACGGTATGAGAAGAAAATTTTTTTATAGGAAACAAAAAATACATTCAGGAACTACGGACGATCGCGACTATGGGCCGGAGGCAAATGCATATTTTATTGAAGATATAAATAATCATAACAATACCAGTGTCGACTGTGAAGAATATAATTTTCAATAATTTAAAACATGTGCTATTTAGAGAATATAAATTTTTACATTTTGTAAGAAACACCGGCACTGTTTTTTTAGCAGATTTTAGTTTTCTCTAAAACATTACTCATATTATTACAAAGCCATAACATGTAAAGTAAATACAAATCATGGTGAGAAATAATAAGAAGTACAACTTAAATAATTGTTAATCATAAATAATAATAATTAAGTTATATATTTATTGCAGAATAAAACTTAATATCTAATTAATTTCGGCAAATATCATTAAAATAATTACAAATTACATAAATCAGGAGTCTTAATAAAACTAAATAAATACAAGCCAGGAGAATACTCACAAACAGCAAAAACAAATTTCGAAGAAAATAGCCGCACCAATATTTTCCTGCAATAAATGCAGGAGGCAAATATCCCAAATTTATTTGCTTTCCAGTTGACCAGGCATATCCCTTCATATTGCTAGCCGGTATCTGCATCGTGTAAAAGATGCAGGCATTTTAAACTCGGTAAATATATTCAATTTATTTCAGGCAACCCAACATACGCCGTTCGGGAATTTTTCTTAAGGAAAGCCCACCCTTAAGAGTGGCATTTAGAGTAGTATATGTGTGAATTGAACCTCATGCAACTTGTCTTACTAGCGGGGTGTAAGTAGGTCGAGCTAGACGATTTTCTTGTTTTCTCAGAGCGCCTTGGTCCTGTCCACAGGTTCTGCCTCATTCCCAATCGGATTCAAGTCTGCAATAGTCGTCCGATTCCGACAGAATTGTGTCTTGGCTTGACCCGGCGAATATACAATAAAGTGGGGATAGACGGTTGGCTTCGAAAAACACTTCAGTAAAATGTGGGTGTAAATGTTTACTATTTTAAATAAGTTGTATTTTTTATATCGTACACCAAATGTGCAGCTAATGCGTAAAGTGCGTTTTCTTCTTTTATGCACAAGCCTTAGTTAGTAGGCAGTAATCCAATTCATGAATTTTTGTGGTTCTATCTAAAACACGTACATTTTTTAAGCAAATAAATTAATACAAAAATTGAACGTGAATTTATGCCTTTTGCATCGTTGAACCATGTTTGAGATTTCAAATAACTTACAAAAACTCAAAACGGCGATGCTTTACTGAGCCATGGTTTTCGATGGGTAAATACTTCTCTTGATACGGATAATAATGTCTTTCGATTACGTACGTTTTATTTATTTTTTTATTGATTTATAAACGCTACTTGTCGAATGTTTATGAAAAAATTAGGTACTTAAAGAGAATTAGCCTAATATATATATATATATATATATATATATATATATATATATATATATATATATATATATAGGAAGAAATAAGTATTGGGGAATGCGGTCAATTTATAGAAACATTAAGTGCTCATTTGTTCTTTATTCCTAATATTTCGTTACAATTTGTAACATCCTCAGAGGAAAAGCTAAAAATATTTATATTTTGTGTGAAAACAATGAACAAGTAAATAATGTTTTGTAATAACTTACAACTTGAGTTATATAAGTAGTCCAGTTGGTGAACAGAGATATAAAATTTCAAACATTTTTAAAAAATTGTGTATGTATAAAATGCACTGATACAATTGTGTCATAGAAATAAAATTAAATTACTAAAATTACTAATACATTTAAAAAACATACGAATCACACTTTTTAAAATAATCATACACGTGTTTTAAAAAGTGTGATTCGTATGTTTTTTAAATGTATTAGTAATTTTAGTAATTTAATTTTATTTCTATGACACAATTGTATCAGTGCATTTTATACATACACAATTTTTTAAAAATGTTTGAAATTTTATATCTCTGTTCACCAACTGGACTACTTATATAACTCAAGTTGTAAGTTATTACAAAACATTATTTACTTGTTCATTGTTTTCACACAAAATATAAATATTTTTAGCTTTTCCTCTGAGGATGTTACAAATTGTAACGAAATATTAGGAATAAAGAACAAATGAGCACTTAATGTTTCTATAAATTGACCGCATTCCCCAATACTTATTTCTTCCTAATGTTGTGACGGTCGTTACTTCCCTTCAACTACTATATATATATATATATATATTCGTATGAAACTACATGACAGGTACAAGAAAAGAAACATATATAAATTACATTACAAAAGTAGAAATATATTTAGAAGGGCCATAACTGCAAGGGGACCCTCTAAAACACTGCACCATTTGGTCTAGGATGTAGGAAAGAACCTGCAGAATAAAAACCCTACATCACAGTGCCACAAAACTAAAGGTCTTTAGTTGTTAAGATCCAAGCAACAGCCTCTGAGTAAAATTATGTAAGTCCGTGTATACAAATTCAAACTTAGCTAGAGGACATTCTTCAACAATATATGTATAACTGTTTCAATCTCATCTCCGCAATCATAAGCTGGACCCGCGATCATATTCCAATTGAAAAACATACTATTATCCTCTATAAACCAGTCAATTCACTGATGCTGTATGAATTTCATTTGTCTTTGGATATACCATCGATATTAAGTTGACAAATCTTAACAACTGGACCAATATTCCTAAAAGAAACACAATATGAATTTAAACTTGAAAAATGATATCTGTCATATGACCGTGAGGATCTTAGAATCTTGTACGGTCTTCCAAGTGATGGTTATTATGGACAACATTATATTCTCCATTTTGGACCATCGTAAAGCTGGTTACCATCGACCAAAATCAAATTAAATTAAAGAAATATAGATTAAAACATAAAAATAACTAGTAAAATAGAAACATAAAATTGACACTGACAAGATGTCAGAGGAACCTAATAATATATGTATTCGACAATTAAAATGGAAGAAGTTCAGCTTGCGTTAAAATCACCAGTAACTTTAATGTGATAAGCGACGAACTTCTGATAAGCTCAGCCAATCATTTAATATTAGAGCGTTGAAATCTAATGGTGATTTTAATGCTATAGACGACGAACCCATTTCATTATTATTCATTAAATACATACGTTGTTAGATTGATTCTTTGACTTTAATTAATTTGTACATTAACAGTCGACCAAATAGCTTTTCTAAATCAATAGAAAAAATAAAATATAGGTACCTATATGAAAGGCTCGATTTTGTTGTTGATCTGCATTAAAGTCACCTGTGATTTTAATTTCAGCTCTGCAGTTACAAACTGGACTATAAATTATGTCCTGACGGTATTATTGCACTTGCATCAAATTTATAAATTTTTTCTTAACTCATGAGGAAATATGTAAGCGATAACCTAAAGTGAAGCAATACGAGTAAACTTTAAAATCTTCATAATTCTTATTGTAGAATTAACTACACGTTAACCTTAATAACATTTATCTATTTTATCAAAACTGCAAAATAAAACTCAAATATAGAATAAGTCATTATAACAATTTTTAAAAACAATCATAAAAACAGCATATATTTTCAATCACCATAAATATGCATATACTTAATATAAACAATTATATGAAATAAAATATTCAACGGTACAAAACTGTTACGAACAATGAAGTAATGCTTTTTGTGTCTACATATATTTCAAATCATTTATATGTTATTGTAAATAGATATTACTGTTATTTATAATCCTTAATGATTTTAAACGTTTAGTTATAAATGTCCACAGCGTTATTAGGAACATAAAAATAAGCACTACTCCAAGTGATTATAATAACCACGCACTGTACGTGCATAATGGGCTAGTAAATTGTTGAACACCTATAAATATAATTATTCTTATTATAAGCACCGTTTATTAATGTCCTCTACCCGGATTTATGTATAAATTAGCGTATTTTATTGCATGTTGTCTTCAAATACATATAATATATATGCATTACTTACATAAATACATTGAAAATAAAAGTATGTACCTATATAGACCGTTTCAGTATTACATAATACCTATTGTAGCATTGTAATGATTCAAAATATACAAGTGAATTAACATATCGATGTTTACGTAATATTAATATTATATAAATGAGGTTAAACAACAAAATAAACAAATATCATAACAATGACTTATTTATAACTACAGTCACCGAGTATTAGGGCAAAATCGGGAGATATGGCGACATTAAGGCTGCGTTTGATAAGGTTTTGGCGCAAGAGAAATGTACCCAAAAATACCATTTTTATTTCCATTTTTACGGGTGTAAAAAATCAAAACATATAAATTTTATGCATTAAGCATGAAGATAAAGGTTAAACGAAATGAACGGTAGTATTTTTTTTCAAATTAATAATAATTCTATTCGGTAGTATTACGATTATCTAAGACAAAATTATTTAGTAAGTATGCAGCCAAGGGATGTGTTGAACCTACAAAACAATCAAACATTCATTTTATTATACAGGGTGTTTGTTACAATGCAATCAATTTGGCTATCGTGAAAGAGCGTTTACTGATTTTTTTCAAATGGAACACCCCGTATATTATTAAATTTTTGGAATGATGCGTTAATTGCGCTTATTTTTTGTTAATAATGTCCTATACCCAAACCCAATAATTTCGGAGTTATTTTTAATTTTTCATTACAAACCGCTAAATTATATGTTTTCGGTTCGATTTAGTGTACTGGGTAAACTATTTGACAAACAAAAACAATAAATAATAATAAAAGGAATTGATACATTTTCCAAAATAACTCTGAAACTAAGACGTTAAGTTATAGGGAAGTAAATACATACTGCCCCTAATTTTGAACGTGCAATCCAATGAAGTTGAAAAAAATGTAGGTTGCTATTTAATAATAACAAGATATTGATATTTTCTGGATAAAATGTTTAACATGGTTTTCTGATCACACTGTATTATTTTGAAAAGTTTATAATACTGCATTTGAAGCAGTTTAGTTTCCAAAATCATTACCTAAAATTTTAAATATGTGCAGGCATTGAATTATTGGGAATGTTGTTATGAGTAATAGTCTGCAGCTGTCAAGTTTTTTACAAAAACTGAAATATTTCAAAAATGGCTAACTTTAGAGGCAAAACAAACTATCCTTAGAATTAAGTTGGAAATACGAATCAATCATAAAAAATGGGGTATTCCATTTAAAGTAAGGAAGTTGATATCCATTTCCGGTGTAACCGGAAGAAGCAAAAATTCAAAACTATTTTAAATCGAAAGAGCTTAAGGCGAAACTAATATTTGCAAAATTTCAAAATTCAACTCTTATTAGTTTTCTATATTCTTCTAACGAAATCTCGTCGTGATATACCCTGTATACACAAGATAGAACTATTTATAGTTTATCTGGGAAAGTATTGTGCAAACATACGATCATTATAATATCTTGGCTGTAAGATTTTTAATTCTATGTTAAAGGAATTGAAATATATTCACTAAATGACTTCTTCGAGTTATACGGTAGCTAATATTATATTTCCAAAATGGCTAACTTTAGAGGCAAAGCAAACTATCCTTAAAATTAAGTTGGAAATACGAATCAATCATAAAAAATGGGGTATTCCATTTAAAGTAAGGAAGTTGATATCAATTTCCGGTGTAACCGGAAGAAGCAAAAATTCAAAACTATTTTAAATCGAAAAAGCTTAAGGCGAAACTAATATTTGCGAAATTTCAAAACTCAACTCTTATTAGTTTTATATATTCTTCTAATGAAATCTCGTCGTGATATACCATGTATACACAAGATATTAGAACTATTTATAGTTTATCTAGGAAAGCATTGTGCAAAAATACGATCATTATAATATCTTGGCTGTATGATTTTTAATTCTATGTCAAAGAAATTGAAATATATTCACTAAATGACTTCTTCCAGTTATACTGTAGCTAATATTCTGACTTATTTAAACATGTATATATTACTTTCTTATACATAGTATAAGGAAGTATTGTGATGATGAAAATTTTCGACCTCGAGATTTTTGCAGATGTCTACGTTTTGAAGTCCCCTGATACCGAAAAAGTAGTTTTTAAAAAATGTCTGTGTGTGTGTGTGACCACGATAGCGGTCAAACTGCTATAGCTAGCAATTCCAAATTTTGTATTGACGAGTATAATCTCCCTGTTGAGAACTGATTAGATTTTTAGTAAAATCGGCAGACCGGAAGTAGTAGTTTACTTCAGGAAAAAAATCAAGTTCTTCTAATATTTCGTCAACTACTAATTTTAAACAAATTTATAAAGAATTCATATACCGGGTGTCCCGTAAAAAACGCCAACAATAATAACTCCGTTATTTATTGTCCGATTTTATTGAAACAACAAGTCAGTTAATTAGCATGAAAAATACTACAAGGAAGTAGTGTTTTAGTTGTTTTCAGTTGTTTTCATTAATGTCAAACGATAGTCAACTTTTTTATTTTAAATGGAAACAGATATATTTTTGGCAATATTCGGATTGGATTTTCTTTTCTGAATTCATCTATGTATAACATGTCTATTTTTTTATAAACGATTATTGAAAATAAACCATTTATTAAAATTGACCATGTTTTTCATAAATTATGTATAACAATTCGAATGTGCTATGAAACATTGAAAACGTAAGTATTATAAGTATTATTCTAAAAAACAAAACAAAACACTTCACAATAATTGTTCAAATTGTCGGCCACCTTGTTCAATACATAATGCACATCTCCTAATTACTCCACGAGTCGCATTTAAAAGACAAACGGCAGGTATTTCTTGACAAGTGTTAATAATTCTTTGTCTTAAAATGTCAACATTTTCTGGAGGTGTCAAATAAACTCGATCTTGTAGATAAGCCCACAACCACAAATCTAGGGGCGAAAGATCGGGTGAACGCGCAGGCCACTTGATAGGACCGGATGTTCCTATCCACCTATTTCCAAATTGGGTGTTCAACCAATCAGTATTTACTCTGGCGTTGTGAGCGGGGGCCCCATCTTGTTGATAAAGTATTCTATTTAAATTTGCCAAAGGTAATTCATCTAAAAAGTTTTGGAGATTTTCGTTTAATAAAGTGTGATACTTTTCTTGATTTAAGCAACCATCTATGAAAAACGGCCCAATTAATTGATCGCCTAAAATACCACACCAAACATTTACGCTGAAACGTCTTTGAACATTATTTTCAATGACAAATCTCGGATTGTCTTGGCTCCATTGTCGCTGTATGTTTCTATTAAAAATACCATTGTTGCTAAAAGTGCACGGTTTAAATTTGTGTTTTCTTAAAATACTATGGACTGTAGTTTTTGATACCCCAATATTATGTGCAATTTCGCGAGTCGAAGTTCGTGAATTTTCTTGTAGTGCAAGAAGAACATCATATTCCGTATCTTTGGCGAATCTACGTCGCTGTGTTTTAGGTTTTTTAAATGATCCATAATTCCTCATTGTCTCATACACACAACAAATTTTTTGGTTAACCGTCCGCGAAGTTACCAATTAGCGAACGCAACACAGTCCGCGAAATACAATTTTGCGGCCGTTGATATGGCAGCGGCCGCGATATATAATCGCGTGTATATATATATATATATATATATATATATATATATATATATAAATAGACAATATGAATACTCGCTTACGAGTCCCGCGCTGGTCTGAGGCTTCTCACCCGTGCGGCTTGGGATCGAGTGTGCTCGGGGATATGAATTTATTTATTCATTTAAATTTCAATTTAATTGAAATTAAATACCTCTATATGATATATTTCTCTCGTTCCCTTAGTCGACTCGAGCCGACTTAAGTAAAACATTTACTCTTAGCTAGTAGTACTTTTTTTCGAATATCTTGCAAAATATGCATTCTACAGAAATTTATTAAGACAATGGAAGTACTTAGAATAGGATTTTGAATAACTTTTGTATAAATTTTTTTTAAAAATTGTATAGTTTGAAACGCTCATACGTATAAGAAAGTCGTGTGGTGGCCACACCTCATTTTTTAAAATTAAAGTACTGTATTTATAACATTACTAATATTTTTATTTATTATTCAATTGTTTATCGAATTTTTGAATATAGTACGTCATAGAATAAACTAACTAAAATCAAAAGTAATTATAATTTCTCTAATTGAAAAAAATGTTTAAAAAACAGTTATTAAAAATTAGTAATTACCATTACGAAAAAAATCTTATATACACTTCTTTGAATATGTGAATGTAATACAATAAATGTTTGTGCATGCTTCATCAAAATGTTGTTATTATAGTCGATAATACTAATGTTAATTTGTGACCCACTCATATAATTCATAAGGTTGGCGGAGATGTCAAAAGTCAAGGATCAGACGCAACTTATACAGATCCTGTACACAGCACATCCTGTCCGTATTTAATTATGCCTTAATAGTTTCTTCTTTTTTTCTGTATGGTTTCATCTCTGTTTCGGTGATTAATACTTCATTAATTCGTGAGATAAATTGCTAATCGTCTACGTTTCCTTTTCCTTATATACAAGCTCTTTCATAAAAATCGTGTGATCGTTTATTTTGGTTGAGGTGTTAATTAAAATTCGCTATGATAATATATAAATAAAAAAAATTATAAAATGGGAATAGTTGTAGTCATTAAAGATTATGTGAAAAGCATTGTTTACGAGGAAAATAAATAAAATGGAAGTGTCAATAAGTATATAAAATTTAAGTTAGTTTTAGAAAATGATATCTACAAAATAAAATAATTTATTATCATTAAAAATGAGTAATATGAAAGTTTTATATTGCATATCTGCAATAATATTCTAAGTTCAAAAATCACCACGATCATAAATTAAAAAAAAAATAAAGAGAGGCGTATCTAAGTTCAAAAGGGTAACATACTTTTATATTAGCGTCCTCTGAAATTCGTAATTAATTCCAGTATTAATTGCATCTGGAAAAGAAAATAATTAATGAATTAGTGCAAAATATTCAATACAAAGTTTAAAATAAAATTGAATAAAAATATTGATTCAAAATTTTTTTTTTTTGAGCCATTGGAAAAATAAGTAATATCAGTGCCAATCTAAAAATAAACAAATTCAAGATATTGACGAAATGAATGTCAACATAATCAAGAGCAACAATGACGAGCCGTTGCAAATATTTCTTTTGCTTTTCCGCTTTTGTCATTTGCATTTCACAATTTGTCAAATAAATTTCCAATTATTTTATAGTTCTAAGCTTGCTTTATATAATAAATTCCGTTTCTGTAAACGGTTTTCCTTATTTGTCAATTTAGTTGCACAAATATTTGCATTATTATAATGGAAATAATAACAAAATCGTCAAAGAAGGAATAATAATAATATAAGCAATGAAGTACGTAAATAAATCATTAATTCTTAGAATAACAGTGCTACGGTAAAGAATGTTAGACAACAGTTCGGAATTTTGCCAGATACAGTCAGAAAAATGTATACAACATATAAAAAAAATAATAATACTACAAAAGTAAGTGCAGGACATGGGCAACAAAACTTATTAAATGCTCAAAAAGAACAGATTTGTGTCTGGGTTGGCCTGGATTGTTCTTTAACCCGTAGCTGGTGAGGTGGGGTTTGCCAAACCCCATCGAAATTAAGAAGTGCGCCCGCGCGATAAGGAGTGGTGGGGGATCGGCAACCGTTCGTGTAGCTTTCAATCAGTTGACCATCTATACTACTAGTGTTCGCATGCCGTGAAATACGTTCGACGTTTTGATCAATTTCGATTCAAGTTCAGTTTGGAGTGTACCAAGCCCCACCTCACCAAATACGTTACTTTTTATGTTTCAAACTGTATTATGGCGTCTACATCTTCTGTTTATAAAATGAGAACTGATGATCCTCGTTTTGAGGAATGGGCTACAGATGTTTACAATGATTTAGAAAGCAATTATAGTGGCGATGAAGAAGATGTCGTTGACCCGAACTTTCACAGTGATCATGAGAGTGATTCCGTCCAAGAGCTGTCTCAGGATGATTCCCAGACCAATAGTGATAGTGAAAAAAGAAAGAAAAGCAATTCTAAAGCATTTTATGGGAAGAAAAAATTCAAGTGGTCTGCTGAACCCCCGAATCCAAATGTTCGCACGAGACATAATAACATAATTTCACATCTACCAGGTATCATTGGTCCTGCAAAACTGATGGGAAAGTATTGTAGGCCTCTTTCTTCTTGGGAACTATTGTTTACAGACGAAATATTAAACGAAATACTTCTCCGAACGAACGAAAAAATATTACAGGTTAGACAGCATCTTTCTTCACCAGATCGGTACGACTACAGAGATATAAATATTGTAGAATTTAGAGCATTTCTGGGGATCTTGTTATATTCTTCAGTGTTTAAATCAAATCATGAAGATCTGGAAGCACTATTTGCTACAGATGGCACCGGACGTGACATCTTTCGCTGCACTATATCTTTGAAGCGAGTCTTGGTCATTCTAGCGTGCCTTCGCTTTGATAATGCTTTAGATAGGGATGAAAGAAAAAAGGTTGATGCCACTGCTGCAATATCTTGGGTGTTCGAAACTTTTATAAAAAATTGCCAAGCATGTTACTCCATAGGAGAATACGCCTGCGTCGATGAGATGCTTGTAGGATTCAGGGGCCGGTGTAAATTTCGGATGTATATTCCCAACAAGCCTCGCAAATATGGTCTAAAGGTGATGGTATTGAACGACGCAAAGACACACTACTTTCTAAACGCCTATATTTACTCCGGTAAAGACAGCGATGGAGATACACTGCCTGAAGTCGAGAGAAAAATGGCAAAACCTACACAGTCGGTTTTACGCCTAGCTACTCCAATTAACGGAACAAACCGAAACATTACAGCCGACAACTGGTTTTCATCAATCCAGCTTGTAGAAGAGCTACAGAAAAGAGGCTTGACATATGTTGGCACTTTGAAAAGGAACAAAAGAGAGGTTCCACGAGAATTCCTGCCGGCAAAAGGAAAGCAAGAAAAGTCAACACTTTACGGTTTTACCAATGACCTCAGCTTACTATCTTTCGTACCAAAAAGGAACAAATTTGTTCTTTTAATTTCCTCTATGCATCACGACAGTAGAACTGATCCGGAAACTGAAAAACCAGAAATTATTATGTTCTATAATGCAACGAAAGGCGGAGTGGATGCTTTAGACGAAAAGTGCACCGTGTACTCTACAAGTCGACGAACCAACCGCTGGCCGCTTGCTATTTTCTATACGCTCCTCAACATTAGTCTCGTCAATACATATGTGATATTTTCGAGTTTTCCTGGAAATAGCGACAAGACAAGAATAGATTTTGTCAAAAGTGTTGCTAGAGAACTGGTAGTGCCTCAACTGAATATAAGACTGCTCAACAGCCGTTTACCTCGCGAATTGCGGTTGTCTATCGGTCGAATTCTCATGAAACCAATAACAAGCAGTGTTCCACAACCCTTGCAAAAACAAGTTAGATGCGGTAAATGCCCAAGAGATAAGGATAAGAAGACAAGATTCACTTGTATTGACTGTAATACTCCCATTTGTGGCAGCTGTACTCTGGGTCGTTGTGTGGATTGTAACCAATAACGTATGTTGGTTAAATATTACCTATTCTTCCTTAAACTTGTAAAATTATTTCTTAGATAGTTTATTATAAGCCGTCTTAGTATTTCTGTGTAATTTGTTTTCGTGTATTTTATTTTAGTTCTTGTATAATAAATAAATATCCTCCAGGTGAAATTTTGCAGTTTTTTTAACATAGGCTTGAAACACAAATACTTTCCCTAATGGATATAACTTTTTCATTTCATAGCTCACTGTAATCTGCTTAAAAGTCACTAAAAGGTGTTTAAAAAATTTAATTACGATAGCGTTTATAATGTTTTCGCAGAAATAGCATTTTTTCAATGGGGTTTGTCAAACCCCACCTCACCAGTTATGTATCAAAAATCTGACCTCACCAGTTACGGGTTAACCCTCCGCCAGTTGCAAGAAAAGTGCTTACCCAAAATCCACTTCTTCAACAAATATTAATATCCAAGATTAATAGAGTTCTTCAACTTTCATTATTCTGTTAAAAAAGTGTCATTTTTTCCTGAAAGAAAAAAATACACCGGACATTATTCAAGCTCGCTTTGATTATGCAGTGCAGTACAAAAGAATGATGCTTACAGAAAGAGAAAAAAACATCTTCATTGACGATTACGGAATACAAATATATTCTCAAGTTTCATAAGGAATATCTAAGAAAATGCCAGAGAATCAAAAATAAAAGCACAGTTAAGAGTGCGCAGTTATTCTATTGCTGTTGCAATGAACGTAAATTTTGTATTTGTTTTAAAGTAAATATGTGCCAATTAATGTATTGCACTCTTCTGAATTTCTCACAACGTTAATTCAACATTACTTAATGGCGGTGTAGTAGGGGCTCATATTGTTATGGACAATGTAAGATTCCATAGAGGTGAGGTAGTCTTGGCCCTCATTAGAGGTCATGGTTGTCTGTTTCTTTCTGTTTATAGCCCTTTTCTAAATCCAATAAAAATAGTTATTCAACGAGTGAAAGCAGAAAATAAAAAAACACAGCCAACGAGTGAAAATGAATTACAAGGTGGTGCAAAAGTTGTCACTGGATTTTCTTTGGCTGTAATTTCCTTTATGAATGAAAAACTTCGGTTCTGCTTTTGGATTATGTTTATTTGATGTTTTTTTTTTTTTTTTTTATTAAGTTGAGAAAATGTAATCGGCCAAGGAGCCACCGCCAGGATTGATGGCCATACGGGTCCGATTTATGGCATTTTTCATCACACTTGCCAGAACTTCCGGCGATAGGTTCTCGCATTTTTGACGGATATTCTCTTTGAGGACTTCAAAAGTCTGAGGTGTGTTGACATAGACTTGTGACTTCTAAAAACCCCACAAAAAGAAGTCTGGAACGGATAAATCGGGTGATCTTGCCGGCCAGTGCAAATCGCCAAAACGAAAGATAAGGCGACCCGGAAATACAGCCATCTGAATATCGATTGTGGCACGTGCAGTATTCGCCGTTGCTCCATCCTGTTAAAACCACATGTTCTCCAGTCCCAATTCATCCAATTGAGGAAGGAGAATGTCGTTAGGATAGCTCTGTAGCGCTCGCCGTCCACAGTAGTCTTTTGGCTTGCGGCGTTTTCGGAAAAATAAGGCCCGATGACGCCTCCAGAGTAAACAGCACACCATGCAGTAATTTTGAGTGGGTGTGATGGCGCTTCATGGGTTATACGCGGATTTTCGGTGCCCCAGAAGCGATAATTTTGCTTATTCACATATCCACAGAGATAAAGATGGGCTTCGTCGCAAGATCCACGATGGCTTGGGCGTAGGTTACACGCGTTTGGCGGTAAACAGCTAACAACTGATGCACTGTCTGTACTTTGTATGGGAACAACTTTAAGTCTTCCACCAAAATTATCTGCAAAGACCGCCGATTGATGCCCAATTGCGTGGCACGTCCTCTGGTCGATACTCCGGGGGTCTGTTGTGACATCTTCAGCCACAGCCGCGTTATTCTCTGACAGCATCTCGTGTTGTCCCATACTCTTCAAGGCGAACGACTAAACGCCGTAGTGTTTGCCCAGTTGGTGTCGGACGATGGGGAAACCTGCGCCGAAATTCAAACTGCGCCAACACCACTGACGAATTATTTCGCAAAAAAAATCGTAACAATTATTCCACGTTCTTGAGGATTATAGCGATGCATGTTTTGTTGACGTGTATTTTGTATCTGTTTACTTCGCAAATATCAAAACAGAATTGACATTTGCCGCCATTTGCCAAAATTATAGCATCTTCCGATAGGGTGATGACTTTTGCGTCGCCTATACCTTATTCCAAAGAGAGAGACAAGAAATTCTGATCAGACCCAAGTGACAGTTATTTCTTATCGGTTGACAGCAAGGCGAAATAACATCGTATACATTCGCGTTTTGCTATCAATTGTCAAATATTTTGAAATTTTAGACATTATTTATTTTCTAGACAAATTTATTTACTTTCATGTGTTTTGACTACTACATTTACCATTCTGTTGCCTTAACTGTGGATTTATCTCTCAAGAATCTATATACAATTTAATTTGGTACAGATTTCATATTTCAAACAAATATTTGAATTTAATTTTACCGCCTAAAATTAATTTCACCAGTTATAGGTTGTAATTTGGGCTAGCGATCTGTTCAGAATTTCGTCTCTCTCTCTCTCTTTGGAATTAGGTATAGTATATGAGGCAGTTGCACGGGAACTTGTAAAAGCCCCACGTTGGGTGCTATAATGTAATAGAACCCCTTTTTAAAATTATTAATAACATGATATAATGGCCCCATGATTGGTAACCATCTTGTGAAGAACCCTTATAAATGCCCTTTTATACTTTAATGATTTTTTAAACAAAATAATAGAAAGTAATTAAATTATTTACCTGGTTAGCTCAGTCAATTTTCCTCAGGTCGATCCAGGCTAAGAGATATTAATAATAAATACTTCTTAGGGCATTATTTGGCACAATTCAATAAAACACTATTGTATATATTTAAATAATATTTGTATTAGAAACCAATAGTTATTCATAGATCAATATAAATACAAGGAAAAAGCATTTAAAAAATAACATCAATTTTAATTATAACCAATACATTAATACAATAACATCATAGCGCCTTCAATACTGAGATATTCAAAGTGATTTAATAATATTATTTTTTCTACGAAATAATATATGACCTAGTTTGTTGACTACGATAATTTTAATGATAGTTTTATTTACAGCATCGACAAACACCTAAAAGATGCCGCACTGTTATTATATCTGAAACAATTTATTAAGTATATTTTTAATTCTTAGATTCTTATATTAATTTATTTTGTTTCTACATTAAGACGAATTTTACCATTTAAGTTTATTTAACACTTGTGTGCCGTAATAACTGTTTCTAAATACCTTTCGTATCGTTTTTTCTTCTTTCTTAAAATGAGGGTCTTCTTATGATCGAAGTGCCCTGTAGGAATCGTCCCCCGACGATAAATACACACGTAGCCTGCACGAACTGTTAATCACACAACAATGACTTTTTTAATTCGACGATATTGTTAAACTGAATAATTTAAACATTTTGTTAGCGGTAGATCTTTTGTAAACAAGAACCTATTTAATTACTTTTAAGGTTCTCACAATAATTTTATACTTTATCGACCGCTGTGAGTGGGTCGACTTACTTTTTAACTAGATGACCTATTACTTGTCGGTAAAACCAAGATATTTACATTGGTGACCGATCTCATCGAAGGACCTCCGTCTACTCCTTCTTAATTGGAATCTCATAGTTCATTTTTTTCCGTTAAAGTCTTGGGGTTCCTCTTTCTTCTAGAACGCCCATGTATCCTCGTTGTAGTTTTTACACGTAAAGTCACGTATAACTCGCGATAACCAAAACACAACGTTACTAATCTTATACTAAACACAAACATTCGGCGCCAATATTCTTACAAATACCTGCTTATCAATCTAGTGCTTATTTTATACATCGATAAACATATAGGAAAAACAGTTTTAAAGAAATATATATCTTTTGATTTCTAAATTTTAAAAATACAATTTATATACATATTTGAAATTTATAAATCACTAAAATTATAAATTGTGCCGTACTGTTACACAGTACATAATGCATCTGAGCGTATAAGTCCACTAAATTGTTTGAATTATGTTCAACAGATAGAAACATGTTTACACAACTGTTTACAAAGATATGAAATCTTAAATTAAGTTATGTTTATATTACTGTGTTTGTATCTAAAGACAAAATAAATTTCTCACTTCAATGTTTGCTATATTTTTTTATAAAATGTAAAAGTAAGTAATTTGACAAAAAGGGAATTCGTTTTGACAAATTGAGCTGACGTTTAAAAACATGGAAAATTATTAGACAAATAGTGAAACGCAATTGACAAAAGCAAAAAAGCAAAAGAAAATGACTGTATAACGGAAATATAAGTTATAAATAGGAGACTATTTTAAGACATCTGCGTAAAACGTAGTCTTATATTACAATGTTGGTACGGAAACATAAACATACTTTTCATTTCTAGTTAATCTATGCAAATAGGAAAGATATTTAAAGAAAAGTTGTTTCGCACAGTTTTTATGTTGTATATAGTTATATATGTATACATAACTATATCCAATAGACGCGGGAATCGTGATCATGTCAAGGATGAGTTCAAATTCACCTACTAATCGTCGTTCGCGCTTGTGTTTGTATTGTACCTGATATTCGCGCGGACTTCATCACGACAACAGATCAAACATGTGCATGCATCATCTAAAAGTAAATGTTAATAATAATAATGGACATTTCAGGTCGTCAATATTACAAATATTACGTTTGCACGTACCCTTCTATAGAAGAAATCATATTATTATTATTATTATTTATTAGCATTATGTATTGAGTGCCTTTTAACATTGTATTATTGGATTTCAACAAGGAATAATTTTATTGTTAAATGTCACTCGGATTATTTAATTTTTTTTGCATTCTGTTTAAGATGTTTTAGATTAGCGCGAATCTTTCGCAAAAAGGTAACGGTTTTTGTTAAAGGTTACGTATTTGGACGCACATTCTATGACTAATGAAATACATGTTACTCTTTGAATGTTAATAGAAAAAAACGAAAAGCCTTCGGGTTAGAATATTGAATAGAAACCGTAATTTTGTATGCAAAATTATAATAATAAATTGAGTGTTTTTCTGCTTTGGGTGGCTTGCGGTAGTTCTGCTGAAGCTTTTTAAGTATTTAATTTTGCAAGTTTAATTTTTATGTTTTGGAATCAAATGCGATTTATTAGTGTGAAATTAGATGAATATCTATACTGAAGCAACTCAAGTCGTAAATTATTCATAACAGATTTACTATATTTATTACCTATACGAAGGTTCTAAAATTCGCGGAACACCTATAGATGGTACTTTATTATGAGGACCAAGGATCAAAAGAAAAATATCGAAAAAATTCCATCGCTGTTAATTTCAAAGAAATTAATATTCAAAGTTAACACTTTAGATGTCGTTTGTCTAAATTACTGTAAAACATTTTAAAGATTGGTTTTGATAACAATTTTGAACAACTCTAACCAGGTTTCTTCTAATTACACCATTTTCAGAAAATCATTTTACGCTTATTTTACCTGAAAAAACATATGCCAGCGTTGTCCTAATTTTAATTCATTATTCTCTCTTATTCCCATGGATACGGGCAACTCTAGTACCTTATCCATTATTAGGTTAAATCAAACGTGTTGCTTCATCCATCCTGTGTAACAGAAAAGAATTAAATGCTTATAAATTCGTATATAATGAGCAATTAAAGTAATGCTCTATTCTCAACGTTCCTGTTTTGCATTGGTATACAAATTATAGTAAATGCATGTGGATGTTATTTAACACCCGGAATATACTGATCAGTTTCCGAGTCATCCATATCATTTTAATAAAAATGGTAAAACTTACTTGAGCGCGAAATATTATATTATATTATTATAGAGATAGTGTCTCATACACACACAACAAATTTTTTGGTTAAACGTCCGCGAAGTTACCAATTAGCGAACGCAACACAGTCCGCGAAATACAATTTCGCGGCCGTTGCTATGGCAGCGGCCGCGATATATAATCGCGTGGGTGTACGGACTACTTTAAAGGGTTCTTCGACGGAGAGATTTTCCGATACGCTTCAGAGTCGGTTCGGACGCATGTATATATGTGTATATATATATATATATAAATAGACAATATGAATACTCACTTACGAGTCCCGCGCTGGTCTGATGCTAACGTGCCGGCTTCTCACCCGTGCGGCTCGGGATCGAATCTGCTCGGGGACATGAATTTATTTTTTCATTTAAATTTCAATTTAATTGAAATTAAATACCTCTATATGATATATTTCTCTCGTTCCCTTAGTCGACTCGAGCCGACTTTACCCGAACGAGCGTTACATAGCCAAGCGTGACGGCTCAGTCTTGTTCAGTGTCCACAATCAACGCAACGCGCCCAAAGAAGTTTACACTTCAAAAAAAGCTTTATTGCCTAACAGTTACAAAGCCAATTATAGGACAATGTATTACAATAAAAATAAAACAAAGGAAAAATGAACATAATAAATGTTAGCAAAGCACAGTGTGTACAGACTCGACTTATGTTTGTTTTGAGTTTCTTGTACAACAGCTGTTCTAAATTGAGTTTTAAAGACTGTTATTCTCTTAATAAACCTGTGAGTAGAAGTGTTACATCCGGGCCGAAATGTGACACTTCATTTATTCAAAAATTATTCCAAACTTAATGCTGGGTGAAATGTCCCTGCAGGAGAGTTGACTCGATTATGTATTTTACAGACATGTTCAAAATTTTTCAATTTTTATTGTGTCATCTTAACTATCGGATGCGATGCCCTCTCGGTTCGTATTTATTTTCTTCTTCTTGCAAAAGTATGTAAGCAGTTATTTGACAAATTAGAAATAAGTGATCTAAATATACTGATTGTGGCCTAATTTCTGATTTAATTAAATTTCGCCAAGCATTAATGTCATTTTGTCGGTACGATGTGTTATTATAGTATTTAGAGGTTAGTTCAATGTTTGCGTAGTGAGATGCTGTAGGTAGTTTATGAAAAAATTAACGGGGCCAACTCTCCCACACTTTTGGAGTAGATGGCAGGCTATTAATGTATTTTTAGTATCATACCGAATGAGTAAAAACGAAAAAATAACATTGCTGTTGCGAGAGGATGTTGTGTTTCATCAAATGGAGAGGAGGTACATTGTTTTGCAAATGGCTAAAGATTTATCTCACACTTAAAAAAGCAGATGGTTAAGTAGTTTTAATTTTGGATGGCCATTCAACACATTGTAACTTCTTTGATATGTTAGCAGAATTTGAGGAATAAGGAATAATTTTACTATGCTTTCGCAGTCACATCACCCTGTTTCTTCAGCCTCTAGACAGATCATTTTTCAAAAGTTTGAAGTCTCATTACGTCAAGGCTTGCACTTGTCCGAATAAATCCACCAAGAAAAATCAATGGGTTAGAATTTACTCAGTTACTAAGTGTTATGCTTGCTGAAAAGCTACCGCTGTGGAGATAAAGTATCGGGCTTCAGGGAAAGTTGTATCTACTCCTACAATATAAATAGACAATCCAATGCCTAGCACATCAACACATGATATGGTTCGGCAAAAAAGATATCGAGGGAAACAAGTTGCTGCAATTTGACATCCTCTTAGAAAATAGAATTAGAAAAATCTCTAACAGAAAAACATGCAAAAATGTGTTATTCCAAGTCGAAAAAAGTTTTTAACTCAACAATTTGATGAAAGACCAGAAGAAAATACCACTAATGTCGAATGTGTAGGATGTGGTGACCAGAGCGTATATGGAAAAGAGACGATTGATTTTAGTGTGTTAAATATGATAAATGGTGGAATTTTTGAACTTGTGTGAACTTTGTGGAAAATTTCTTATAAAAAAGCAATAATTTTTCTGTAAATGTGTATTTTGTATGAGGGCCATGTTGCCCAGTAACATGCGTCATTTAACCCGGACATTCCGGATGAGATATCTCTTACACATGAAATAAAATTTATTATTTTCTCAAAAATTAACTTTTATTATATGGTGTCAACTGCATTTATCTATCAAAAATGATTTTTAATTTACACTATTCTTAAGCAAGGCCAATCACTAGGAGATGTTCTCGAAAAGGATGGAAAGTGACTTCTACGGACTGCAAAAGCAAATCTGGCGGCTCATTAGAAATCAAAGAAAAGAGACCAGCGAATTAATTTAGCCTAAACATATAACAAAGGAAACCTGGGTTGAATATCTCAAAACTTTACAGCAAGGAGGAAGACACAATCGCGCAGAATAATACACCAGATATAACCACTAATGAAAACATACAAATAGAAAGCAAAGACATAGAATAGGCGCTCCGACAATTGAAGAACAAAAAGAGTCCTGGACCAGACAACATTCCAAACAAACTGCTCAAATACGGTGGACAAGAGCTCATCCAACAACTAACCAAACTGATTAAAAATATCTTCGCCTACCCTGACGAATGGAGAACAAGCACCACTATCATTATGTTTAAAAACAAAATAAATGATATTATATTCCTGTCAGACGAACAACAAGGATTCAGAACGAGACGATCATGCACTGATGCAGTCTTTGTCATAAGACATATGTATGTAGAGAAGTTGATCGAATACAACAAACCAGCCTACATGTGCTTCATAGATCTGCAGAAAGCATTTGATCGGGTTGAGTTGGAAAATGTCGTACACTTACTATATGACAGACAAGTACCCGATAACCTAATCACAGTCATAGAGAACTTATATAGCGCCAACAAAATCCAGACCCGGATCGACGTGGAACTTACTGAACCAATCTCTGTAGAAAAGGGAATACGACAGGGCGACTCACTAAGCCCACTTCTTTTTAACATAATTATGGATGAAATAATAAAACAAGTACGGAGTTTGAGTGGATACAAAATGGGTGATCGCAACATTACAATTCTGTGCTACGCCGATGATGCTGTGCTTGTGGCAGAAAACGAAGACGACCTCCAAAGACTAATATAATAATTTCTGCCTCTAAAACAAAAAGCCTGACAACATCAATGATTCCTATAAGATGCAAACTTGTCGTTGACGACAAAATAATACAACAGGAAATGAAATTCAAATACCTCGGTATAGAACTATCCGGACACGGTGACATTGACACAGAGGTCAGACAGCAGACAACGAAAGCACTAAAAGTAGCTGGATGTCTCAACGACACTATATGGAAAAACAAATATATAGATGTCGAGGTCAAATCAAGAATATACAAAACTGTCATCAGACCCATAATGACCTATACAGCAGAGACCCGACCGGACACAACAAAAACAAAAAGGCTCCTAGAAACAAGCGAGATGAGGATTCTAAGGAAAATTACTGGGAAAACGCTACTAGACAGAGAGCGTAGCGAAGACATAAGGCGAACATACGGGGTGGACAGTGTAAGTGAGTGGGTTCTGGGCAAGAAGCACGAATGGGACGAACATATAGATCGAATGGACGAAGGAAGAATAATAAGGATAGCACGAGACAAATCACCAATGGGGAGAAGAAGTATGGGGAGGCCGCGAAAGAGATGGAGTGACAATCTTGTAATTGATTGAACTGAAGGCACGCTGCGAAGTTTGAACAGGCAATTTGCCTAGAATAGACAGAGATGTTAGAAGGGAAGAAGGCTATTCTTAATAAACATGTATAGACTGCATAATTTGCAAAAAAAAATATGCTATTTTTGATAAGGGTAAAAGTGTTACTTCCGGTCCAAATTAAACATTTTACAAAAAAAAAAGAAAATATATTACACATATAAAAATGGTTTTCCTGACATACAGAGTGATTTCGTAATACTCGAATGACAAATTTAGTTTAAGATGTTAGAATATGATATAGATAAATACTAGAGAGACTATTGAAAAAACACAATTAAGACAGACAGGTTAACATTAGTGTAGAAGATACTTTATTTTCTTTTTAAAAGTATTACTTAAAAGTTTTCGTTTATTTAGGGAAATAAGTGAGATAAGAATATTGTCTAAAATTTATTAATAGAATTATACACATTATTTCAAATCTATTATATGATACAACTGCATGAAAACTGAAATTGAACACATAACATTTCCTTTTCCTCCTGAATATAATATTTCTTAACTTGAAATCGTGTAAACAAATTTGCAAACAAGGTTTTCTCAATTAACCTTCTCTGATTAAAAGAATTTGAATATAAAATTAGTTAGAATGTATTGTTTTTAATAACAGCTGACAAATGTTCTTTCAGTAAAAGTATCCAGATGCTGTATTCACAAAATAACTACAGTCTATTTACTAAAATAGAATTTTTAATTATAAAAATGTAATCTTAAAAAAATAAAATAAGTACAAAGAGCACATAGAACAAATTCAAATATAGCAAATATGTTGCCATCTTTGTATAATAAATCCTTAAACACTGTTTTGATGACCAGTGTATTTCTTCCGATTAAAAAGCGGCGGTTAGTGATAATCAATGATTAGCTAATCTAGTATTTTAATCGGAGATGGAAAAACCGGCCCTTAGTAAAACAATGTATTACAACCTTTTCTTTCTGACATTTATTCGGAGAGGACTTCGATCAAAAACTGATTATAAAATTAAAGCATTTATCTAATAACATTGTTTGATTAAAAAAAAAAGGAATTACGAAATAGTTTTTTTTCTTCAAATAATTCGACATTGAATTTTAGCACCGAATATACGATACGATTCACTTAAGCTTTGTCAATAGAAACGGGCGATGAGTCAAATAGACACGGGAATAGATAGAAATGGAAATCGTAAAATTGACGAAACATGTTGACCTCCAAAAACGGAAAATGTCATAAAATTCCTGCATTTACAAACAGCCTACCTATGTGTGTATGTATCTATGTACGTAACAACTGACACGGCAACATACGATGTGTGTCCTGTACATACACTCAAGCAAAATTTACCTGAGTAATAATCTCGTAAAATACCCGGGTCGATAAATTAAGTAGCACCTTGATGAGCAACGTTTAACATTTTGCAAGTGTTAAAATCTTGCATTGTAGTGGCAATTTTCGTGGAGTTATGTAACGTAGGTATACTTAATGGGCAAATATTGCAAATATGATTTTATTGTATGGAATGAAGAATGTGGTTTCAAAAAAAAAAAAATATTTGCCAATTTCAATTCAAATTATTACAACTTGTTTCATGACTGTTACAGGATGTTTTAACGGAGACTGTGGTGGAATTTCTTTTATTAAAACAAACTAAATAGCATAGTATAAAGTGTACTTAGAATTTATTTAAAGATTATAATTTGGTAATTATACAAGAGAATAAAGATCAATGAAAAGCGACAATATACTTGAGTCCTATGATGATCCGTGTTTCACTTTTGCCGTATTTGAGTGATAAACAACGAGCAAGTACACTGAGAAAACGTATTTGTATTTACACTTCGACTCTGCTTTCCGACTTACGGGCCATATTTTTTCAGTTTACTGTGCGGCTACTAAATTATTGGGTTTCCTTATCCGTTGATTCAGGAATTTCAATGGTTTACTGGCTACAAAGTCGATATATTGCGCTTTCGTTAGAAGTAGACTGGCGTACGGTGGTATCATTTGGTATCCCCACTATTTATACCAAGAAATAATCTCGAAGCTAGAATATATTAGTTTTTAGTTTCAAAATTGATGGCATTTATCCTCCTAGAGGCGTTGATCACGTTAATCTTCATGAAAGTTATTAATTTAATTAATAACAAAATAGACTCTTCTACTTTGCTTTCGTAAATTGATTTCGCAATTTACTCGCAATTGACGCGATCATCTGAGTCTTTTGTTTTACCTAGACGTAGAACAAACATTCTCCTTAAAGCACCACCTACACACATGATGACAAATATTATGAGCATTTATACGGATCCGTTCGGGTAGTTTATGTGGTTGGATTTCTAGATTTTTGTTGCAATTTGCACTGGACTGTGAGTGATTTATGATTTTCTTTGTTATTGTTTTCTTTAGCACATTTGTTTTCCTTTTTTATTTTAAATTTTTGTATTTCTACATTGTATCGACTAGCTGCTCTGAATTATTTTGTAATAATTATAATGTAAGTGGAGTATTCTGTTGGATAATAATGACATATTATTATTACACTGAAAAAGCCGCTGCTACAATACTTGATCAAATGTTAAAATACACAAAACAAGTTGTTATAATTTTAAATTTTAATTTATGATTAGAATTAAAAAAAAAGTAAGTGGTTCTACATTTAAATTGTATCTTTTACGTACTACTTAATATATACAAAGGATAGAATATATACAAAGGATAGAGGAAGCATTGTTATGGTTTTTTAAAATTCAAAAAGGTTCATTTCTTAATAAAACAGATAATATCTCTCAAAACAATTGGTATTCCCTAGATTATATGAAATTTTTAGTGGTCCATTCAATACCAACAATATCAAATATATCATGACGTGTAATTGTTAACGATGGAGTAAAATTTGATATCATTTGTGCTATTTCCATCATTTGAATTCTGAACAACCGACGTTTCGGTGGACATACGTCTGCCGTCTTCAGGATAGCCCTATAAACTGCTGTTTCTTCTAAAATTTAGTTTATTTTTGGCAAGAAACAGCTCTCTACAAATAAACGTTATTATTATTACTATTATAATTATTATATACATTTAGAAACTCATTGTTAGTCTATAAATGGTCGTTTGATGTTAAATTAACATTTGTACATTCTCTGAATATGGCTTCTGTCGCTGCTAAATCGTCACTGGGTTTTATTATTCGAAACAAAATCGTTTTCTAATGCCAATTAATTAAAAACTCTTTACTTTTTTTTTTTTTTTTTATTGTGAGACCACAGTTTCAGTACCTATACTGTTGTTTTGATTTCCTTATTATGAAAGAATCATTCTGTATAATTACATTTGCCATTTTGATGTTTAAACTGAAAAAGAATTGGTTCGCGTCTAAAGAGTGCTGTTGTTTTTGAGTAGTGTTAACAAATAAAAAGTGAGTAAAATTGAGCTAGAACATAGAAATGCAATCAAATTTTTGATTAGGGAAGAAAATGGACCAAAAAATATGCACGAGATTGATGTAAATGGGGAAGACGCGCCGGCATATTATTTTCGATTGAAAATGGATTTAATTGATGGTGGCCCAAGATATGGATGATCCGTTAAAGCAAGAACCAACAGAAAAGAAAATTAGGTTTTGATGTTAGCTGGAGAAAGTTTAGGAATGCATAAGGTTTCAGCATCTTGCTTTCCAAAATTGCTTAATTCTGAATAAAACCTTTGTCGGCAACACATTTTCTAATAAAACTTGGTGGCTTTGGGTTACGAAGTAGAGTTTTGTTCGAAAATGATAGCAGGTAATGCGTGGATCTATCATTGGGACCCACCGAGAAGATTCCATGTAACTATTCCACAAAGAATGTCCACCGAAAAAAAGCAAAATTGCAGAATTCATCAGTAAAGTTGGTAACACCAATGGGTGTTAGGGATATGAAAGAATCTTACTGATTCAATACATGAAAATAACAATATCAGAAGAAATCTATAAGGAAACAATTAAACAATTGAAAACTTCCATACAGCATCAAAGACCCCACAATTATTGTCTAAAAGAATATGCTGATTATGACAATTGCAGAGCTCACAAAGCACATCAAGTTCGTGAAGTAATCGCCGAGTGAGGCATTGTAGGGATGGAGTATTCACCTTAAAGCTCAAATTTGGCACCGAGAAACTATTAATTCCTTCCTAAATTAAAAAAAAAAAAATGAGGTGTGGCCACCACACGACTTTCTTATACGTATGAGCGTTTCAAACTATACAATTTTAAGAATTTTTTTATACAAAACTTATTCAAAATCATGTTCTAAGTACTTTCATTCTCTTAATAAATCTCTATAGAATGCATACTTTGCAAGATATTCGAAAAAAAGTGCTACTCGCTAAGAGTAAAAGTGCTACTTCCAGTCCAAATTTTGAAATTTCATGTATACAAAAAATATTGCAAATCTAACTCTAAATACTTTTGTACTCTTAATAAATATATATAGAATGAATAATTTACGACATATTTGCAAAAAATCGCTATTCGGTAAGAGTAAAACTGTTACTTCCGGTCCGAATTTTGAAATTTTTTTTATACAAAAGATATTGAAAAGTATGTTTTAAATACTTTTACACCCGTAACGTACCTGTCTAAAAAGCTTGACTTGCGAAATATTCGCAAAAAACCGATTTTTGATAAGAGTAAAAGACCTACTTCCGGTAGGAATTTCGAAAAACTTTTTAAATAAAATTGTTCTCAATTTTAATTTTAAGTACATATGGATTCTTTATAAATTTGTTTAAACTTAGTATTTGACGAAATATTGGCAAAATTCGATTTTTTCACTGAAGTAAACTGCTACTTCCGGTCTACCGATTTTACTGAAAAACTAATCAGATCTTAAGAGGGAGATTATACACGTAAATACAAAATTTGGAATTGATATCTGCAGCGGTTTGACCGCTATCGTGGTCACACACACACAGACACACAGGCACACACACAGACACACAGGCACACACACAGACACACGGACAGACACACAGACATTTTTTAAAAACCACTGTTTCGGTATCAGGGGACTTGAAAACGTGGACATCTGCAAAAATCTCGAGGTCGAAAATTTTCGTCATCACAATACTTCCTTATACTACGTATAAGAAAGTAAAACAGTTGAGGGGATGCGTTTTTCCTTTGGATGAATATCTGTTAGAAGCGGTGGAATTTTTTAATAATAATATCTTTATTTTCTTCTTCCTTCTTGATACATTAACATATACACAAAATAGGTATGTATGTATGTACAGATATATACAAAACGAGATCACAAGAAAAAAAATAGCTTCAAAGTGCAAAAATAAACAGGAAAAATAAAAATCCTAAGGGGTGGTTCAGACGGGCGACCTAATGAAAGACTTGAGAATCTTTTAAAGTCGGAAGCGTTTGAATAAATATGTGACAGTTAATGAATAATAAGTTGAAAAATATAAAATTACTTTTACCTAAACCGTTTTCTTTCATAGTTAGGTAGATACTATATAAGCTTCCCGCCTATTCAACCTCTAAACATTAATTGGAAATGGTTTAGCGAAAGTTTACGAAGTTTTGAAGTTTTGGAATTTACCGTGTTTATTCCAATGAAACACTGATCACGTATTGCATTGTTGCGTTTTGAATAGCCTTCGGTCCAATTTGGAAGGATATCTTGAAAAAATTCTTTCTTGTATAAAGTCGTCAAGGGGACACTGATTGTCTCGTTTTTTGGAACATTTTTTGTACCTGGAATGAGACACCTATTATTCTACTTTCTATTTTCCATTTCCCAGAAAATCATTCATTATTCGGTCGCCCTTATATCTACATCCTAATTTTAATATGGCATCTGTGAAATGTGATAACCTATTTTTAATGTGTTTCATATTATTGCCAAGAACTTAATTATTGGTTTTCGCTTTAAATTAATATCTATATTTGTTTTACTTTTTATTGCGTTATTGTTATTGTATTGCACTATTATTACCTACAATTGAAAATAATGTTTTATTGGTAGTAACTGTTCCTAAATGCTTAATATTACCTACTTATTTCACTATACCAGTATTGACTTCCATGCATGCTTTCTTCTCTTCATCTTTTCTTATCACGCTGGAAAATACAAAAGTTGGCCTTATTTGATATGCACATACCCATTTCACCGTTTGCGGATCTTCAGAGTGCCTGCTGTTATATACAATGTATATTTCTATACTAGCACTGCATAAAAGGCACATTGACAATCCGGAAACGGTAATATACATATATGTGTATATGTAGGATAGGGGTGGCTTTTACATTTTTAATTTTTCTTACGGCAAGGCTGTCGTTGTCGTCACATGTTACTGCTACAGGCGTTGGAATAATCCTATTTAAAGCAATAATTAAGTTAAATTCTCGTTTGCACATTGTACAACTCTTATTGCTGTATATAACTATTCTTGCATCTTCCAGTTCTTTAACTCATAAGCCCAGATTAAATTACAAATTTCCATCAGTACTCACTATTAATACATTACGATAAATTATTACAAATGTTATGTAATATTAACATCTCTATATTAACCAGTTATAAGATCAAGTATTCGCGTGTTGCACTCTCTGTCTAAATAACGTTCTTCGGAGTTTTTATTTAACACTCGCGAAATAAATAATCGTGTAGTAGTAGTATATGGAATGAGATTGTAGTAATTCGCTATTTGTCGATGATAATCCAAAATGTTACATAATAATCGTCGTTCTTCTATCTGATCACGGCGGTTAGAAAACACAGCTATTCTTGACCTATCCGAAAGAAGGTCGTATTAGATCAACAACGGACGCCACGGTGAGAACACCTTCAAAAGACAATTCACAAATACCGGTTAAAGTGACACATTTTCTATGACTTAAGTCGTTATTTTATGCAGATAAATTACACAGGCTGATTGGTAAACGAACATAACAATGAGAATATAATGCAGTTGAGCAGAAAGAATCAACATAAAATATATACTTATCTACTGTTGCGTTAGAAAAGATATGTATAAGACAAATCATCATGTAATAAAATGCAAAAGCAATTAAGTGATGATATCCTAATTACATTACAAATAATGTTGAAAGTGATTACAAAGTTATATTTTAAATTTTGATTGATTATTTTAGGACAAAATGTCTTGTTTAATTTGGGTTTGGAATCTCAATCTTGAATTGAAATTTTGCATTGGTTATTTATTTATTTGCGCCATCTTCTGGTGTTATCCTTAATTGGACGTATTGGCATTTAGTAGATTTCTGTGTTATATTTAAGCTTCCTTAGTTAGTTGTTTTAGTGCTCAGTTTTGTTTCTAAATTTACAGACTTTCACGATAACCATGTCAGACTTGGTGTTAGTGTTTTTAATTTTAACCTAATGTCAGAAGGGGAAGTTCAATCGGTAATTCATGGTATTTCTTCTAATGCTACGGGTGTCGATGGCATTGATCTTAAAATGTTTGTCCTGTGCTGCCCGATTATGATTTTGCATTTACTCATGTAGTGAATTCCTTTTTGGGGAGCGGTGTTTTTTCGTCTAGTTGGAAGGAGGCCAGGGTGGTACCTCTCCAAAAGGTTTCTAAGTCGGAAATTTATTCGGAACTGCATCATGTAAGTATATTTCCAATACTCTCGAAAGTAAAGGGGAATATCCTATCAATTCAACTTATAACTCACATTGCGCTTTATAATATTTTTCCATCCGTCCAATCCGGGTTCCGTCTGGGTTAGAACTGTGCTACTGCTTTGTCAAAAATAATTGATGACATCATTTCTGCTACCGACAGCGGTGCGTTACTGTTTTGATTTTGCTAGACTTCGCTAAGGTCTTTAATAGGCTCTCGCATCGGATTTTGGTATTGTTCCTCCGCTATATTGTCATTTTTTTAAATTTCTTGGTGGTAGAAGCCAAAGAACCATAATAAACGATGACTTATCAGATTTTACGTACATAAAGTCTGGGGTTCAAATACGAATTGTGCGTAAGTTAAAAAAATCTGTTTAAAAATGGTTTTAAGTGAGAGGGAACGTATTCAAATATTGATGATGATTGGTTTTGGGGATAGGGCTCGTTCAGTTAGAGAAGTTTGCGACTTATTTAATACAGAACATCCGGAGCGTGCCCCAATTAGTATTTCTGCAGTGAGTAAGATTCACAAAAAATTTCAAGAAGAAGGCCATGTTCGAGATCGCCCTAGAAGTGGTCGTCCAAAGATCGCAGAAGATACACAACTCGACGTATTATTGTCAGTAGAGGAAACTCCAAATTCTAGTACACGGCAGCTTGCTCGGGAGTTTAACGTGTCGAAGAGTACAATTGGTAATATTTTCCGGAAAACTACGTATCATCCCTACAAAATCTGTTTGGTTCATGAGCTGCCTGAAGACGACTTCGACAGGCGTGTAGAGTTTTGCGAACAGCTGATGCCTATGTGTGATAATGATCCGTTTTTTATCAGAAATATCTTATTCTCAGATGAAGCTACGTTCACATTACATGGGACTGTTAATAGACAAAACTGCAGGTACTGGGCACGCCAAAATCCACGCTGGATGAGAGAAGTACGAACTCAGTATCCTCAGAAATTAAATGTATGGGCTGGTTTAATTGGTAACAGAATTATAGGGCCTTTTTTCTTCAACGGTAACCTGACGGCGGAAATGTATTTGGATTTTTTACAAAATTATTTAATTCCGTCATTAGCAGAAATATTTCCGAACCATGAAGATCCTAATTTGCCCAGCCAAAGAATTTGGTTTCAACAAGATGGGGCTCCACCCCACTATGCGGGAAATGTTCGGCATTATCTCGAGAATACCTTCCCAAACAGATGGATTGGCAGGAGGGGGGCTATCGAGTGGCCGGCTAGGTCGCCAGATCTAACGCCTATTGATTATTTTTTGTGGGGTTACCTAAAAAATAAGGTATAGGCAACTAAACCTGAAAATTTGGAAGACTTGCGTCAACGGATTGAGATTGAAGTACGAAGGATCACTCCTGAAATGATAGAAAACGTTCAAAATGAATTTTATTATCGTTTAGGGTATTGCCAAGATGCTCAAGGACAACATTTTGAACATTTATTGAGTTTTTGCTGATTTCTACGATTAAAATTTTCTTTGCTTTCTATAATGATTTTTTTTTCAAAATTTTTCTTAAGTAGAATGAAAATTTTTTTGATTGTCGTTTAGACAATTAAAAGATCTATCAAAAATAAAATGAAAAATGCGTCGTTGCTATTTAAATTTTTTTTTGATGACATCATAACTTTTTCAAGGTCATCAAAAATTCCAAACAGATACCATCAGCCAGTAGTTTTTTGAAAATACTAATTGACCTGTTTTTGCATTTTTCTCAAAAATCATCCGTTTCGATTTTATTTGGGTGTTTCCAGACTTTTTGGACACAGTATATGTAAAGAGCACACATCTAATATATTGCATGTATATTATGTTAGTAATCTGTAATTTTGATATGGTCGTTGTTAAAAATTTGTGAAGAAACAATAAAGTTATTATTATTATTATTATTATTTCACTAAATTTTTGAATTTCGTGCGTTCTTCAACCTTCAATTCTTTTATTTTCTCCCTAATTTAATATTATACCTGTTTACCTGTACCTACTGAATCCCTGTAACATTTGTTTTACATTTCCAATTTGTGCTGTATATTTATTGTGTGTGGGTAAAGAGGTAAATGCTTAGAAATATATATCTAGACGCGTGACTATGAATAAATTGATAAGGTCAAGACATTTTAAGAATATTATTACTTATTAGGGCGCGGACATGACCGGTTTAAACTACGACGAAGTTACAACGGAGCAAAGAAATAATGTAAACAACACACGCTTACTAAATAGCACTAATTCATATGGTGAACTGCAATATCTGTTTACGCTCGAGAAGTGCCCGAGAATGAGAGCAAAAAATGCCCATAAAGCAAGGAATTTATAAGTAAAATCCTTTTTTTATCGGCGTAGATATGAGCATGAGGGGTTTTTAAAATTCATTATATTTACCTTATATTTCGTAAGAGAAATAAAATTTTCATTCATACTTACATAAGTTTCGTTTTTTCATTGTTTTGACTGTTAATTACGTTCTTCGTAATTTTTGTAATAGTCTGTTTAATACCGGTTTATTGAATCGACTCCTCCCAAGTATCTGGACGTAATTGAGCACGGGATTTCGTTTAGTTTCAATAACATACGCGTACATTTTTAGTTATTATTTATTTAGATCTAGAACGTTGTTTATGTTACTTTTTCTGATATGAAAATGAATTGTCAGTGATTCCGAAATTTATTACAAAGTCTGTAAAATATCGTTACAGAATGCTAAAATATCGCACGTTCGTCACTTAGCTTTGCTAATACATACACAGAAATAGTTTTTATGCAGAGAATTTCGATAGTTTACAAAATTTCGTTACATGTTTAAATGACGATGATCGAAGTATTTCTGAGTGCAAGGAACTAACACAAATCCCAAATTTAAAAAATCAATTGTTATTCCTTCAGGAACACTTTGGAAATTTGCCTAAACTAATCACATATTTTGAAAATCGAAATCTCAAATTAAAAGATGGATTAACCACATTAGATGTGGGCTATTAATAATTTCAAAAGTATTCCAAGTGACTTCGGATGTGACCTTCGGCAAAAGTTAGACGCAGTTTTTAATAGAAATCCAGATTTAATAACATTGCGGCAATTGTGTATGCTAAATACGCTGAAATAAAAGAATATTTCCATTACGCACCTATAACCAGTTGCGATGTAGAAAGGACGTTTTATATCTACAAGGATGTACTTAATTCAAATAGAACAAGTCTTACAGAAGAGAAAATGAACAAATAATAAGTTATTTTGTATTTTATAGATCACCAGCCACTTCTTATCCAATTATATAAATAAAATTAAAACCTCTTTAAAAATACAACATTTCAATAGTGCGCCATGGGCGATGAGTCATCAGCCGTTCGTGTCCGTGCCCTAATTATTATTCTCAGAATGGCTTTTTGATATTACCAGTCACAATATTTTTAAATTTCACTATTTTTATATGAATGAATCGCCTAGTTCCAAAACCCATTAAATCCAACTGAATTTTTTTTTCAGAAAACGCAAAAGTTTGCAACTTAGTAGAATTACCGAACAGATGCAGTAGCAACAGCGCACGAGAAATGCATCACTTGAACGTCATACGTAAAATAGCGTTTACTATTGGTTCGTTTGCAAGGACGGCCACAAACGAACCAATAGTAAGCGTTATTTTACGTATGACGTTCAAGTAACGCATTACTCTTGCGCTGTTGCTACTGCATCTGTTCGGTAATTCTACTATAGTCACAAAATAAGGATATTAGAATTCTGACTATAGAAATATATAGGCAGTGAAATAACACTTAAGAGCTTTTGAGGAAAAATTCTACTTTAATATTTATTTGAAAACTTCTCGGATTTAGCTGTTTTTGGAAATTAATCTGGATTTAGGGGATTTTGGTTTGAAATTTACATGGGTTTACAGTAGTTAGGGCTTATTTTGCGACGTTAGCTTAAAAATCAAAAATGAAAAAAAAATCAAAATTAAATTTTGTTTGGTAGATACAACTAAAGTGTTCCATATCTTATTTATATATTTTTTTTAAGAATAAACATTATAAAACATCATTTTCTTGAAAGTTACTAAAAGTAACCGGTAAACCGCATAGTCCATCTTCGTCGTCACTATTATCATTTTCTACTATCTCCGAATCTTCTTACAATGTTTTTGTGATAGATAAGATTTTCCGTTTCAGCTTCTTTTTGCCAGTCAATACCAAAATGCTTGCAAAGTAATTCATCCACATTTTTTTACATTTTTAACGTTTTCTTCTCGATTTAAACTAGAAACTTCTTTACCTCTCTTAGAAATTCCTAATGCATGGTTTATCTCACCGAAATAATTTTGAGTTCTTCTCGAATCAGTAGTAGAATTAATTTTAAATTCAAGAAAAGATTGATTAGTTTATCTATCATTTTATTCACGTTTTCATGCATTGGCGCTGTTACTAAAAACGGGCCAACACATCCAATAGTTGGATTTAGCGGATTTTGACCATTAGATATATGGTATACATACACATAATATAGATTTAGTGGGTTTCTGTTATTGTATGGATTTAGGGATGTTTGAATATCACTTACCCATGGATTTAGGGGATTTTTAATCCAACCTTAAAAATCTTCAATGACTTAAAGCAGGACCATGCCAGTTTTGAAATATATTTTATAATCTAAAATATTATTTAGCCTTCTTGCAATGAGATAACGTTATTAGATCGATTTGTTTGAAAATTGGATTTAGCGGGTTTTGGAACTAGGGGACTCTAATATAGAAAAAAATACCAAACAACTCTCTTGTCATCCAGGCAGAAATTGACATTAGTCTAAAAGTCATTGGAGGCATATCCTATACCAGTAATGAGCAAAGTACGGCCCGTGGGCCGGATGCGGCACCCAAACTGATGTAATTCGTCCCTTGACAAAGTGGCATCTTTACCTCACAGAACATTCACAGCACTAGTACGACAGCAATCCAGACACACCACAAGTGTAGTTTCCAACACTCTGTATAGGAAAAAAAGAAATTACTTTTTCACGAGATCTGTTATATGATCACGATTAGACAACCGATGCATTCCAGTGAAATTACAACAATCCGAAAAGAATAGCTACAACAGAAATCGTGTACTTTTTCCATTAGCATTTCTTTCGAATCGGCCATGCAAAGGTCAAACTGCCGCCAGTTGATTATTTAATTTGTGGTTCATTTTTCGTGAGCCACGAACGCCGCATGATGAATAGAATAGTTTCATCTCGGTTATGTAATGGTGAAATTTCCTTTAGGCGGATATGGCGCTCACAATCCCAAAGCATTTAATTGCCTATCATCAAGTGTGCTGAGAACGACAAGCAGATCTTCTAAATCCATAGAGAGACGAGTAAAATAAATGACCGTGTAATTTATGTATTAGTTGGGTTTATTATTTATTATCGATTACTATTATGTGGGTATTATGAGTTTGATTTAGTACCTTTCTCGAAATATATTATAAATGATAATGACCAAATTGGAAAGTTAACTATTCGGAAGAGATTTAATAGAGCATTTAGATATTTGTCATTATAATAACACCTATTAGGTAGTAATAGTTTAATTAATCACTTTGGAATAAAATATTAATTAATTGGACCGGTTCCTTTTCTGAAAGGAAAAGCAATAATAATATTATCTTTATTCAATACGTACATTCTGCTGTGACCTTCAAATTATATAAAAAAAAAGGTTAAGAATTAGGCTTAATTGGTGAAAAAGAACATTAATTTTACTTTAAAAACGTTTATTTTTAAGATGTAGGCATTAAATAAAAATGTATACTAGGAAGCACAATGTGTTGCCTATATTTAAAAAAGGGAAAAATCTTGTATTAAGAAAAAATATATATATATAGAAATTAAGTGGAATAAATACTAAAAAATTTAGGTATAAAAACAAACACAAAATAAATCTATGCATTCTATGTTTTGTAGAGAAGAGAAACACGAAATATGACCAGAACCAAATGTCTCACAATGCGTTAGAACAGCTTTAAACATATTAAGAAATGGACCATTATTTAAAAACACAAATATATTGAAAGTAAACAATAGAGATAGAATTATGTTAAAGAATGGAATAGTCAAAAGAGTAAATCATTTAAATGCCATTAAGTTATATGAGCAAGATCATATTCGGTATCCTCGAGATGAGAATATGATTTTAAAATAAATAAATGTAAACTTAGATATGCATAATGGTACCAATTCATGAGAAATATTTTATGATAGTGCTTAAGATATAGTAAATATCTGTACTTATAACTATGAACAGAAAAAAGGATTTATAATACGATATATTCGATGGCAATATTCCATATAAATAGTATTGGTATGAATTAGAATATACTTTTATTAGTTTCTATATGTATAAAACAAATACTTCAAAGACTGTGGAAATAGCCATATATGGTTTAAAAACCTACAAAAGAAAAAGAACAGTGTTAATGTTGTTTACAGCTTTCTGCAAGTAAACATACTGCCAGAAGAGAAAGCTTGGATAGAATCTGGAGACAATGTGACGGGGGCGACTGATCTTTGTGGTGCGAGGTTGGAGAGAAAAATTCCAGTTGTCTATAACGTGTTGCCAGTATTACCTAATCAAGATGTTCCTAAAAAAAAATAAGGATAAAATTAATAAATGGAAAAAGAAAATATGTAGAAAACAGTGAAATGGATAATGTGCTTATATACAAGTACAATGAAGGATTATATTAAGAAGAAAGAAAAATATTCCTACTAAAGACGAAGTATAGCAAGTTTGTGAAAGACTTTCAGTGATAAACAATTCAAGTGCTGCCATTAGTATGAGAACTGTCAAGAACAGTGCATGTGTATTGGTGTGGGGACGATAACTTGAAGAAAAGAAAGATTCCATCACAAACGTTCAAAATCAATGCCAACCTAAATTTTAGTTCGACAATAGGGGCGTTGCAAATTGTCGATGGCATTTGTTTTTTGATATATAAAGGCTAGACAGGAAGTTAGAGAGAAGAAATTCGTATTTCGAGCTAAGAAAACGTGAAAATCTTCAAAGAAATAAATTCTTCGTTGTAGCGAATATAAGAGTAGGGTGAACATACACTACTTTTCGACTTACCATATACTTAAATGTATTAAGATTTAGAATTCAGTTTCAATTTAGTTTGCTTTATTATTAATTAATTTACATTCAAGCAATTGTTTTGAAATATTAATTTAAGAAAATGGAAGACATTAACAAGGCAGAATTCGATGGAATATATGACGAAATTAAGTAAGTTATAAGAGAAATTATTCGAATAATGAATATTAATGGTGCTAGATGAGCTAAGAGTACTATGTGAAAATATTTGCTTTTAGTAAACGTTAAGCATTGTTAATTAGATGTACTTTATCCTGTTCAAAAACAATAATTCAATTTCTTATAAAAAAATAGGATAACGAAAGGATACTTAATGGTGTTGGATACGCTGAGAGTACTATGTGCGAATAATTGCTTTCAGTAAATCATTAGGCATCATTAATTATTACATTTATATCAAAATAAATACGAATAAAAGGGAATGTTCTTGGAGAGCAGGTATTAGGACGCTAGCCGTACTATGTGGGCATGTTTGCGGCTAGTGATTAGTATCGGCCAATTTCCAAGCATTCACGATTGCGAAGTTCTAGGTTACCAAGACACTATGTGCAAATGTATGTTTTTGGTGAAATATAATCAGCTTCGTATTAACAATATTATTTATCAAGAATCAAGGTTTTATAATACATAAAAGAACAGGATAATTGTTTTATGACTATCATTATAGAGATATAAGCTCTACACAAACATTATAACCCAAATGGGTATAAATGTTTTTCTTTATTATTATATGTTAAACAAAAATAGATGTAGAAACAATAAAGCAAGGCTATTCATGAATAATTTTCTAATAAAGATATAAATATAATTTATATATGAGATTTAAACTTTTCTTTTAATTTGTAACCTTATCCCAAACAAAACTGAATAAGAGGTATATCAGAAAACAAAGAAGCTAAAATCACTGTAAGAATTATTATGCTGATCAGGAAATAGCTTATGATTAAGACTATAATAATTTTATAATAAAAATTATCATTTATTCAAATTATTCAAATTATTGAGGCTACAGCATAAATATAATGGTTGTACCAAACGTGTGGCAAAATGTTACATTTTATCTCAAATAAGCAATTTACCATTTTATATTAATGTAGCAGCCACCACAGCAATATGTATATGAGGGATCGTTTTTATATTCCCGGACTAGAGATTTTTCAATTTTAATATTATTTTTCATTCTGGTGTTTTATTATCATATATGCCTTGGTAACGACTTTGACAATTTACAAAACAATTGCGGCAGTATTAATTTTAATGTATGTCAGTTTGTGTTGTCACGTATCAAAATGCACATACTTGAATATCGAACAGTTATAAAATTCTTGACAAAACAAGGAAAATCTCCAAAATCTGTTTTATCTTTACATCAACATGGATTTGTCTCTGGGAGATCTACAATTACTAATTTAGTCGAAATTGTGCAATATCTCTCGAGTGCAATGGATGAGCGCATGCAAGTAGATGTCATATATACTGATTTCTCCGAGGTCTTTGACTCCATAGATCACAACTTGCTTCTTGCCAAATTAGATCAGGATGGCTTCTCTTCATCCCTTGTACAATTAATGGCGTCACACTTATCACATAGAACGGGTTATGTTTTTTATAATGGTCATTTATCCAATATCATTTCCATTTCCTCTGGTATCCCCCAAGGTTCGAATCTTGGGCCTTTACTCTTCAAGATATATATTAACGATTTACTGGAAAAGCTAAACTGCGAATTGTTGGGTTATGCGGATGACTTAAAAATTTATAATGTGGTTAACAATTGTGCTGACTCTGTCAAACTGCAGACTAACTTCAACATAATCAAAGAATGGTGTAATCTAAATTTAATTTCTTTAAATGTGGAAAAATGTGCAATTGTTTCTTACATAAGGAGCTCCAATCCATTACTGTAACAATATACATCGAATTCCACACCTATTGTTAGAAAATCTGTAATCAAGGATTTAGGAGTTTTCTTCGATGATAAACTAACCTTCACGCAACACAACACGACAATTTCTTCTTCAGTCTCTAAATCTCTGGGATTTCTTTTGAGATCATGTCGTACATTTAGTAACTTAAACAATGTTAAAGTATTATATTACGCCCTAGAGCGTAGTAAGTTGGAATATGCAGCCGTTGTCTGGTATCCACATTACTTACATCAGCAGATTTCGATATAACGCGTTCAAGGAGGTTCTTAAAATATTTGTCATATAAATTAAATGGCACCTACCCTGATCATGATGTTGATTATATAAGATTATTAGCATACCATGGGTTTCAATCCCTGTCGTGTTGCTGTGACTGTTACAGTGCGAAATTTCTTTTAAACTTGTTAACAAATAGAACTGATTCCCCTTCTCTACTCGCTCAAATCAACCTTAACGTGCCGGCTCGAGAACTCACCATTTCACTTACATTGCTACTCCAAGAGCTAGGACCAACATACTAATTAAGTCTCCTGTTTCTCACATGTCAGCTAATTATAACAAATTATATAGAGATATGTTTTAAATGTTTAGTATTTAACTATTTTGTAATTCCTCATATTTTTTATGTCCTATAATGGTTTGTACTGTTGGATAATAAAGATTATTATTATTATTATTATTATTATTACGTAAGGGTAGTATGGTAACAGGAGAGTATTATGCAAGATAAATACATCGCCTAAGAGATTCTATTAAAGAAAAAGGCGTGGTGTTATATAAACCAAACAAACAAAATATATTTAAATAAGAAAGTAAAAAAAAAACAAAAAAAAAACAAAAAAAAACTTCTAAACAAATATTCAAAGTGTCCACCATTATTTACAATACACATGTTTACTCGTCGATTAGTAGAGAGTACAACTAACTCAATTTTGGCGGCAGAAATTGTATTAATCGCTTGCTACCTGCCCTCGTACCTTATAATTGTTTTGGCAGAAGGAGTCACCAATGGCGCTGACGGTAACTAATATCATGTCATCCGGACGGCAAATAAGGATGAGCCCATTTGTCGGAGTTACAACCTTCTAGCTTCTCTCAATAAAGTTTTAAAAGTTTCGGAGTGTTTTAAGTGTGTCGTCTTCAACCTGCCTTACCTTACTTCCCTAGTGTGCGATGGTAAAATATGGAGTGGGGCTTTGCCTCTAACTCGCCGGTTTTTAGGGATGGGTTATTCAGAATTCTGAAGATGGATGACTTGTAGGCGCCAGCTGCCGTTCAGTTGAAGATCACTCCAGAATGCTACTCATTACGGCAGCATGAATAATTAGGGTACATTAGGTCATAAGTTCGGTCATACACGAGATAAACAACAATAACAAGTTTATCGTTTGCAAAGTGATCAAGAAAATGAATGATTTGAAACCCCATAGAAAGATCAAAGGTTTTACATTTACAAAAAATATATATATATATATATATTGATAAAGTATCTATAAGTAAGTAAGTATATATATATATATATATATATATATATATATATATATATAATAATTTTATTTCAACCACTAAGGGTTGTTTGTTTATTTTTCTTAGCCGTATTTTGTGTATAATTATTAATAATGTTTTTCTTGGAATGCGGCTTTGTCACAGTCAGATGATTTTTCTGTGATCAATTTCTGATGAAGACAATAAAAGAATGTCGAAACGTCAATTTTAATTTTTATTACCCTTAAAGCCGCATTCCAAGAAAAACATTATTAATAATTATATATATATATATATATATATATATATATATATAAATAAAGGTTGAAAACGAGTTATAAATTGCCAATCGGTGTTACAAAAAAAATAATAAATATGGTTAAAAATAGGGGTGCATCACCCTGTATATACCAACCAATAAGAAATTTAAAAGAAAACTTAACTAATTAAAATGAAATTGAACTTGCCCAAAAGAGCTTGAAATGCACCTAAATCTAAATTAATGGCACGTAATTACAAATGTGCTCTAAAAATAATATGTATACACGCAATACTTAATTAAATTTTTTCACAGAAGCAATCAAAATGTGTTAATTACAAAAGGAATTAAATGTAGGGGGGGGGACGAGATCTTGTCTTACATTTGTTTCACAATAAAGCCTCTACAGAATTCACACATTGTAGGTGTATATATCATAAAAAAATTAATTATCAAATGCAACGCAACAAATCAGCAGCCGTAAGTGATTATAAATACATCACAATTAAATAGAATCGACTGAAGGACAAAAAAAAGAATTTAAATTACATTAATTAATCCAATCGTTACACCACCATTGCAATCGGCTGGTAGGTGCTTAAATTATCTATGAACTACAAAATTTAAGATTTGCAAGTTTCAAATCTGACAACAAAATCAGACTAACGCTCTAAACTTAGAAATAGAACACAAAATAAATTAACAAAAGTCTGGGTATAGCTTAACCCTCCGATGGATGGCAATTATCGAGCTCAATTAGACATTAATTGAGCAATGTGCTTAATTTAAGTTTAATAATTAAAACTTCGTATACTCACTAGACGATAATTAAATGTACTGTTAAAAATTCAACTCTTCCGAGGATCATAATTATATAAAATCACAAAAAAAAAACTATCTGTGAGGTAATGGTTCTCTTGGAATGGAAATTCTAGGGGGTAGAACTCCCTCAAAGCGACCAGGAGAGCAGTAGGTAGGGTCAGCTTAATGTTCAATCACGGTATGGATGCGGGAATTGTTCTTAAAATCCAGATATCCATCCAGTTTAACCAATTTCGTCAAATTGGCGGCGTAGTTTCAAGTACAAAAAAAACAGCACGTGTCAATCAGACGCTCACAGTTATGCGGTACAAGGAAAATTGTACCATCCAACAATAAAAGCTAAAAAGGAAAAGGGAAACGAGACAAAATACGTTAATACACGTCTACAAATAAATACTGAAACTCACCAGTGAATTAATCATCCAATAGAAACATCCGCCAATGTCGAAAAAGAAACAAACAAAATTAATAGCCCTTCTGCCTCAACATCCGCTTCTAATCAGCGGGATTCCACTTAAACGGCATTTAGTTATATCACAACTAGTGCAGAAGGTACTCGGACAACTATCACTGCTTTTCAGGAAAACTTACAAAATTGAAGTGTCTCAGCGACTTTTAATGGAAAATGTCTTAGCCTCTTCCCGCTCGATCCAACCAATCAGATCGACCTGCGCTACGCATCGTCAACCCTCAAAAATCACTACTCGGTCGATAAAACAGACACAGCTTAATCGTAAGACGGTAAATAATTAACAAGATGAAAGGAAAGAAACAAATAAAGGGTGATTAATAAAGAAGAAAGGCAAAAATTAGCTCTCAAAATTAAAAAATATAACACAACTGAAATTATTTCAGACGGCATCACATAGGTATCTATATAACAATACGCACTAAGCCGATCACCCATAGATGGCAGTACTAGCGAGAAAATATAATAAAATTGGGTTCCAACAAATAAAATAAGATATAAAATTAAACCAAAATATTCCAAGACAAAAGGAAACCAACCCATTTTTTCTGCGTAGCAAAATTAAACATAATTAGGGAGATAATATACAGCTCGCTCCAAAATTAAATGAAAAAAGAAATGAAAGAAAATGAAAAGAGGGAAAAAAACAAGGTGTAACACGCTTTTTATGCCCCATAAATAAAAATCAAGAACGGTAAGATCCGGGGATCTTGGAGGCCCCGGGAACAAGCTTTCTCTTCCGATCCATCGATTGGGGAACTGTTGTTTTAAATGAGCTTCTATATTGTCTTTTTCCTCGTTATTGTATACTTAGTTAATGAGCTATGAAAATAATTTTTGCTGTTGTCCTATAATTAGGTTGGGTAATAAAGATATATTATTGTTATTATTTATTTTATTCCAATGTTGAAAAAGAAAAGAAATGTAAAAAAAAAAAAAATAAATGCTAGAGAATTTAAAAACATTTAAAAGGGGAATTCAACGTAATATATGCAATGAATTGTAAAGTCGGTGAAAAGATTGAAATGAATTTAAGGAAGAGTATGATGAAAATTCAAATGAAGGCAGACTATACACCCTATTAAAATAAAAATAAAATTATTACTCGCAATAAATAAATAAATTTATATTTCAGAATTTTATTTTTCGGGATTGTCCTCTTATGTCTACATCTTCGTCAAGAAAAAAGATAGCAACTTTCGGCTTTCATCATTCTCTTCATTATAGCCTCCTTTTCGCTGTTCACGTCACATATTAAGTTAAAATGCTTGAATTTATTACATTAAAGGCTGGGTTCCGCTCGTGCTATTTGTCCATAGAGTATTGGTACCATTTTAAAGAAATAAAGTAAATTAATCAAATAATTTTAAAAATCCTTGTGCCATTACTTTTTTAAAACTAAAATTCAAAAAATTAGTGAAATTGGAAAAAGCTGAGCAAAATTAAGGCCATTTATAAAAGACACTATGCTGATGTCAAATTCGAAACCAAAATAAATGTTGGCTTTTGGTTGTCTAAAATGGTACCTACCTAAAATAACTCATCGGATGGATATTTATTTCGAAGAGTACAATTTCATATTTTGTGGTCACAGATCGTAGGACAAGGTCGACTGTCGTTGTACTGATAAGGGACAGATGGGCGTGTACTAATATCTTGAACAGAGACAATATTATATGATATAATAATAATGTAATAATAATCTTTATTAGCAATTGCTATTAAAATATACAAATATATTACTTAGAAACTAAAACTTTTTCTATAATATAATTACGGACTAATTGTTCAAATATTCTTCATTTAAAAAAACTACAATTAAATCATTACTGAGCAAATTAATCCTACTTATAATCTAATTGTTACATATATTTAATTTTCGTTTTTTGCTTATCTACTATTCGTTTGTAATGTATACAGTCTCTATCAAACGCTGTGTGATTAGTGTCAATATTCATTTTAAATTTATTGTTAGTTCTTACACAATTTATACACTTCTTATATATAATCACGCTATCACATTTGTTTGTCAAATGACTGTCTATGATGCTGGAATATATCGCTGGTTGAACAGACAATATAATATTTTCATAGTTCTTCTTTTTCTTATCTAAGTATTTTTTTTTTATTTTAATTTTATCTGAGACATCCTTGTCTGCGTATGTTAAGTCATTTTGCCTAATAATCGCGTCTAATACTTTTTCATTGTTTTCATCAATAATATCTGCTTCAACACCAGTAATTATTATTTTAGGGTTTCTTAATTTCGGTTCAGAAACTACATATTTATTTCCAATTTCATTTATCACTTTTTCTCTGAATTTTTCTTTAGAATTGCTACCACTACAATTAATAGCGATACCACCTTTTCCAACAGTTTTTATTGTTTGAATTCCAAGTGCTAGTTTACTTGGATCCACTTTATTTTTGATATCCTTTTTTGTTTCGTGTGATTTTTGATCATCCTTTTTAGGTTTAACGATTAACACATCATTTTTCTTTTTCAATAGATCGCTAGACAATGTCTTCTTTTCTACCTTATTTTCGGTGTTCGAAATAAACTCTAAAATTTTGTGAATCAGTTCATTTTGTTCTGATATTGTTTGGAGACAATTATTAAGTTTCTGGTCCATTTCTTTTATTGTTTGACACACTTTCATTTTACGACAAATATCGCATACATATTGCTGTGACTCTTACAAATTGAGGTTCATATAAAATAAATTTAAATTATCCCGTTAATGAGTAGGTAAGAATCAAGCACGCATCCCAGTGCTAGGCCTTATGCTAGACTAAGATACAACAAATTTTCTGCTGAATAGCGGGTTAAGCAAATTTTTTTACATACAACTAGCTCAGTTTAAAATAAATAATTCTCTCAGGGGCAGAAAATATGAATAGATTCTCCAATCGATTTTGAATGCTCTTTAATTATCTCCAGGTCAGGTAAAGAAAATAAAATGCAAAATAAATCTTATCATCTAATTTATTAAAATAAATATTAACGAATTCAAAATTTCAAATTATACAGATATATATATATATTTACAAACAAAGAATCAATATCTCAAACATCATCCAAATCTATACATCATAATCAACAAATCATTATAAGAAATAAAGTAAATGAAAGCATAATGTCGTGAAAAACTTATGTTTTAAAAATGTGAACGTGATTATCATGATTTATATTTGCCATAATATCTTTAATAAAAAAAAATAAAATTTTATTACACATGATGAATTGTACTGGAATATAAATAACCAAAAATTTACACGATTTACCATTTGCGAACAAAATATAAACCGGCGCCTTTTCTCGCTCCCAACTCAGTACCATCAGAAAGCAAATTCACACAGATGGGTACCCCAAAGTTCCACCCTACGAGTATGTCTTTTTAACTCGTTGGACACAACCCGAACATACACCACAATGTGCTCATCCCTTAAGGTATATATATATATAAAATTTAAATTAAATAAATAAAATGAAATAAAATAAAGTCTTTGCGTATTCAATTAATTAACTCAGCCCTGATTAGTTCTGCCCGGTGCCTTTTCTCGCTCCCAACACAGTACCACCAAGACTAATTAGTGTCTTTGGGATTCACCAGGACTCCATGCTATGAATTAAATAACAACTTAATTCATTTCACACATCCCTGATGTATTACCCAACACGTTAACATTGAACACACAAGTACTACAAAATATACTTGATATACATACAAGAAAAATATATATATTAAAAATAAACTTTACCTTCTGTGAGATTCCAATACAAAACACCTCTACAAACAAAAATTTTTGTACACCACTATACACACATTTATAACAAATATTATCAAATCACCTTAATTCTTCGTACATTACTTCAAACTCATCCATCATAAAAAAAAATCCAAACGCTTGTTCACTTATGTATTCTATATATACATAAAACAAAATTATTAATCTCAAATCCTTTAGTCTGATAAATAAAGTAGTAAAGAAAAATTTTTTACACTAAAATAAAATTATTATGCTATCCAACTTAGTCATTCCAATCACTAGAATGTTTTATCATAATGTATGGCGTAGTACCCCTACATGCAAAACAAAACATTCCAGAAAGAAGAAAATAAAATAAAATTAAATAAATTCAAAGTCCGAATTTAAAAATAAAATTGTCCTGTACATAAATAATTATTTTAAAATATTTACAAATCTCAATGTAAAACATGTTGCATGACTATTACGAAAAATATTACAAGTTTTGAATCTTGTTGAAAAATTTTATAATTATCGAAAAATCTCAAAAATATTCTAAGTTCAGATTCAAGAATAATCTTTTTTAAAAAGAGGGAGTGGTTTATCACCTACTTCCAAAAATATTCTAAGTCAGCGGTTTTCACCAGCTGTCAAGTGAAGTGACATTCTGTCCGCAGGCCCTTATATGCATAATTTTCTTTACAAAAACGTACGGTCATCCTCGGCATATACGATTCCACCTCCAGAAATACATGGCCGCAGTGCTCCACCACTCGGGAAAGCAGCGCATTAACAATCTTTGAAAAAGGTAAACAAACATGTAAATATCAACTTGTTTACACGTTCATGATTCATCTATGCATCTAGCGCAGGATATTGTTTTCGCCGGCCATACGGTCGATCTCTCCCGGTCACAGTATTCTTCGTGCGGGAAAACACTTTCTCGTTATTCTTCACGTAACATTTAATGCTTATTTTAATATTATGACTTTTATAAAATTTATACTAACATTCTTTTATTATTTTACTTAAATAAAAAGTAAATTTTGGCAAATTATTGACATAGTGAATATTTATATACACATCATGATAAAAATAAATAAAATAAAAATTAATTTAAATAAAATCTTGAAGTGATCTTGATTATACTTATTTATAATTTACAACCCAACTCAAGATCACTGCAATATGTAATAATGTCCGTGCCACTCAACTTTTTATCTGTTTCGTCACTAATTGCAGTACATTTACTATGTCTCTCTTCCTCACATACGAAACACTTTACAGTTTTTTCTGTTCTTCGGAATTCCACGCGGCAAATATAGCACTTATTGTTAGACATATTTTTGTTGTTTTATATATGTTGACCCACTTGACAAATGATTAATCATCCATTTGCTTCATCGATGTATTTCACTAATAGTTTACATCATCACAATTTTTTTATGTTTCAATAATAAATAACAATATTTTTCTTTTCGACACTGCACTATATGCAGAGCCGATAAAAATACGTCTACACTCTTTGAATATTAAACTACTGATCACAGCTCTATCTATGGACTACCATTACTATTAGCCTTTGAGAACAACGCCGTTGACATAAATTAATTTTTAAGCATCTAATTCTCAACATAATCTGACTATATTGAGTAAAGCTAAATTTGATCGATCTGGTAAGATGTTAAATACAGCAGTTGCTGAATACGTTCACAACACGGGTCACCTAATACCTAAAAACGTCAAAAAGTGAAACCTATTTATCAATCCTATGACGTAGACAGCCAAAAATAATTAACGATATGTATTATTCTTTGTTTCAGAAACAAAAATGTAACACGAAAACTGAAGTTTGCTGTCACTTGTCCAGAATTAACAGTTACACAGGAATATCAACGGGCAAAAGTTCTGCTTTGAATGTTAAAAAATCGGGTATCCTTGATATTGATGTACAATCAGCTGGTGAGAGTGGTGCAGGATTTAATATAATATCAACTACAGCGAAACCAATACGAGATGTAACTGTGAATCCTATTTTTGCAAGCACTATCGATTACAGCAACACCGTCTTTGGTGATGCACGCTTTGGGTCTACAATAAAAGGGCCAGACTACTTACCGCCATATGAACCGCCAACAACATCGACCAAAGGACCCGACTACATTCCACCGGATGTACATTGTCCGACCGGTCAAATATTGATAAACGGTAAATGCGAAGTTAGCTGTGGTCCGGATCAACAATACGTAAATGGAAGATGCCAATGTCCACCAAATACGCACCTCGAGAATGGTAGATGTGTTCAAATTACGACCAGACCAACTCCACCATCCTGTCCACTTGGTCAGCAATATATTAATGGCAGATGTCAATGTACTGGAAATACAGTCTATGAAAATGGAAGATGTGTGCCAATTACAACCAGACCAACACCACCTTCTTGCCCACCAGATCAACAATATATCAATGGAAGATGCCAATGCCCTGGAGGTACGATTTACGAAAACGGAAGGTGTGTTCCAATTACAACTAGGCCAACTCCACCATCCTGCCCACCAGGTCAACAGTATATCAATGGAAGATGCCAATGCCCTGGAGGTACGATTTACGAAAACGGAAGATGTGTTCCAATTACGACTAGGCCAACTCCACCTTCCTGTCCACCTGGTCAACAGTACATAAATGGAAGATGCCAATGTCCTGGAGGTACGATTTACGAAAACGGAAGATGTGTTCCAATTACAACTAGACCAACTCCACCTTCCTGCCCACCAGGTCAGCAGTATATCAGTGGAAGATGCCAATGCCCCGGAGGTACTATTTACGAAAACGGAAGATGTGTTCCAATTACGACTAGGCCAACTCCACCTTCCTGTCCACCAGGTCAACAGTACTTCAATGGAAGATGTCAATGCCCTGGAGGTACGATTTACGAAAACGGAAGATGTGTTCCAATTACGACTAGGCCAACTCCACCTTCCTGTCCACCAGGTCAACAGTACACCAATGGAAGATGCCAATGTCCTGGAGGTACGATTTACGAAAACGGAAGATGTGTTCCAATTACAACTAGACCAACTCCACCTTCCTGCCCACCAGGTCAACAGTACATCAATGGAAGATGCCAATGCCCTGGAGGTACAATTTACGAAAACGGAAGGTGTATTCCGATTACGACTAGGCCAACTCCACCTTCGTGTCCACCTGGTCAACAGTACATCAATGGAAGATGCCAATGTCCTGGAGGTACGATTTACGAAAACGGAAGATGTGTTCCAATTACAACTAGACCAACTCCACCTTCCTGTCCACCAGGTCAACAGTACTTCAATGGAAGATGCCAATGCCCTGGAGGTACGATTTACGAAAACGGAAGATGTGTTCCAATTACGACTAGACCAACTCCACCTTCCTGCCCACCAGGTCAGCAGTATATCAGTGGAAGATGCCAATGCCCTGGAGGTACAATTTACGAAAACGGAAGGTGTATTCCGATTACGACTAGGCCAACTCCACCTTCCTGTCCACCTGGTCAACAGTACATCAGTGGAAGATGCCAATGCCCTGGAGGTACGATTTACGAAAACGGAAGATGTGTTCCAATTACAACTAGACCAACTCCACCTTCCTGCCCACCAGGTCAGCAGTATATCAGTGGAAGATGCCAATGCCCTGGAGGTACGATTTACGAAAACGGAAGATGTGTTCAAATTACGACTAGGCCAACTCCACCTTCCTGTCCACCAGGTCAACAGTACATCAATGGAAGATGCCAATGTCCTGGAGGTACGATTTACGAAAACGGAAGATGTGTTCCAATTACAACTAGACCAACTCCACCTTCCTGCCCACCAGGTCAACAGTACATCAATGGAAGATGCCAATGTCCTGGAGGTACAATTTACGAAAACGGAAGGTGTATTCCGATTACGACTAGGCCAACTCCACCTTCCTGTCCACCTGGTCAACAGTACATCAATGGAAGATGCCAATGTCCTGGAGGTACGATTTACGAAAACGGAAGATGTGTTCCAATTACAACTAGACCAACTCCACCTTCCTGCCCACCAAGTCAGCAGTATATCAGTGGAAGATGCCAATGCCCTGGAGGTACGATTTACGAAAACGGAAGATGTGTTCCAATTACGACTAGGCCAACTCCACCTTCCTGTCCACCAGGTCAACAGTACATCAATGGAAGATGCCAATGCCCTGGAGGTACGATTTACGAAAACGGAAGATGTGTTCCAATTCCGACTAGGCCAACTCCACCTTCCTGTCCACCAGGTCAACAGTACTTCAATGGAAGATGCCAATGTACAGGAGACTACGAACTAGTAAATGGTGAATGTGTGCCTGGCTATACTTACACAACGCCAAAAACAACGTTTACGTATCCCACCAAACCTTCAATTTCATGTGCTATTGGCCAGGAATATATTAATGGAAGATGCCAATGCCTTGTTGGTACCATTTACGAAAACGGAAGGTGTGTTCCAATTACGACTAGGCCAACTCCACCTTCCTGTCCACCAGGTCAACAGTACATCAACGGAAGATGCCAATGCCGTGGAGGTACGATTTACGAAAACGGCAGATGTGTTCCAATTACGACTAGGCCAACTCCACCCTCCTGTCCAGCTGGTCAACAGTATACCAATGGAAGATGCCAATGTACAGGAGACTACGAACTAGAAAATGGTGTATGTGTGCCTGGCTATACTTATACAACACCAAAGACAACATTTACGTATCCCACTAAACCTTCAATTTCATGTGCTATTGGCCAGGAATATATTAATGGAAGATGCCAGTGCCCTGTGGGTACGATTTACGAAAACGCAAGGTGTGTTCCAATTACGACTAGGCCAACTCCACCTTCCTGTCCACCAGGTCAACAGTACATCAATGGAAGATGCCAATGCCCTGGTGGTACGATTTACGAAAACGGAAGGTGTGTTCCAATTACGACTCGGCCAACTCCACCTTCCTGTCCACCAGGTCAACAGTACATCAATGGAAGATGTCAATGCCCTGGAGGTACGATTTACGAACACGGAAGGTGTGTTCCAATTACGACTAGACCAACTCCACCTTCCTGTCCACCAGGTCAACAGTACATCAATGGAAGATGCCAATGCCCTGGTGGTACGATTTACGAAAACGGAAGGTGTGTTCCAATTACGACTCGGCCAACTCCACCTTCCTGTCCACCAGGTCAACAGTACATCAATGGAAGATGTCAATGCCCTGGAGGTACGATTTACGAAAACGGAAGGTGTGTTCCAATTACGACTAGGCCAACTCCACCTTCCTGTCCACCAGGTCAACAGTACATAAATGGAAGATGCCAATGCCCTGGAGATACGATTTACGAAAACGGAAGATGTGTTCCAGTTACGACTAGGCCAACTCCACCTTCCTGTCCACCAGGTCAACAGTACATCAATGGAAGATGTCAATGTCCTGGAGGTACGATTTACGAAAACGGTAGATGTGTTCCAATTACAACTAGACCAACTCCACCTTCCTGTCCACCAGGTCAACAGTACATCAATGGAAGATGCCAATGCCCTGGAGGTACAATTTATGAAAAGGGAAGGTGTGTTCCAATTACAACTAGGCCAACTCCACCATCCTGTCCACCAGGTCAACAGTACATCAACGGAAGATGCCAATGCCGTGGAGGTACGATTTACGAAAACGGAAGGTGTGTTCCAATTACGACTAGGCCAACTCCACCTTCCTGTCCAGCTGGTCAACAGTATATCAATGGAAGATGTCAATGTACAGGAGACTACGAACTAGTAAATGGTGAATGTGTGCCTGGGTATACTTATACAACACCAAAGACAACGTTTACGTATCCCACCAAACCTTCAATTTCATGTTCTATTGGCCAGGAATATATTAATGGAAGATGTCAATGCCCTGTGGGTACGATTTACGAAAACGGAAGGTGTGTTCCAATTACGACTAGGCCAACTCCACCTTTCTGTCCCCCAGGTCAACAGTACATAAATGGAAGATGTCAATGCCCTGGAGGTACGATTTACGAGAACGGAAGATGTGTTCCAATTACGACTAGGCCAACTCCACCTTCTTGTCCACCAGGTCAACAGTACATAAATGGAAGATGCCAATGCTCTGGAGGTACGATTTACGAAAACGGAAGATGTGTTCCAATCACGACTAGGCCAACTCCACCTTCCTGTCCACCAGGTCAACAGTACATAAATGGGAGGTGCCAATGCCCTGGAGGTACGATTTACGAAAACGGAAGATGTGTTCCAATTACGACTAAGCCAACTCCACCTTCCTGTCCACCAGGTCAACAGTACATAAATGGAAGATGCCAATGCCCTGGAGGTACGATTTACGAAAACGGAAGATGTGTTCCAATTACGACTAGGCCAACTCCACCTTCTTGTCCACCAGGTCAACATTACATAAATGGAAGATGCCAATGCCGTGAAGGTACGATTTACGAAAACGGAAGGTGTGTTCCAATTACGACTAGGCCAACTCCACCTTCCTGTCCAGCTGGTCAACAGTATATCAATGGAAGATGTCAATGTACAGGAGACTACGAACTAGTAAATGGTGAATGTGTGCCTGGGTATACTTATACAACACCAAAGACAACGTTTACGTATCCCACCAAACCTTCAATTTCATGTGCTATTGGCCAGGAATATATTAATGGAAGATGTCAATGCCCTGTGGGTACGATTTACGAAAACGGAAGGTGTGTTCCAATTACGACTAGGCCAACTCCACCTTTCTGTCCCCCAGGTCAACAGTACATAAATGGAAGATGTCAATGCCCTGGAGGTACGATTTACGAGAACGGAAGATGTGTTCCAATTACGACTAGGCCAACTCCACCTTCTTGTCCACCAGGTCAACAGTACATAAATGGAAGATGCCAATGCCCTGGAGGTACGATTTACGAAAACGGAAGATGTGTTCCAATCACGACTAGGCCAACTCCACCTTCCTGTCCACCAGGTCAACAGTACATAAATGGGAGGTGCCAATGCCCTGGAGGTACGATTTACGAAAACGGAAGATGTGTTCCAATTACGACTAGGCCAACCCCACCTTCCTGTACACCAGGTCAACAGTACATCAATGGAAGATGCCAATGTCCTGGAGGTACGATTTACGAAAACGGAAGATGTGTTCCAATTACGACTAGGCCAACCCCACCTTCCTGTTCACCTGGTCAACAGTACATCAATGGAAGATGCCAATGCCCTGGAGGTACGATTTACGAAAACGGAAGATGTGTTCCAATTACGACTAGGCCAACTCCACCTTCCTGTCCACCAGGTCAAAAGTACATCAATGGAAGATGCCAATGCCCTGGAGGTACGGTTTACGAAAACGGAAGATGTATTCTAATTACGACCAGACCAACACCACCTTCGTGTCCACCAAATCAACAATATATCAGTGGAAGATGCCAATGCACGGGAGGTTACGAACTAGTAAATGGTGAATGCCAACCTGGTTACACATATACAACCCCTAAGACAACATTTACATATCCAACTAGACCCTCTTGTCCTTCTGATCAGGAATACATTAATGGAGGATGTCAGTGTACAGGAAATTTAATTTATGAGAATGGAATATGTGTACCACGTACGACTAGACCTACACCACCTTCTTGTCCACCTGGTCAGCAATATATTAGTGGAAGATGTCAATGTCCTGCAGACACTATTTACGAAAACGGAAGATGTGTCCCAATTACAACCAGACCAACTCCACCTTCCTGCCCACCAGGTCAGCAGTATATCAGTGGAAGATGCCAATGCCCTGGAGGTACGATTTACAAAAACGGAAGATGTGTTCCAATTACGACCAGACCAACTCCACCTTCCTGTCCACCTGGTCAGCAATACATTAATGGAAGATGCCAATGTCCTGGAGGTACTATTTACGAAAATGGAAGGTGTGTTCCAATTACAACCAGACCAACACCACCCTCGTGTCCACCAGGTCAACAATATATTAGTGGAAGATGCCAATGTACGGGAGGTTACGAACTAGTAAATGGTGAATGTTTACCTGGTTACACATATACAACTCCAAAAACAACATTCACATATCCCACAAAACCAACTATTTCGTGTGCTGGTGGTTTAGAATATATTAATGGCAGATGTCAATGTCCAACTGGGACAGTCTACGAAAGTGGAAGATGTGTTCCAATTACAACAAGACCAACACCACCTTCATGTCCACCAAGTCAACAGTACGTCAATGGAAGATGCCAATGCCCTGGAGGTACGATTTACGAAAACGGAAGGTGTGTCCCAATTACAATTAGGCCAACTCCACCTTCCTGTCCACCAGGTCAGCAGTATATCAGTGGAAGATGCCAATGCCCTGGAGGTACGATTTACGAAAACGGAAGATGTGTTCTAATTACGACTAGGCCCACTCCACCTTCCTGTCCACCAGGTCAGCAGTATATTAGTGGAAGATGCCAATGCCCTGGAGGTACGATTTACGAAAACGGAAGATGTGTTCCAATTACGACTAAGCCCACTCCACCTTCCTGTCCACCAGGTCAGCAGTATATTAGTGGAGGATGCCAGTGCCCTGGTGGTACGATTTACGAAAATGGAAGATGTGTACCAATTACGACTAGGCCAACTCCACCTTCCTGCCAGCCTGGTCAGCAATACATTAATGGAAGATGCCAATGCACTGGAAATTACGAACTAATAAATGGTGAATGTCAACCTGGTTACACATACACAACGCCAAAGACAACATTTACATATCCAACTAGACCTTTTTGTCCTTCTGATCAGGAATACGTTAATGGAAGATGTCAATGTACAGGAAATTTAATTTATAAGAATGGAAGATGTGTACCACGTACGACTATACCTACACCACCTTCTTGTCCACCTGATCAGCAATATATTAGTGGAAGATGCCAATGTCCTGGAGGTACGATTTACGACAACGGAAGATGTGTTCCAATTACGACCAGACCAACTCCTCCTTCCTGTCCGCCTAGTCAGCAGTACATCAACGGAAGATGCCAATGCACTGGAAATTACGAACTAATAAATGGTGAATGTCAACCTGGTTACACATACACAACCCCAACGACACCATTTACATATCCAACTAGACCTTCTTGTCCTTCTGATCAGGAATACATTAATGGAAGATGCCAATGTACAGGAAATTTAATTTATGAAAATGGAAGATGTGTGCCACGTACAACTAGACCTACACCACCTTCTTGTCCACCTGGTCAGCAATATATTAGTGGAAGATGCCAGTGTCCTGCAGGTACTATTTACGAAAACGAAAGATGCGTTCCAATTACGACTAGGCCAACTCCACCATCCTGTCCACCTGGTCAGCAATACATTAATGGAAGATGCCAATGTCCTGGAGGTACGATTTACGAAAATGGAAGGTGCGTTCCAATTACGACTAGGCCAACTCCACCTTCCTGTCCACCTGGTCAGCATTACATTAATGGAAGGTGCCAATGTCCTGACGGTACGATTTACGAAAATGGAAGGTGCGTTCCAATTACGACTAGGCCTACTCCACCTTCCTGTCCACCTGGTCAGCATTACATTAATGGAAGGTGCCAATGTCCTGGCGGTACGATTTACGAAAATGGAAGGTGCGTTCCAATTACGACTAGGCCTACTCCACCTTCCTGTCCACCTGGTCAGCAGAACACTAATGGAAGGTGCCAATGTCCTGGCGGTACGATTTATGAAAATGGAAGATGCATTCCAATTACGACTAGACCTACTCCTCCAACCGTTTGTCCACCAAATACTCAGTTGTATAACGGAAATTGTATCCCAACACAGCCGACCGGTCCTAACGGTTACATATACGATAAGCCTGATGAACCTTTTGACTCATCGAATACAGTCTCCGTCAATTTAAAACCAACATTTACGACTGCTCCGCCCAATACTTACATACCACCAGTGACGACTGAGAGTACCGGTAGTACATTTAAGAATATCTACTTCACACCAGATGAAAGTAATATTAATATCAACGTCGTCAACAAGTTGACAACACCTCCCCCTCAGTATGTATCAGGATGTGCTGCGGCCCTTAAATGTGTGCAAGAAATTTATTGTACGCCAGAAGGTTTCATTTCGCCAGTACCAGTTGTTCTTGATAAGGAACAATTAGAAAATCGAGTTCCACTGGCGGTGAGTGATATTAATCAATATTAAACTAAGCACGCCTTCTTGTTCTATGGTTGTATTATAATTACAGAACTGTACAATTCTGGACACGGCTTCTGAGGGAAAATGTTGCAGAGATCCTAACTACAAAGACCCTTGGCCATCAGCAAATCTAGTTAATGGAATAGACAATGGTCAGTACAAAGAAGACAACACGTTAGGCCAATACTTCCCAGATAAACAGAGGAGCGTCAGATCAGGAGCTTTTCCGAACCAAAGGAAGAAATTGGAAACTCAATCGATTTGTGGAGTTAGAAACTATGTAAGTGTGTTTTGTTCAAAATATTGGCCAAAGATATCTTGAGTCTACAAAGACAAAATGTATATTCTATGTTCTAATATTGAATGTCTGTTTTAGAATACCCAACCAAAGGCGAACAGTCCACCGGAAATGAATTTCGCAGAAATTCCATGGCAAGCTATGATTCTGCGTGACTCGTCTAGGTCTTTACTTTGTGGAGGAAGCATAATCAGTCCTAATGCTATATTGACGACGGCTCATTGTGTAGATGGGTAAGTATTAGTAGCTTAGATAAACAGTCTTGACTTCTGTAGTGGTGGTTTTATTTATATGTAAATGAACATATACTGTGATAAGAAATTGTTTTGAATGTAATAAATGATAGAACAGTTGCAAGAAAACAATACATTCTTGAATTGTTCGTTATTCTTTCCTATATGTTTCATCAGTTTAGTTTGGGTTTATAGTTGTAAATTAGTATATTAAAATGCTGGGAGTTCATAAACAACCAAATTATTTCGAACTAGGCAATTTGAGAGAATTGAACGGCTGGACAACAAAATACTGGTTTTTCATTTCGTGGTATCGCTAGATAGATGCAAAGAAGAAATATTACAGTTATTTGTTGTTTGTTGTGATTGGTATAATTAGGTAGGCAAGAGTCTAGATGAGACTCTTGATGAACTAGAAGTACCACTGGAAGAGAATATTGCAAACAAACTGTATTTGCAAGGATCGGCATAGCCTTTTAAGATCTGTGCGAACAGTTTTTTCGGCAGAGATAGGCTGTAGAATAAAAATGGGTTTCCATATATTTGTTTGTTTGGTTTTCTATCGCCCAAAACTAGTAGTGTGTGATACTAGTTCTGTTAGTGGATTGAAGATTTGGGTAAAATTAGTATAGAAGATAGGTCCCCTCTTTGGCAGAATATCTTCGAGGCAGCAAAAAATACTGCTACAGCAAGAAATTTTACTGAATTACAAAACTTTAAAATTCACTGCAAAATTTTGTTTGTTTAAATTAGACTTGTCATATGAAGTTTATATGTGACTCGCTGTGACCGCCACTTCGGTTTATCATATCAAATTCATTGCGTTTTGTCATCACGAGAAATTGATTGGAAATTGAGTTAAAATAATTCTTCCTTGTAATAATCTCATTGTTTGTAAATGTTATTTGTCAAAAGAACTCCTGCTTACGCCCTGTACACATGTAATTCCTTGTAAACTAACAGCGTAAATACTGTCACTGTTCAGTGAGAAATGAATCCATTTCAAACTTCTTGGTTCCCCTCAGTATGCCATACTCTTCGCAATGGCGATTTCATACACATATTGTATACCGTGTGGCCGCCGTTCATAGCGCGATGCATGTATTAGTAACTACTGGTCGACTATAAATGGGCGTGCCAACTTGAATTGCCACACCGACAGCGGGCGTATAAGTTATACCACAGACAATACTATACAGACAAACCGTCTTTAAACATTATTAGGCAGCGCTAAAAAGAATGCAAGCGTTAGGCGTCGCCACTGTATTTTTTAAATTCCACGAGCAAACTTTAGGTGGCACCACCAAAGAGGATTATGCTGACTTATTACTTTTAACCGATAGATGTCATTTTGTTTAAGATTAAGAAAACAAAATTTAAATTTTAGAATTAAATAAAATATAAATTCAAATATTCCATTTTAGAGACTTTTGAATATTACCCAGTATAAATATTTAAATAATATTTATAAATATACAGCATTTTTAATGGGCAAAATAAAAATAAAATAACTTGGCTAATATAGATAGAGATAGATGGATGGTACGTACTTCTTCCAAACCGAACTTCAGAAATTGCACCAGACAGACACAGTTCCCAAAAGTAATTTATGACCGCGAAAAAAATTTCTTTTACACAGTCCCGTGCCCGGACGGTTATAAAAAGAGTTAATGTAAATAATGAATAAATTCTGGGGAAAGAATATGATTTAAAAAGCTTTAAAATCCAAATACATTGGATGTTATGATGCTTTACACTTATTATGATATAGAACACAGGCAAGAATAGAGATGCATAGGTATATACAGGGTGAGTCATCTAATAGGGTAAGGCCGATTATGCCTTTATGAGTAAAGATATTTCGAAGCGGTTCTTTCCTTGTGATAGCTGTTCATTAGGAGCACATTTATAAAATAATATACAGGATGTTCCATTTGAAAAAATTGGCTTTTTTGCAAAAACTATCAAAAGCATATCAAAAAACGACAATAACTCTGTAATAGTCACTTTTACTGTATTAACGTCTTACATGTTTCTGACACAAAATTTAATAAACAATTCAAAAATGAACTGATATACAGGCTGTTCTATTTAAAAAAAATAACTTTTATACAAAAACGTGTCATCTAATTTTAATCCAGTTTCCTGCACTTGCAGTTAGTAACTGTAAAAAAATAGAACATGCTTCTATTAGGACCTCTTATTGTAAACACTATTGGAAAAAATTTTGTCCATCTAATACGTCGTTTTCGAGAAATATAATTTTATACAAACATTGAATTTTTCAGAAAAATGGGAATAAGTCAAAAACTTTCCACTTTAGGCCTATACTATCTTATAACTTTTTGACTAAAAATAATACGGGGAATTCAAAAATGCAATAATATATGTTCCATTTAAAAAACTATAACTATGGTTAGCCACCAAGTTACGGAACACTCTGTATAATACAACATATTTTTAAAATGTGTCCCTAATGAACAGCTACCACAAGAAAAAAACCGTTTCGAAATATCTTTACTCGTAAAGGCACAATCGGCCTTACCCGCGTAGTTGACTCACCCTGTATATAGATAAGTACATAATAATGATCAATTATTAAATTTTTCATACTTTATATTAATAATAATAAAACAATGAAATTCGATTATCCATATAGAGATTATTTAATATTTGTGACTTTTTTATAGTATAAGTAAGTATTGTTATGATGAAAATTTTCGACCTCGAGTCCCCTGATACCGTTAAAGGGATTTTTAAAAAATGTCTGTGTGTCTCCTGTCTCTCTGTGTCTGTGTGTGACGGTCTATAGCGGTGAAAGCGCTATAGATATCAATTCCAAATTTTATATTTACGTGTTAGTTTTTCAGTAAAATCGGTAGACCGGAAGTAGTAGTTTACTTCAGTGAAGAAATTGAATTTTGCCAATATTTCTTCACTTACTAAGTTTAAACAAATTTATAAAGAATTCAAATGTACTCAAAATTAAATTGGAGAAGAATTTTATTAAAAAAGTTTTTCGAAATTCCTACCGGAAATATGCCTTTTACTCTTATCGAAAATAAGTTTTTTTCGAATATTTCGCTAGTTATGCTTTTTAGACAGGTACGTTACGAGTATAAAAGTATTTAGAACTTAATTTTCAATACCTTTTGTATAAAAAAAATTTCAAAATTCGGACCGGAAGTAACACTTTTATAGTTATCGAATAACGAGTTTCTGCAAATATGTCGTTAATGATGCATTTCATATATATTTGTCAAGAGTACAAAAGTATTTAGAGCTGGATTTGCAATGTATTTGGCATACATGACATTTTAAAATTCGGACGAGAAGTAACACTTTACTCTTAGCGAGTAGCACTTTTTTTATAATATATATCTTGCAAAGTATGCGTTCTATAGAAATTTATTAAGGCAATAGAAGTACTTAGAATAGGATTTTGAATAATTTTTAATTAAAAAAAATCTGAAAATTCTATAATTTGATACGCTAATACATATAAGAAAGTAGTGTGGTGGCCACACCTCATTTTTTATTCCTAATGTTTTGTTGAGTCGCTATGACTTCAGGTAGATCTCTAATCGGTATATTTCTTGTGTAACGCGAGGCTACTTGTTCTAGAAGTATACAGTTATGCATAGGCGTAACTAGACCTTGACCATAGGGGGGGTCACTGCAAAGATATGCCATGATCGTCCATTTTTCAAACCCGTTTTCTTTCGCATTTGTCAGTACTGGTAGTAGTTCTATTCCTTTCCATCAGAGTGTGTAAAAATAATACATTTGTCAAGACTTTTTAAAAAGTACTTAATGACCCAATTTTTCTTTTCTTTTTTATGATGGGGGCGGGGGGTTCTAACCCTCAAACCCCTCCTCCCCTGGTTACGCTTCTGCAGTTGTGAAAGTTTGGAAGTCACAGACGCTAAATCTAGTTTGCAAAGCATTTGCAAATATGTTTTAATGGATTGTTGCAAATAGTGAAAGGAGTGCTACAGCTGTTACAAGGAGAAAAACAGTATATGTTAACTAGTCGGTTAAATCAAGACGTAATTGAAAATTTTTTCTCGGTTGTTCTACAAAAAGGTGGTTATAATCGTAATCCAACTGCAAGGGGGGGTCGCCATTAACTCACTGATGAAGCCATCCCTCAAGTGCAAATTATGAACCTGACACTGACGAAATGATGGAAATAATGTCTCTACCCGACTATGATGAAGTCCACTGTGAATTCTCTTCTTTTTCTTCTTCTTCTTCCTCCTCTTCTTCTTTTTCTTCATCGTCACCAGTTAAGGAAATGTCAACGTTAACTGGGCCGACTACTGAAGCATATCTACAAGAATGCGCTATTGTTTATTTTGCGACCTATTTAATTAGAAAGTGTTTGGAAGAATTTAATTGTTTGTCGTGTAAACTATTTTCAACAACAAACTTACACTTGAACGACGCTACAAAATTACTTATTTTGCACAAAACTTACGGTAACATAAGCATAAAATCTGAACATGGTCTTACAGCACGAGCGCCAGAATTTATTGACATTATCGATAGATGTTTGTCACTATTTGAAAGATATTTTACTGCCATTTATTATCAAAAGAAATTAAAAACCAGATTACTGAAAAAGATTTATAAAAACTACCAAAGTACTGGGCATAACTAATTAATTTAAATTAAAGTATACAGCTTGAGCGCGCGGGGTATGATCACCCGATACCAGTCGATATTCTTGGGACGTATATTCGGAAAATTGATCTCCGCCAGCTGTGTTCGCCAGATATAGATATTTAGATCAGTTGCATACTGGCTGCAAAGAGGAATGCACGTAGGTTTTTGTGTTATTTTATGGTATTTCTGTTATACTTATTTATAGTTTTTTTTTACCATGAAATTTCTATTTATTTATTTTTCTCTAGACATCTTAGTTTATTCTGCAGATGTTTCAGGCGGGTTGTTTTTATTTCATTCTAAAACCCAGTTGTACTGCTATAACTATTTACACAACTACATTATTATTTAATTTCATAAGGATAATCATAATTACGTTATAAGTATTACAATCTTCGCGTTATTATCGACTTAGTTATCTAAGCAATCGTCATCACTTAAAGAGAAAATTTAATTTGTTCTTTTTGTCAATCTGCGAAAAAATAATTAGATCACTATGAGTTCGAATATGAGCAGGCAATGCTAGTATGTTGTGCCGTAACTCTAATATGTATTATCGGACCACGTTTAGATGCGAGTTTACGTATACCATCGGGTGATCATACCTCGCGCGCTCTTGCTGTATATAACAAGATCACTGTATCAACGATATAATCAAATAATAAAAAAGGATAGAATGTTATATACTTCAGCAGCTCGCATTAACTGCCAGAAAATCTTCGACGCCGTAGTACTTCCTCTCCATCAACAGCCCTTTGACCCTTTTCTTGAACTCGTCAGGTGGTAGGTCTTAAAGTTTTTCCTTCAAGTGGTATTGTATAGGTACGAAGTGCTGGTTGCGTGTGCGAGTATTTAGTAATCCAAATAATTCTTAATTACTCACTCTGTGACATATTCCGGAAATTCGAAAAATTCTTAACAATACACGCACATGTCGTTTTAGTTTCACTTTTGGGTGTGTGAAGTTAGACCTCTTTTTTCGGAATTCGGAATTGTGACGGTTGTTCCAGGTTGCTCTAAATTGGTTCTCAATTGTTCCAAAGTATTTCAAAAATAAATCATAATCGGCCGAAAAAATGGGAAAAACAAAACAATTTTTTGCCAGGGCCCCTTTTTTCGAAAATCAAAATTCTGACGGTCGTTCCAGGTTTGTTTTAAATTGTTCCAAAGTATTTAAAAAAAATCTTAATTGGCTGGAGTTAATAGGAAAAGAGATTTTCTTATAGCCCCTCTTTTTGAGAAAATTAAAATTCTGTTTCAGGTTGTTCTAGATTTGTTCGAAACACTGTTCTAATACATCAAGACCGTATCTTATATATCAAAAGATATTGCCAAAAAACTATATCCAAAAGTGAGAAGTTGGCCCCCCTTTTTTCGAAAATCGAAATTCTGACGGTTGTTCTAGGTTATCCTAGGTTTGTTTTAGATTGTTCCAAAGTATTTCAAATAAAAAATCATAATTGGCTGAGTTAATAGGAAAAATGAGGTGTGGCCACCACACGACTTTCTTATACGTATGAGCGTTTCAAATTATAGAGTTTTAAATTTTTTTTTATACAAAAATTAATTAAAAACCCATTATAAGTACCTCTATTCTCTTAATAAATCTCTATAGAATGCATACTTTGCCAGATATTCGAAAGAAAGTGCTACTCGCAAAGAGTAAAAGTGTTACTTCCGGTCCGAATTTTGAAATTTCGTTTATACAAAAAATATTTCAAAACCAACTCTAAATACTTTCGTACTGTTGACAAATATTTATAGAATGCATAATTTACTACATACCTATTGGCAAAAAATAGCTATTCGATAAGAGTAAAACTGATACTTCCGGTCCGTATTTTGAATTTTTTTTATACAAAAGATATTTAAAATTAAGTTTTAAATACTTTTATATTCGTAGCGTACCTGTCTCAAAAGCATGACTTGCGAAATATTTGCAAAAAACTGATTTTTGATAAGAGTACCTAAAAGACCTACTTCCGGTATCAATTTCGAAAAACTTTCTGACAGTCGTTTCAGGTTGTTCTAGGTTTGTTCTAAATTGTCCCAACGTATTTCAAAGAAAAAGTCGAAATTGGCCAAGATAATAGGAAAAAACGATTTTGCAAGGGGCGGAATGACTTGCACTTTCTGCACATTACAGTGTTCAAGGAAGTTTTTGTATGATGCAGTTCAATAACAATACTTTATTGTGATTTATAATAAACATCTAATATAAGCAGGGTTCATTAAATATATATTTTCTCAAGTAATATAATGTTCTATTATTACAAAATGATATTGTTACCAAATACTGATAAACTATTACAATGAAAAAATCAAAACTGGCTGAGGTAATAGGAAAAATCGATATTTTTTCAGTCCCCTTTTCTTAAAAATCGAAATTCTGGCGGTTCGAAAATAAAGTCATAACCACCGATATAAATAAAATTAAAATCAAACAAAATGCTGTTATTTTATTTTGTGAATAAGCCTAGACACTTTTTCTTTTCATGTTTTTTTTTCTGTGAAGAAAAAACACGTATGTCGGAGTACGGTACAAAAATACAACTATATGGGGTAGACTCTGTCGCTCCTTTCGTTTTCTGCACGCCCGCTTCGTAATGGATTTGTCTAAACGTCCTAACAAGCTGCACTATTTAGAAGAAAATGCGCTCTCTCTACGCACAATTCGCACGAGTGTCATCTCGTATGTAATAGTGCGAACTATTTCTGTGCAGAAATTTGCCAAACTCGATGGCATTTCAACATGAGATAAATTTAATTTGCGTATTCGCACTATTAGTGGCCTCTTTTGGCGTATTATTAAACTAAATATAGAGTTGCCGTTTGCTAGGTAAGGACGGTTTGTCTGGAAGTATTGACTGTGGTTATACGTATAAATGTATTCGTAGGCAAATCAAGTGAAGAGCAGTGTAATAGGTATTGCGTTCCCGTTGTAAGTAATTGTTTGTAGTTGTTTGAAGCATCAGATAATCACTGATAATATGTCAGTGAAGTAACTCATCACAGCTTCATAAACAACATAAAAGAGCAAAAATAAATAATAAATAACTCCTAGGTGGATAATGGTGGGAGGTGGTGGGTCCAGAACTGTCCAATCATCAATACTGATCTCTGCCACTTCTTGCTGCAATCATTGCATTTAACAGCGTAAACTATATGATAGGTTTGTCTATTGGGTATAGAGATCTTTAATTTTCTTGCACGAAAGGACTATTTTTAAATTTTTACTTTTAAAAAACGTTTAGTTTTATCTGTGAGAATGGATATGTAATTTTTCATTTGTTTACTTTAAATTGTAAAGCAATGTGCATGGCTAGGATTACATTTAATAGTCGAAAAGATTAGTTTATTTATTAGATGTATTCAAAGCTTTTATTAGATTTATTTTGTATTTTATTGATATGAAGAATTTAGCAGTCCATAAAGGCAAATTTGCCTTTGCTAAACAATATAATAAAATTACTCATATCCACAGTTTTATAAATATGTTTGTCTTGCAGCATTCCACTCAGATAAAGTGCCCAATAAATAATTTGCGGCTAACACTCGTTAAATTTAACGTATTCTGCATCATTTTTACAAGAATATATCTATTACAGTTTAACATCAATCTCGTTGGACGGTTTTATGTAAATTTTTTGAGTCTGCTGTTAAATGAACCTTTTTATACATCTTATTCATAACGTGTAGTGCACGAAACATAATTTAAGTTTTCTTCAATTATAATTCCTTCTAATTTCTAGGCTACTTAATTTACAATTGCTACCCACTATCATGTACTTTGATTTACTAGCATTAATATATAATCCATTATTATAAAGCCACATGTGTGACGATGTTAGTTTTTTATTTATTTAATAATCATTTGACCTAAATTATCTCCACATACCTATGTATGTACAGTACATACAATCATATATCATTGTGTAGTCCGCGAAGATACAAATATTGTACTTATAAAAAAATCATTTACTTACATGTTAAATAATAATGGGGTCAATACCGTTCCTTGAGGAACACCAAAGCTCATTTTTAATGAATTTGATAAACAGCAATTATATTTACTTTTTGCAGTCTATCTGTCAAATATGACTTTAACCAAAGTCCAACCTTTGTTTACTAATTAATAGGTAAATGTCAATAGTTTCAGAAGTTCTGCACAAATCCAGAAATATTTCTACTTATCACAAATGACCATAATTACAATCTCACAGGAATGATCGTTACTAAACCCTGATTGGTTAGGAATAATAGTGTTGCTTTCATTGCAGTATGTAATCATATATTTGATTTTTTACAGATATTTTTAGTATCATTTCAATACATAACCTGTATTAATTGGACGAAATTCTTTACATACTTCTACCCAGATTTATTATTTCCAAAATTTTGACCGAAAATAACAGTTTTCTCTTATCGAATATTTCGCATATTTATTAAGCTTTACAAACATGTAAGAAAGTAATATTATAGGGGAAAACAACGTTCGAAATATTTCAGCACCTGTTTCTGAACTCGCTTATATGCGGATACAATATTGGACTATTTCTGCAGCTAAGGAATTATATAATTTTTGAAAATTAAAATATTTGACTGTTTTTGTATTTACCCTTGCAAAATGTCTCTAACCTCCCCCTATATGGGAGGCATGATACAATATCTGGGAGGTTTGATACAATACAGATTTATATATTAACTGAAGCAATAAGAACAAAGTATTTTATTTCTTATAAACTCAAAAGATTACATTCATAAGTTAATATATACATAGATTCAAAAATTCTATCTAGATTTGTTTCTACAAGTGCAAATACACGTAGAATAAAAAAAAATAGAATAGGTATGAATAAAAAGTAGACCTTTAATTAAGACACAATTCACAGATAAATGTTTTTATGCCTCTATCGACACCAGCGCATGCAGAGTGGCACCATTTTAGACAACTTTGACAACGAATCCAATTTTCACCTGATATAGACATGGAGTATAATGAATTGGAATAGATGCAAGCAGCATCTTCCTCATCATCAGATTCAAAATGTGGCTCTTGGTCACTGTCATTATCAGTCTCAACAAATTTTCTACCTTGCATTTTCTTGACATTTCTAACTAAACCTGTCTTTTAGGCCAACCCTCATTAGCTCCTTCTGCTAAAGCTTGTTTAAGATTTTCTTTATCAGTGAATAAGTTGCGTTTGCCCTGTTGAGCCCTTGTTCGTTTTTCTTTCCTTTCTAATCTAATTCTATGTTCGGCTTCAATAGCTTCCTTTTCTGAAGTATCAGTTCAAATTCTGGTTTTTCCAAGATTTTTTCTTCCTGTTTTTTTTCCGTGGTAGTGCTTTGGGAAACGGACGAATCTCCTCAGGACTTTTAATCAGATCAGATGCCTTGCTTGTCCCTGGTCTTACACTATATGAAGGAATTTTTGATTTGCTTAGAAGTAAATCTTGTGACTCTTGATAAGAGGTACCAGGTTGACCTGCTGCATCGATATTTAATCTTTCGGGTTCTACTTCAGCGATTTCAGCTTCTGCTACATAGGTCCGATTTGTAACTTCCGCTCCTGCAAATTCGAGCTCGCCAAATAAATGTGGATTAAATGGGTAAATTCCTGTTGGGGAGAATCCCTTAGTAATATTGGAATGTGAAAAGGCTCTAGCATAAGCAAGCCCAACTAATTCTGATACATTTTTTAGAGAAATTGTTTGTCCTGGGTGGTTAACCATCCATGCATCCGCTTGCTCATTATAATAACGTTTAAATGGGCCAAAGACAGAAACATCTAGTGGTTGAAGTCGATGACTTGTGTGGGGTGGCAAAGTTAATAAACTGACACCATTTAATTTGCAAGTGTGTAAAGCTATAGGCGAAATGTGGCTATTATGATTGTCTAATATTAACAGACATTTATTTTCTTTAGAACACTTTGCATATTTTATAAAATGATCTAGATATTTTATAAAAATATCTGCGGTCATCCAACCACTTTCATGCGTCTCCGCAATGGAACCCGGAGGAGCACCTTCGATCATGTAATCCTTTACCCTGACACGGGAAAATATAAAGAAGGGTGGCACGGAATTTCCCAAAGCATTTATAGCGCAACATACTGTCACAAGTGTGCCACGTTCCGCAGAAGTTGTTTTAGAAATTTGTTTTTGATCTTTACGGGCAATTATCTTCTGGGGTTTGTGCGCAGTGGTAACCCCAGTTTCGTCCAAATTATACATATATAGATTTTGGACCAAAATTTTCTCTTTCAAATAAAATGCGTAAGTTATTATAAAATAATTGTACGTTGTATCGATTGAATGCAATCGAGCCTAAGCTAGTTACTTCAGGAGTTCGTAAAGATAATTGGGGATGACGTACCATAAATCCTTTTAGCCAATCGTATGAAACTGATTGATTAACTTTCCAGTTATCTGGTATTTTTTTCATGTTTTGTTGGCCAAATTGATATACAAATTTTCTTGTTTGCTTAGGCGTTAGGCCGTAATAAAGATATGCTGAAGTTAACAGGTAGTCCATCAAAAGGATTTCTTCTTCAAGCGAGAATATTTGTGAAGTGTTAAAGTTTGACACAAAAGAAATATTTCTGTCTGTTTTATACTTCGCAGCATATCGAGATAGAGTCATATTATCAATTTTATATTTTTTGGCGGTAGTTCTTATGGGTTTATTCTCATTGACTACCTCTAGGACGGCGCTTTTTAAATCGTCAGGCGAGATCTTCTTCCGATTTTTAGATACCCATTTAAACGGCATCTAGAATATAATAAATGCGTCTTAACTACAGCTCAACTATTGCCGTGTGAGACCACAATTTGCAAATAATCATTACGCAAATAAATATAAGAGTTGCACAGAGAAAGGGAGGTTTGATACTCGTATCAATCCTCCCGAGGCCAAATGTATCAAACCTCCCCGAATGACAAATTTATAAAATCAGCACAATATTGAAAACAAGCAATTCGATTTTAGAAATACCAGCACTTGTGCCATACTTTAAACTAATTGCAGATTCGCGTAGAACCAATGAAATTTTCAAATTGTTCTTTTGAAAATCATAAAATCTTACGTTAGCTAAGGGAAAACTTACATTGAACAGTAGGAAAACACAAACTAACCTCTAAAACTGTCACTTTACCTACGTTTATTTCTATATTGCATATTAGACTAGTGCGTTAAATGCAACCCTCCCTTGTTCCCCTACCACTGAAATAAGAAATTTATAAATGTTACAGAATCGAATCGCGAGATATTCTAGTCAAAGGTGGCGAATGGAAATTGGGTGTTGACGAGGAACCTCAGCCATTCCAAATAGTGAAAGTGGCAGCAGTAGCAAGACATCCGAATTACAAAGTTGGCAATTTAACGAACGACATGGCTCTTCTAATACTCAGCGAGAAATTACGTTTGACCGGTAATGTTGGATCCGTGTGTCTTCCATCCACGGGCGAAATCAAAACTGATAAGTGCATAGTCACTGGCTGGGGCAAAAAGATACTTCAAGGTAATAAATACATACTTACTTCTTTTATGAGAAATCTGAATGAATTCTATTTTCCAGTGCATCTGAAAAATGCTTTAATGCACGGCATTGATGTTGACGCCGTCGATGAGACGACTTGTCGAGAAGAATTAGAAAGGAGATATCCAGATGCTTTACTTAATTTCGGTCCGAATACTATCTGTGCTAAATCACAGTACGACCAATGTAAGGTAAGTTTACTTTTTCCAATTTATGTAGTTCTTTAAACTGAAGGAAGAATAGAACAAGAAACTTAATACAAAACTTGCGATGAAATGGTGGTTATTTTGGGGGGGGGGGGGGAGGTGCATGTTGTTGAATGATTAACGAGAAAAAACAAGTAAATTTATTAGCAAAATAATAACTTAGCTAAACCAGAAGCTGCTATACTTGCCATTTCTTTATTCACTACCATCTTTCCCATGGTATTCACGTCTGCGGAATATCTGCAGCTGTTGAGCAACAGTTATTCAACAAAAGAGATCAGTTATAGTGGTCTATAGAAGGATTTAAACACTTTCATTTTTGATGTAATTTTATTTCTGTTCAGAAACTAATTGTTAAGGAGTAGTACAGTTTTATTGCCTTTTCTACTCTTCTGTTTATTTCAATTTATTTCATTCCCTTGTCGTCTGTTTGTTTATAAGTATTGAAAAGAGTTCTTGTTTATTAAAATTTTTGGATGATTGTTATTATTTTATTGCTTGTCCTTCCCTTTCCCAGAATTTTACATAATCTCTCTCGTGGTATCTTGTCAAACGCGATTTTTAAGTAAATGACGCCGAGATATATTTTTCTTTACCTCCGACTTGATTTTTTATTAGCGATTTATGGTAAACACATAGTTTTTACCACTTTATGCCTTTTCTACTACTATTCTTACTTTTTTATCTATTAATTTCTTTAATATGCTCAACAGTGTGACTACATCCCTGTAGTTATTACATTGAGAAACAACAAAGGTCCAAAATTAGAACCTTGCGGAACTCTACATGTTGGGCGTGTTAACCGTTTTATGCTGTCAGTTCGACAATAAAAAGTTGTCTCAAAACCCAAAAAAAAAATATGGGGTTGCTAATAACATCGAGATTACTAGTACTTCCACAATTTACAACACAGCATGTTACAGGTATCTTTCCCTATGAAACATTTACAAAGGAAACAAAATAGGTGAAAACAAGTTTATTCACGTTATCTAAGTAATGCACAATCAATTGAATTAATATGCACGTTATTGTAGAACAGAAATATTACTTAAAAATGGATCAATAAGTATGTAGGAACATTTATTAGCATGGCCATAATGATTTCAATTTGACAGCATCTTTGACAGACCTGGAATGGTTTTTCTAGGTTATATTACTCGAGAGGAACATTTTTCAACATATCAAATTTGACACCAATTTAATTCATTGGCGCATGTAGGTTGCTAAAGCGGTTCAACTAGAGAAGTTTTTGACGTAATTTGGGCAATTTTATCTTTTTTTCAATACGGTATAGTGAGGACATGATATTAGCTACGAAATTGACAAATGAATGCATGACATTTACTAATTTGCTTTTCAGCTGATAAGCGTACGTTGTTGATGCTATTCAGCTTAAAATATGTTCAATAAAAGTGACTTGGTGATGATTTAAGAAAGAGCTTAGAGATATGATTTTTGAATTGGGGGAATGCCAAAAAATAATTTACTAGCCCAGTGAGTTACCGATAGAATTAAGTGGAAGGAATATATAGGCAGATGCGCTTGAAGGGTAGTGGACACTTTTATTGCTAGTTATCCAAAAAGGTCGACTTCGGGCCTATAGTATTTTACTAATTTTTGACTAAGAATTGAACAGAGAAAACAAAAATGCAATAATGTACAAAGTATTCCATTAAAAAAAATAACTATGATCAGTCACCAGCTTATGGAACACTCTGTATAATTCATAATCAATTCAGAAGGTGCTCTAATAAATCACTGTAACAGAGAAAAAAGTGTTTCAAAAAAGCTTTATTCATGAAGGTAGAATCTGCTTACTCCACGGAAACAACTCATCTTTTTGAATTTACAACTTTTTGGATCATCAGTTGTCTAAAACCTATTAAAACGTAATAATAAAATTTCAACTTTCTTTAAGTTTCTCTACTTTTTCTGACGCCTGGAAAATTGCGAGAATTACACCTGTCTTCAAGACTGGTGATCGGGCAGTTATCACTAACTATAGGCCCATTGCAATCCTTTCAAATTTTTCAAAAATTTTTTAACTTTGTATTCATTCAGGTCTTTATTCATTAATTAGGCAGAATTTGTCACCGTATCAGCATGGTTTTCTGGATGCGAGATCCACCGTCACCACTCTCTGCCATAACATGCAATTCAATTCGGATAGCATGGATAACAGAAGGCAGGTTGATGTGGTATGTACTGATTTTGCCAAGGCCTTCGATCGTTTGGAGCACACTATTCTTACTATGAAACTCAGAGCCTTTGGCCTCAGTGATGCTCTTGTTAACCTTATGCTATTCTATGCAAAAAATCGTTCTCAGTACATTTTTACAATGGACCCTCTTCTGTCACTTATACCGCTACGTCTAGGATCCCGCAAGTTTCTTATCTAGGTCCCTTAATATTCAATATGTTTATTAATGATATCACTTCCGTGATCAGTAGTAATAATCTGCTGTTCACGGATGATTTAAAGATTTTTTGTAGTATATCTTCGAGTTCAGTTTGTATTCGCATTCAGGCTGCCCTGGATAGCATCTTTCATTGGTGTACTACGAATAACTTACCACTAAATGCAGCGAAGTATAAATCTATGTCCTTCTCGCGCTGTATGGAATCATGCACTTTTGTCTATACTTTAAACTGCGTTGATTTGACGCGTGTTCAGACAACGCGAGACTTGGGCGTGATTTTTGACATGAGACACACGTTCTTTGACCACATAAACAATGTCACTTCAGCTGCATTGGGAATGCTGGGATTTATCGTCCGCAATTGCAGATCTTTTACCAATCCTGAATCAATAAAGACGTTATATTTCTCGTTGGTTAGGCTACGCCATGAGTATGCTTGTGCGGTGTGGTATACACTTTATCACTGTCCTATGCGGCAGCTTGAATTGGTTCAGCCTTCAACGTAAATTTGTTAAATTATTATGGAGTCGGGTTGACGGAGTTTATCTGTGTAGGACTGCTGACCAATGTCTACTATTACCCCGTTTCGAATGAACTTCACTCCATTTTAGGAGTATTGCCTCGGCTATATGTTTTTTCCTGCATTACTTCAAGAAATAAGATTCGCTCTACCCCGTCCTGCGTCGCTTCATACCTTTGCCTTCAATTTCATTTTTCCGAAAACTAATATCACCGTTAGATCACCTATTTATTCAATGTGTTCCGGTTTTAACAAGATCAGCTCACATTGTGATATCAACTACTCCAACAGTTGACAACAACAATTGACTGTTGCAAACTAAACTAGACACAATTAAATCTAATATATGATTATAAATGTTATTCTTATTATGAATTATGTGGGCACATTTCTATGTAATTTTTTAATTACAGGTCGATTACGGTAGCGCAATGGCTTGTGAAGATAGCAATGGACAATACCAACTTGTCGGTATTTACAGTTGGGACACAGGATGCAAATCCGATGACCAAATTGGAGCCTATATCAGACCAGATGTTAGTTGGATTCAGAAAGCTCTTAGGACATCAGCTAGGGAATTGCGAAAAATTGAAAGGGACTTTTTGTCACAATAACAGCAGGACTGACTTGGTTAAGTAAATATAGAAAAAAACATTAATGAAAAAAAAGAGATTCCCCAGAAAGCTAAACCAACAAAGAGCATTGATGTATTGAAAAATAATTAATAAATAATATCGACAGCTTTTAAGAAATACAACGATTTCTATCTTTTCAAACATAACGAAACTGCCTTATTGTTTTTTACGATACATTGTGATTCATTTTTTATTTTTTTATACTCAAGAAATCTTTTTTTTGTACCTATGTAAATTTCAAATTTTTTTTAATACTTTTTTTTTAAGTAATTAGTTTATGTATGTTTTTATAGTGAAACGAAAAAAATAGTTTATTGTGTAAATAAGTTATTTAAAATGTGTTAATTTTATTATATAAAAGTAAGTGCTTAAAAAATTGTAAAATACCTGTATTATAGTGTTAAATAAGTAAGCTTATATTTTTATATATGAAATGTTATTAAATATATATATAAGTAAATAAAGGATATAAATTTGGAAAAATAAAATCTGGAAAATTGTTTAAGAATAAATTAAAATATATTAAAGTTAATATATGTACTATCCCTACATGTTTTCATATAAATAATGACATTTTAAAAAAAATGCAGCAAAATAATTTGATTTCAAATTTTATGTCAACTACTTTCAAATAAAAATGTAACATAACTGATGCAATAAAATATAAAAGTACTTAAGTAAGATGATTCTGGTCTACTATTTTCGCACCTTTTCTTTCCGTATAACTTCCTTTTTAATAACTTTCATTTTAAAATTAATTCATCTCGAGTGCCTTTATGACAATGATGACAGGAAGATAGGAATTCAATAGAAACCAACTCGGCCATTATGATGTACTCTGTGCGCCCTGTGGGTATCTGTCAAATGATGAAATAACAAATAATTCAGTATTATGGATTGATATAGTAACCTCTAATTTGCGTATTATCAAAATTTATATTTTCAAATAAAATATTTATCACGTCAGAATTACAACGCAAAGCTGTAAGTTTGTTCCGACTTTCCGACACATATATGTAACCGGTTGAGAGAATCATGTACTACACTCAAATCGCTGAACAGATTCAGTGATCACGTTGGCTTGTTCCAACACATGTGCTTGGTTGAGAGAATTATAAAATGATCATAAACTAGTCTCTGATTGCTTCTGACACGTTTGCGATTTTATGCTGGTACAAGCTTTTTGACTGTTGAAAGTCATTTTCGCACTGGTAGATTAGAAAATTGACTATATTAGATTCTATAGCACTTGTCTGTGCAGAATGTATGTTGCCTACTTGAAACGTAAACCTAAATTTCTAAAAGACTGGACATGCGCCACGTTACTACTGCCACAGTATAGAGCTGTATAGACACAGTAGTTTCTCTCGACGTCGGCACCTTTGATGTTTGTGTCCCAAAATGGTACTGCGCATTCACGCACGCGCAACCAGAGCCGTTGTCAATTTTTCTATTCAGGAATAAACCAGTGGCGCAGAACCAAATCGTTTATAAGATAATTATGTTAATCTATTTTTAAAATGATGAAAAAGCTATATCAATAATACAAAAAACGAGGATAAAATACTGCTTTTTATTAAGTACATATTACACACGCATTTAAAATGTAATACATTATATAATATATACGTACAACACACAAAAAGGCTACTTTAACAATTCATCGATGGTGTTGTAAAATTGTTATTTTATTTGAATTCCCACTAACTTTGAAATTTCTATTGCAAAATTTTAAAGTATAAAAAATTCTTACACGAATAAATAGCTTTATCAAAAATTCAGTAGGAAAATTTTCGCAGGGATGTTTAGGTAGGTATATGATATTTCCTCCAACTTCTGTTTTAATTTAAAGCTAACATTTGGTTCGAAGGAAAATGAAGAAAAAAATTCACAGAAGGCTCTTTCCTAATGCGGTATTTACATATATATATACTGAAATTATGGTCGGGCGTTGCCAAATTAGTGAAGCTGTTTCACAAAGTTAGGACATGCCTTAAAACAAGTGTAAAATTTGAATTCATTCATTTTTGTGTTTTAAACGTATAATTGTTGGACAACAACGCTTTTCAAAACATTTGTGTCCCAAATAACCTACAAAATAAGTGAAGGCATTTTGGTCAGTTATATTTTCCCATTGTCGGTAATCAATCTTCGAAAATTAAATTTTGCGTTGGTGGTGGTGGATTTGTCATGAAGTTTGAGTAATTATTCACAACTACAATAAACAATATGCACATTTTAACAGTTGAGGACATTTTAATGCATGTGGGGATCTTACCGCATTGGTTCTTTCGAAAACCTGAAAAAGAAGCACAACAATAATGGGGCATTTTTGTTCCAAGTATTTGCGAAACGAAACACTACAATTATTGATAAAAAGTTATGCTGCGTGCACACTAATTATAAAAAACAATTTGTTTGTCAATAATGTTAGAAGTACGTCAGCATCCATTAAATTATATGGAAATGTTTCAAGGAAATGCACAATAATCAAACAAAAAATTTTGACACATTTTAAACACAAATTCTAAATTAATAATGTGTTAATAAATTTATTTGACGTTAATTCTAAATGCCAAAAGAATGTATAATTTAGTTTTACATATGCCTTGTTTAATTTGTGTACAACTACCCATTAATTTGTAAAATTAGTGTTCATAATAAATTGTTTGTCAAACATTTTGTATAATTGGTGTACACCCAACATAACTTACATTAACGGCCATTCACAAACCGCATGCCGAGCAGTCGCATCAAATAATCCCGCCAACTCAACAGCTGATGGCTGACTACTGCGCAGTCACGCACGCGTCGGTTTGCCCGTGGACAATTATTTCCCTCGAGAGAAACTACTGTTTCTATTACATAGCTATATACTGTGCTACTGGTTTGGTTGACATCCGAAACAAGGGCGTAACCTGGGGGCAAGGAGGGACAATCGCCCCCCCCCCGCTTGTATTTTGTCGGTGCGACATCTATTAGTTTACGTATGAACTACTTTCAAGAATTTTTGTTAAGTTTACTTGTTTTAATAACTCAAGAAATACATTAAATAATTGAAAATATCTTTATAAAAAATGATTTAACAAATATATCGACATTGCATATTACATTACATATTTAGAAATATAACTTTTGCTTAAAATAAGATCCTTCATTTTGTAGACACACATTTATACGTCTTTAGATAATTGAAAACATTTTGAACGATTTCTTCTGTTACAGCTACGAAAATAAGCCTCCACAATAAACTTATCTTGTTCTTCCGTAAATTGATGCATTGTTGATTTCAACGCAAATTAAGCAAACATGATAATGATACTCGTATAAACACACAAAAAAAATAACTTACAGTAACAACGAAATGTGCCTTTATTGCCTTGAGAAAGGCAGTTTCTAATATTCAATTAAACGCAGTAAACCAAGGGAAAACGAAACGACAAAAAGCTTATATGACTGACAATTATGTATAAATAACAGAATAATGGATTGACAGCCACTTTAGCAAAGTTATGTACAAACTAAATATTCATACTACAACGCAAACTCGTGCTAAAGTTGATAGGTTAGTTCAAACCTCCAGTTCTGAACGGTTCTAGAACTAGTGCGCATGTCATTTAAAGAAAAAGACTGTTCGGACCATGCAGTTCTGGAACTACAAATTCTGAGAACAGCTATAAGTATGCGATTAAACATTCAAATTTCTGCAAATGGTGGTTTATTGTTTTAGAAATTACTTCATCTACTACCATGTTCTTGAGTCTAGCAAGTGATTCTTTCTCCAAGAATAAAGTGCATGTAATTGTACAATTATAGGAATTTGCGAACATGTGAAAAATTAATTTATAATAATATATTCGTAGACAAGCCCACATATTTGTTAAACTTAGACAATCTATAGTATTTAGTATGTAAACTTATAATTTTTGATTCGATGTGTCTCCCTTGAGATTTAAGAAAAATAGAGGGATTCTGTGATATCAATATATTAGATATCCGAACAATCTATTATATGTATGTTTTTGCATCAGCCTGTTACGTCATGAAAATTATAATAAATTGCAAGTTAATTTGACCTTCCAGACTTGTATGACACAAAACGGTTAGAACAAACCTGATATATGGATGAAGCGGCACGGTCAACCTTTTACGATCTCCCTGTACATTCACGTGCGAACCTAACATATTTTTTTTATAAATTTGTAGCTTCTAGTTGATAATAAGTATATGTGACCATATATGTATTTACTTCGACCCCTAATATATCAAGGCCCCCAGCCCGAAAACCTAGTTAAATATATGTGCAGTATAAGAACAAAAATATTATACTTAAGCTATAAATCAGTTACAGAAGCAATTTAAATTGGCAAGCAATTATAATTAACATCTTACGAAATTAATTTAAATCATTATTTACGACAGAATGTTGAATGAAAATTTAAAATCTTCTTGATGAAAATCATGCAACAATTTATTTGGTAAATGATAGTTTTCGAGAATTTTGGAGTATGTTATTTTCACTTGAACTTTTGTAATTATTAACACACAATGTGTACAAGACGCCACACAGTGAATAATGTTTCTTTTAGCTTAGCAAAGTGTCTCGATTGGCAGTGGATGACCACTGTATAGCAGTTATAATACAGCCTTTTATTACTGATACCATGACCACAGATCAGATGGCCCATGATTAACAAATTTTTGTAGCCCTAAAATGGTTACGAACACCAGGCTACGCCACCGTCGCCCGGTTACTCCCACCAGAGGCGCTGAATATTTGATAAATTTATATAATCTGCAGTTTAGTTGTAATTTAAGAGATTGAAACCTACAATTGGTATTCTAGTTAACGACAGATGACGCTCCTAAAAAAAATATTTTAGGTAATTTATTTCGGTACTGAATAAGTTAGTTTACATATATTTTTTTCTGTTATTTGAAAATATTATAATTATTTTTATCTAATTATTGCCAAAACAATTTTTCTAAATATAGGATTCAAAATTTCATTTAATTCCTATCCATATGATCATAAGGCTTAAGGTCTATAGTCGCTTGCAATCATTTCTGCACAAAAAACTGTTACATCAACTATGCATACAAAGTTACTCTTGTGCACACTTTTTTTTTCTATTTATGTGATTTATTGACTATAAATTCCAAGAGCTCCTTCTTGGAGCAAGATGTTTGTGGGAATATAATTATAAAAAATGCAATGTAAGAATAGGATTCAATTTAGTTAACAAAATAGAAAATATCCTAATGTAAAAAATATATATAGGTATATAGCTCACATAATATACAGTGTATATGTTAAGCATTTAGTAATTGGTAATTGGTGTAAAGGATGAATTCGAATGTTTTCTATATGAACTATGAAATAAATACAGACTACACAGAAGTAGGTACTTTTATAAAGAAAGTAGGTATACAATAATGATCAAAGTAATTGTTTATTTATTATCTAATATTCTTAATTTTGGATGTTGCTTTTCGGGTGAGGTTTTTTTAAATGTTAATTTACCATTCTTAAATATCTTACAAATTATGAGTTTTTCAATTATAAATAATCTATGGGATGAACACATACTATTTTCATTTATCCATACACTTATTTGTCCTACAGCTGTTATTTTTCTTAAGAAACGTTCTCTTAATCGCTTCTTGCAACATATACTACTAAAATGTGTTTCGAACACAGTTAATGCTAAATTAACAATTTCCACAAATGTATTGGTAGGTTTTGTTAATCCCCTATCTACATCTTTCAACGAAATATTAGCATATGTTTTGTGTAATATAAATAGTTCATTGGTGTCTTCAAGTAATGAACTTGTGGTAAAGCTATTATTGCATATAGAGCAGTTATATGTTTCTAAACATTTTTTTGCTAAATAGCCAGCGAAATATGTAATTGAACAATGTTCTAAAGTTAATGGGTCATGTGATGAAGGCTCAATAATTGTAGTCGACTCAGGAGAATCCAAGGAGCTACTAGTGGCGGAAGAATCTGATTCCAGTAACATCTTGCCAGGCGTGAAAGATTGAACATCAAGAATTTCATCGGTGTCTGGTTCACAAGAAGATGTAGATGGTGGTGTCATTAAACTATTTATAGCACAACTTCTGAAAATTGTTCTTAAAGTCCTGGCACTAGGATTTCTATTATATCCACCTTTCTGTCGAAATGTGGAAAATAAATTTTCTAGTGCGTCCTGATTCAGTCTATTTGTTAGTATATATCCTCCTTCTTCGTTAAAAAATTGTAAAATTCCTTGAATAGTTTGTAATAAACCATTAAAGCACGGTGGTCTAGTTAGGGTTCCTTTAATGTGATCTATTTTTTTTAAAGATTTCAGCATTATTTTTGCTTCGTCTAGTGTTGAAAGAATAAGATTACTTTCCTCAGAGAGGCCGCATCGATATGGATTTGATGTATACAAATTCTTGCTATTTAATGAATCAAATAGTTTATCCATAAACTCTAAGAAATTTGCTGTATCTTTAGCCGATTCACTTTTTAATTCACCTGTATCAGCGCAAGTTCTTATAGCTGCGACCATTGTCTTACTAAAAACTTGGACAGCTAATTTTACACTCATTTTTTGAAAGTTATTGGGTGATATATGTGCATCTGTTATTTTTGTAAGTGCTCTGCTCTTCTTGTTCTTCTGATCAATATTATATGTGTTCTTTATGTCATTGAAAGAAATAATTTTATTATCCAAAACAAAATCGCTATTTAATAAATTATTTCGAAAACTCTTAAATAAATGAGGTGTATCGTATATAAAAAAAATTTTCCGTTTTCTGTGAATAAGAAATGGACAATCTGGTGTTATATTTAAATGTTTAACTAAGCTTTGATTGCTGCTACCCTGGTCGCATACTATAAATTTCGGAATAAGCCCACAGTCAAATAATTTTGATAAAATGCTTTTTATCAATATGATAAGATAGTGCACCTTTACTCCGGAATGTGAGAGAAAATATGCTAATGGTAACTTCCAATGCGAATGTATTCCTCTTGCCATAAAAACTAATGCATTTTTTGCAGTCAAATTTGACCTTCCGAGACTACCATAATCTTCATAACCCTCAACAACATCCATCTCCTTGGAAAATTCTAAACACTCCATTATTGACATTTCGTCAAAGCATAAAACACAGAATTTGTCTTTTTCTGGCCTCAGAGAAAATTTTGTTTTTATTTCATGAAATAATCTCGAATTTACCCCAGGCATAAATTTTGATGCTCCTAACCATCGCTTTATGGATGTAATACTTGGTAAAATAACTTTTTGTCGTAATAGAAATTTGTAAGCTGCTGGTGATTTAAAATACAATGTCAGTGCAAATTTTTGCTCATCAGCAGTCCATGAACGTCGTTTTGTTTTAAATTGCATACTTGCCACTGCCTTTGAATGTTGTGAGGGAAAATTGTAAGAACGAAGAAAGTATTCAGCAGTTAAATGTTGTTTTTGTAGTCTATTTTTTTCCCTCAGTGTTCGTATTTGGTTTCTTTTATTGCGTATAATTTTATTCTTTATAGCAATATCTTGTTTAATTTTTTTTGTTCTTGGAGAATCTCCTGGTGGGATTAAAGGCATTTGACAAATTTCATCTATATTTTGAGACTGTGACAATGAAGATGTTTCCAACAATGCTGGAGAGCACCGGCTTCTTTTTTTGGAGTAGACTTTTTGTGGTATTTTAACTTTTAATATAGGAGGTGATGCATTACCAACGCGTGTTTGCGAAGACGAAGCAGCATTCCCTTCATTATAGTAAGGCTCTGGTATGGCAAATTTTGTTAAACGATGTTTACTTTTAGGATCAACAAATGAGTCATCAGAAAAATGCACATCACATAAAAATTGATTCTTCAACTGGTCTACTTCTAATGTTAACAACCTTGCATTTCCTAAATAAATATATAATTAGTTTCTAATATTGTAAGTGGAAATTTACTTTGAGCACCTACCAGAATTTAATATCCTCCTCTGCAAGCGTTCTGAATCTTGAACTGGAAATTTAAACGTTTTCATCATTGGATTTTCCTTTTTTCGACGTTGACACGAATAATAAGCACACATAAGCGGCATAGTGACGCTCTTTTTTGCCTCTAATAAAGTAAATGGTTTCTCTAAATAAAAATAGTTTTAGTGTTACTTTTTTTATTCCAGAAGAACACGATGAAGTTTTCGGTAGGACATAAATCCAAAGTAATTATTGTGTGTCTGAAAATGCACTCTTTATATAATTTGTAACTATAATTTCTGCCTTGAAAAAATCACTATACATACTTATTTCTTTTTTTTAGTAGAATTGTTTAACTGCTTTAGTTGTGTGATTTAAATAAAAAATATATAAATATATATAGTGATTTTGTCAATTCTTCTAGTTAATCAATGTAATCAATAAGATGGAACTATTAATTATTTACTTACTATTTTTTCTTCGAGAATTTATATACCTATTTCAACTTATTATTTATTATATTCACACTTATTACGTCGGTATTTTGAAAATATTAAAATTTAAAAAGATACAAACTGCTACAATGAACAACATGGAACAACTAACTACATTAAATATTTAATATTACTCTGCAATTCCAAATAAAACAAATACAGTCATCCCCAACGCATAATGTGATAATACCTACTTTGATTTCTTTGAATACAAAGCAGTGTCTTTATTTCAAACCCAGACAATGCGCTCTTTGCAAACCATATTGAAATTGCATAAAAGTGTCTGTCATTTATAAAATATTCTAATAATATCATAAATACACATGCCTAAATGTATTTGGAATTATAAGGTAGATATTATTTCTATTGAAAAGTAGTTGATTAGCAAAACATTCCTCATTTTTCTTAATATGAAATAATGGACCAAATATAATAAATGTACCCTATTTACTCAGATAGATAACCCTCAATATATGTAGTTACATATACCGTAGTCGACATATTTTAATTTCTGATACGAAAGTAGAAAGAGGAAAAGAGCGCGACGAAATAAACTAAAGATAAACATAAGCGAGGCTGCCAAGACAGTACACTCGCGTGAGGGTCCCCCGACATCGACACTGCGTTGCTCTCCCACCACTGTTAGCAAGCAGACATCGCTGCATATAATAAGGTCATCTTCTGCATGCGATAGAAGTGTAAACCGAAATTTTAATTTGACGACTACGGTATGTATATTGTTTCTCTTTATAGGTATAACAGATGAATACCTATAATAATGTCTTTTTTATTCACTTCACTCCTTGTTCATATTTAAAATCTAGTAATGCTGAGATATCACTTATTATGTTACTAACAATATTTTATACGGTTATAAAATATAGATAATTAAAAATGATATGATAAAGGAGTAAATAATTTAGTTCTTTTAACGTTATCACTAGGGACCGGCAGTCAGGGGTACTTTGGCAGAATTTATAACATATAAATTCTGCCAGTGTATCTAACTAATCAACTAATCACCATATGAAACGTAAAAAGTCTATTGACAGTTTATAGTGGATGCATTTAGTCCTAAAAAATAAGGTGTGGCCAACACACGACTTTCTTATACGTATGAGCGTTTCAAATTATACAAAATTGTTCTAAATTGTTAAGAATTTTTTTTATATAAAAATTATTCAAAACCCTTTTATAAGTACTTGTAATCTCTTAGTGAATCTCTATTGAATGCATACGTTGCGAGATATTCGAAAGAAAGTGCTACTCGCTAATGGTAAAAGTGTTACTTCCGGTCCAAATTTTGAATTTCACTTATACAAAAAATATTCCCAATCCAGCTCTAAATACTTTTGTACTCTTGACAAATATATACAAAATGCATAATTTACGACATATTTGCAAAAAATCGCTATTCGATAAGAGTAAAAGTGTTACTTCCGGTCCGAATTCAATTTTCTTTTTATACAAAAGATATTGAAAATTATGTTTTAAATGCTTTTATACTGAAATGTACCTGCCTAGAAAGCATGACTCGCGAGGTATTGGCAAAAAACTGATTTTCGATAAGAGTGAAAGACCTACTTCCGGTAGAAATTTCGAAAAACTTTTTTAATACAATTTTTCTCAAATTCAGTTTTCAGTACATTTGAATTTTTTTATACATTTAAGAAAGAAGGTATTAAAAGAAAGAAGGTATTAATTAATTACCAATTTTATACATTTGTTTAAACTTAGTAGTTGACGAAATATTGGCACTGAAGTAAACTACTACTTCCGGTCTACCGATTTTACCGAAAAACGAATCTGATCTCAAGAGGGAGATTATAGTTGCAAATACAAAATTTGGGATTGATATCTATAGCCGTTTGGCCGCTATTGTGGTGAAACACAGAGAGAGAGAGAGAGAGGGAGAGAGAGAGAGAGAGGGAGAGAGAGAGGGGGGGGCATTTTTAAAAACCTCTATCAGAAGACTTGAAAACGTGGACATCTACAAAAATCTCGAAGTCGAAAATTTTCGTCATCACAAGACTTCCTTATACTACGTATAAGTAAAACAGCCTTGATTTTAACCCTCAGTCAACTTGAACTGCGTTAAAGTTATTGCACTGTTAACTAACGAAATAAATTGGTGTGGGCACCATACACATTCTAAAACGTATTAATGGTCCAAATTAAAAAAAAATATATTCAAAAGTTGTTCTAAAATATGTTGTATATACTTTTTATTTGTTAAATAATCTTCTAAATAGGTAACCAAATAATGTTAGTTTTAAAAAATGATTTAATCCGTGCCTGAGGTGAACATAAAATTTAACAGCGTGCGAAAACAAATGCACCCATGCAATTAAAATTGTTATGAGATTTATCTTTCCCCATCTACTTTTCTGATTGATGGGTAAACAGACACATACTCTCTTGGTTTATTTTCTAATATAAAATCAATCTCACTGGGAACATCGACAATGTTTGAATTTATATAACCTGAAATTGAAGAATTCCTAATTTATATTTCTTATAAGTGTTTACATATATGTTTTTTTGCCGTTCACTTACAAAAAGTGTGTCGGTTTTTTGTCGTCAACTCAAGGCTAAATGTGTTTGGGTGAGATGAATAAGGAGATTGTTCTTTTCTTGTTAAATATTAAAAATAGGAAATAGATCATAATTCAAGTTCCCCAATATCGTCATCTGGTGTCGGTTAGTTAAACTTGAAAGGTAATTTATAGCAAATCGTACTTTAAATTTTCCGGCACACATGTGGTTTAAATATAAAATAATGGTAAATTCTAAATCGTAGTGTCCTCTATTTTTCCTAAATGAACTAAAACTGATGGGCTACAATAAAGCCTATCTCATGGGCTCTCTCTCTTTCTCTGTGCCATGACGTTACAATATAACGGTTTTATCATATAGGTGGTGTTTTATATTTTTTGGATGTTTCTAAGAAACAAATTTTAAGTCTTCTGTTTGTAGGGCTCATAAAAATATTATTATTATAAATATACGTTTTTGTCTGTTGGATAATATGCCCCTGATAAAATTGTATAAAGTATATTTTAGATAGATTTATTGTAATGTTTTGTTTTTCTTTGTACAAAACTCATGTATAAACTTACAAATAACATTCCAAACAAAAATTAGACATTTACAGAGATACCTTTGTGTACCATTTAGTCACTAGAACATTATACTTTCAGATTTTATATACATATTATGTAGGAAAAAAATTTGTATCTAAAAATAATAAAAACAATAAAAATCTGACTAATATCCAACAATCAGGTATTTATTTATTAAATTACTATAATTCTGACTATACTAACATAACACCACTGACACTTCATTGTCATTCACAGAAAATATTACATTTAACGATACAGGTGATCTGCATGTATATTGGCAGCAATTTCTGATTCCCATTTATCTCCATTATCCAGCAATTTCTCTTTGTTATATAACAATTCTTCATGTGTCTCTGTAGAATACTCAAAATTTGGGCCTTCAACAATAGCATCGACAGGACATGCTTCTTGGCAGAATCCGCAATAAATACATTTTGTCATGTCAATATCATAACGTGTTGTTCTTCTAGAACCATCAGCTCTCTCTTCTGCTTCTATTGTAATAGCCTAAGAAGATATAATGATAATCCTCATGAATTTTTAATTGTACTACCAAAGGTAGTTTATAAAATACAACCATTTTAAATCTTAATTTTTGAAATTTACAAGACTGATAAGGTATTTGAAATTGCACATACTATATCTGTACAAGCTAACGAGGAATTATATTAAGATTTTAAAAAAGGTTCAATTATTGATATTAAGAGATTGAAATCAATAATTACATTTATAAAGACAACTAACCTGTGCAGGGCATATGGCTTCGCACAATTTGCAAGCTATACATCTTTCTTCACCAGAAGGATATCTCCTCAAAGCATGTTCACCACGAAAACGTGGACTTAAAGGTCCCTTTTCAAAAGGATAATTAATGGTTGCAGGTTCTTTAAAAAGATGAGCCAAAGTAACACCAAAACCTCTAGCTAATTCAGTCCAAAACATTGTTTGTGCTGCTCTATCTATAAATATACCACATACATGTCAATATATTCAAATTAATTAAGGTCGGTCATACCTGTAATGTCACCCATAGTCATACTTGAGTGGTCTTTGCTTATAACAAAGTATTTCCCCTTTGATGCATGTCTCTGTTGTACGACCGCTGCCGGCAAGGGTTTGATAAACCTGGATCCTAGAATAAAGATATAATATGCCTAAATTTACAGTCAAAAGTATGCGGTACGGTAGAGGTTATGTCCTTTTTTTTCGATTTTGCAATAAGGCGTAGTTGTCAGTAAAGATATATAAAAAAGTAATGTTATGTGTTAGAAGGAATGTGCATATTTATTCTCTGTACATACCGGTTTTTGCGATGGAAAATATGTTCATAACAGAGCCTGACATTTTATAATGTCGTTGTTATGCAACCAATACAACAATTTACTGTCATGAAGGCTGATAGGCACTGTTGCCAACCCATTACAGACGATTCCCCCCGAATGATCTGAATAATGCTTGAAAAACCCCTAAAAACCAGTAATTTAATTGTTATAAAAAAAAAAGTAACTCCTTTATATTATTGTGACAGTTATTTGTATAGACAAACGCATGTTTCCAAGAAATTCATATTCATATATCTTAATTTGTAAATAGGAAAATTTACAGTTGCTGGTGCTTGCTGCTATGCTTATTACTCATGATTATTTCCTTCACCTGTCAAATTTAAATTTTGTCCAATCACAATCAAAACTGAAGTTGAAATTAACCAATGAAAGGTACCGGTTCTTGATATCAGCGACTATTACAAATCGACTATTCAAATGTAGGTAACAAATCAGGTATGTATTTTTTCATTAAGTGGCAAACGTGTGAAATAGATGAAAATGTCCGACAAAACGAGATTTAGCGATGTTACGGATGAAATTATTGATAATCACATCGATTTGACAACTCATTTTTTATTATGAAACTTGGTTTAGGAAATAATCTTAACAAATATAGCTCGAGCTTGATAAGTAGTCGACTATTACATTGTTTCAATTTTTCTCGTGTGCCTCCTAATTTGACTTAACCAAAATTGGCATTAATAATTAAAGACTAAAGCCCTCGAGCTAAAGCTCTCGTGCTCTAGTCAAATTATTAATGCCAATTTTGGTCTCGTCAAATTGACCGTAGCGCACACTCGAAAAATTGATGACAATGAAATAGTCGACTATTTGTCAAGCTCTCGTTATATTACCTTTGACTATTATTATAACATAATAAAAATAAACTTAAATATTTCTTTCCCAATATGCAATACTCAAGTATAACAGTTTTCAATGTCCCGGAATGTCCCCTACAAATACCCCTAAAAATAGGAGCGGGTAAACATACAACACGGCTCTTTCAACTGCGCAAGTCCGAGCATTTCTATTAATGGTGGGAGATTTTGAAATTCTGCACCACATTTAAATGGAACAATTTTCAGGTTCAATGATTTTCAGTTTAACATAACCAATCGGGTATTTTAGCAAAAAATGTGGTAGGAAGGAATTCGCTAAAAATAACAAGGTAGAAAATAACGTATTTATTTAAATTCTTATCTAGAGGTAACTTACAATATAAGGTGGCAACAACAGTGATAACATAATTTATGTAGGTAGGTTAGGTGCCTATAGGTACATACTAATAGTTATTGGAAAATTAAATTTTATGCAGTGCTATTAAAATAGTGATGCGCTGCAGAATCCCTTGAAATACGAAGCACTTGTTTAAAGTGTAAAATTTCTTTTATTTTATATATTCCAGTACCGTTAGGTTTTCCAAATTCTTCCTTTTTGCCGATTCCTTTCTTTTTAGTTGAAACAAACTGAAGCTGTTTTTTAATTTTTTTGTTTGCGGGTTCTTATAACCATTATTATTAACTTCACCATCGCCACCATCTGATCTGTTTTTGAAGTCGCTTGGTTTATTAACGATTTTATCATTATTAGATTGCAATAATAAATTATAGACATTATTTAGTTGTTTTAAAGCATGCCTGAGTGCATTTAGATCGGACGAATCTAAATTTAAGGCATTTTTCTTTAATCAGTTTTGCTGAAGTCACGTTTTTATCGTTGGTGTTGGATTGAGCAGATGAAGATAATGTATTTAAATGCGTAACAACTTCATCATTCAATTCCACATTCATGTTTTGAATGGCGCTCTTTCCAATTAACCTGACGTCAGAACTTACACATGATTTTGAGAGTAGCTGCATTGCCAAAAAAATTATATGTTTACGTATGGTATGCCTAATAAAATAGTCAACACAACTACATTTAAAAGGATGAATACATATATTGCAAACGACACACTTCAAATTGCAACACATCAAATTATTGTCTTTTATATTTTGACATACAATGTAGTAAATTGTGTCCCCAGAAATGGTCCATCTTTCATCATGATTATCTTCAATGTTAAATTCACTTTTGGTTGCTTGTACGTGTCTTTTATCAATGTTTGTAATATGATGATTGTTTTTCCCTTTAATCTTTTTAAGTATTCTTTCAACTATTTTATCCCTAATATACATTAGAATAGTGTAGATGCCTTTATCTAATCTCTTTACTTTAAGACCTCCCAAATAAAAATATTTAATTGTCTTATGCAAAGATTCCAGTCGCATATTTGTATTTTTTCTATAATAGTAACCCCATTGTGAATAATTGTTTGCATAGTTGTCCATAAAATATCTTCCAAAAGTCTGAGTGTCAACATCATCATTTAATAAATCTTGCAGTTTTTTTTAATTCTATAAGAAAATCTGATTCTTTGGTGTCCGTTTGAATTATCTTTAATGCCTTATAAACGGCTTTTCTTTTCTCTAAATCCCTGACTTTGTTGAGGTTTGATCTCCATGCTCGGTCTATGTGCCACAAACAAAATAACTGGGAAGTAACTGGGCCCATAATTTTTTCCCAGGCATTATACAATGTGTCTGTTAATGTTTGTACGCCAGTTATGTTGGTATGCCTGCGATTATATCAAAGTGTAGTGGTTACACTGCCGCTTGAGTTGTGTACATAGACGTAGGTAAATAAATTATTGATAAACTGTCATTAATTGCACGGGGTAGTCACTTATTCCTTAGCAAAAATTAATCAAAATTGAAAGAGCTTTCTTCCAAACCGCAGGGAGGACTCTGTATTGCATTGTTGTGATCTACCTTATCAACCTTATCTCTGATTGTGACATTTGTCTTGTTTTATGTTGCTATGATGATTATCGTTTATAACAAGATATCTTTTTGTTTCTGTTGCATAGTAGTTAATTATTAATGTGAAAGGACACGTCTAATTAGTAATTTTGAAGTGAACGGACACTTATTTATATTACTATAAAATATAATTTAAGTTCATATGTCCATTTAGAAGTCAATATAAAGGGTATGTAATATATAGCACTGTAATTTTGTAATTATGTAGTACTACAGTAGTACTGTTTTTAGATTGAACATGGTAGGTATTGCTTGTGCAGTAGCTAACTGTTATGGTAGTAATGAAAGTAAGCACAGATTCCCTAACCCAAATAAAAACAAGAGCTTGTTTGATAAGTGGGTACAGCTATGTGCGAATAAAAGGCTGCTCAAGGAATATACTGGAGAAAAAATATATTTTAATTGTCGTGTTTGCAGAAAACATTTTGTGGAAACAGATTTTGGTACGAATAATCGATTGTTAGGAACAGCTTTCCCAAAATTGAATTTAGCAGGTAGGAATATAATAAGTAAATGATTTTTATAAAACTAACATGTCTTTTACATTATGTTTTAGACAAGAAGCAAGTGATTGAAGGAAAATCAATTCATGCATGTACTTCAGATGTCCAAACCGGTGTACATTGTTCATCATCTATGATGATAGAATGTGAAGGGATTCGGACTCCTATTTCTAGTAAAGGTTTATATTTCAATTTATGATTTATATAATATATTAGCTTTAAAAAAATGTTATATTTGTAGGACCAATAAGTCAAACTGAAGGAACCAAAATAATACAATCAAGGAACACCTCATCAGAAAAGCAACAAGTAAAAAAAATCTTAATGAATCTGAAAAGAAAGGCTAGTATTGCTGAGAAAAGAAACGCGCACTTACAACAGCGACTAAAAAAAATAGTTGAATTTTCAAAAACTGATGCATTTTCCAAAGCTGTGGAAAGTATGGGCAAAATTAAATCACAATTTTTCCACAGTCAGCTTAAAAATAGTGTGCGAAAAAGCAAGGGCCGTCGTTATACTTTGAATGATAAAATATTAGCTTTGGCATTGTTCAAGCAGTGTGGTCGTGGATATAGATTTCTTTCTAAATTATTCTCACTACCATCAGTAAAAACACTTACAAGACTATTAAATAAAATCCCTATACAACCAGGTTTATGTGAAGCTACTTTTAATATGCTGGCAGCAGAAGTAAGTAAGTTTTCTGATGTTAGAGACAGATATGTATCGCTAATGTTTGATGAGATGTCCATTAAACCAAATTTATCATGGCATAGTTTTGACAGTAGTGTTATCGGTTTTGAAAATTTGGGATTTAGGCAAACAAATCGCATAGCAGATCATGTACAGGTATTTTTAAATTTTACTTACTCTAAACTGTGTATTACCATTATTGCTTTTTAGGTTTTCATGTTAAGAGGTATTAAGAAAAGATGGATTCAACCTGTGTATTATAGTTTTATTCATGCAGCTGCTAGTGCTGTAGATATTACATATATTATTAAACTTATAATTAGAAAATGTCAGTCTATTGGTTTAGTAGTAGCTAACACTGTTTGTGACCAGGGAAAAAATAATGAATCTGCAATTAATGCCCTAGTAACACAAACTAAAGAAAAGTATTTAAGACTAGGTTCTACATTTTATGATTACTGCTTTGAAGTAGATGAGTCTTTAGTTATTCCATTATTTGATGGACCCCACTTAATAAAAGGGATTCGTAATAATTTATTGACAGCCAATGCCTCTTTTGAAATTGACAAACAGAAATACGTTGCAAAGTGGGAACATATTTCGACAGCATATCAATTAGATCCATATTTAGGAAGTCTAAGGACAATGCCGAAATTGACCCAGCAACATGTGTATCCCACTCAATTAAATAAAATGAAAGTGTCCTTATGTACTCAAGTCCTAAGTCACTCAGTAGCAGTTGCAGTAAATATAATGGCATTGTCAGGTATTTTTTCACATTATTAATACGTTATAATATAATAGTTATATGTTAATTATTGTTATAGAAACCACAATGAAAACTGAGGAGGGTGAACTAAAACTGGAAAAATGTGCCATGCAGACAGCACAATTTTTGGAATTTATGGACAAGTTATTTGATAGCATAAATGGCAAAAGTTTTCCAAATAAAGTCAAACCTCTTTGTGGTCCAGTATGTAATGATTCAGAACATATTGAATTTTGGGAAAAAGCAATAAATGTTCTGGGGTCCATGAAATATATTAATAAACAAGGAAAAGAATTTGTACCACCAACAGTAAAAAATTTTATAAAAACGCTAAAAAACTTCAGAATACTGTACACATGCTTAAAGCAAAATGGTTTTCAAAAAATGGTTCCAAGAGTATTTAACCAAGACCCTCTGGAAAACTTTTTTGGTAGAATAAGACAAAGAGGAGCAAGATATAACAATCCAACGCCATCAGCATTCACACCATTTTATAAATCATTACTTGTAAATAATTTATCGAGCCATTCACTTAAAACCAATTGTGAACCTGATGAGTCAGAAATGTTATTAACATTGCATAATCTCATTGTTCAGGTATGTTGAAATTACTAAAGTTTAACACTTCATTTTCTTATCGAAATTTGTTATACAGGAATTTCCTAAAGATGAAAATAAAGAAGAATATACATACGAATATAGTACACAACATAAGGAAAAGCTAAGCAAACTTGAAGAACAGGCATTGAGATATGTATGTGGTTACCTGTATAAGAAAGCCCAAAGAGCATTTAAAAATTGTGATTGTGCTGCTACTATTTTGGAAGGCAAAGAAAATGAGTCAAGTCTTCTAATTACCCTAAAACAATATAGTAAAAATGCTAAACTGCACTATGTTAGTGACTTTTTCATGTTCATCATGACAGAAGCATTAACAATATCTAAACAAATGTTATATAAAGATTTGCACAAACCAAGAATTTTTTATCATTTGTTTTGCATTTTAAATGAACGGTTTAATTTCACTCAGTGCCCACATAATGGTGAAATGAAAACATATATATTTACCTATTTTATAAAGACAGTTGGCTATAATCTTCTGAAACAATTAAACAGGATAATTTCTGGACAGGATCGAAGACCTATTCCAAACAATACCTATAATATTTTTAAAGAGTCCCAAAGGATGTTTTTAAAATATAGAAAAAAATAAATGAATGACAACAAAAGACGTCTTCATTATAAAATTTTTCTGAATATCAAATTCTGTACATAGATAGTATTTTATATTAAGCTGACAATATTGGGGACTGGTTCGACTGCATGAAACTCAAATTAAATGAAGAAAAGTCTCAGAGAATACTATTTTCGACAAGAGATGAGCACCAAACTGCAACCCTACTCGGTTTTTGTATGGACGGTGGCCTGAGGTGGTGCCACCATGTCGACATGCTGTGCGGGAAGTTGTCATCGGCTTTGTTTGCACTTAGAAGGATAGGTCAGGTGGCTACCTACGAAGCGGCGCGTGTCACCTACTTTAGTCATTTCCACAGCGTGGCAACCTACGGGATTTTACTTTGGGGTGGTTCCTTCTTGGCTAGTAAAGTATTCCTGAAACAAAAGAGAGCGATAAGAATATTAAGTAAAATTGGCGATCAGCAAACAAGTTGCAGGGGACTTTTTGGGCAGCATGGAATACTTACCCTTCCATGCATATACATACTTACCTGTGTAAAGCATGTGATGGAGAATCGTGGTGTTTATAGTGAGCACAGTGATTTCCACACATACAACACCAGAAACAAAAACAATTTGTCACTGCCACATCATCGAGTAAAATGCGCACAAGGAAGCACGAACTATGCAGCCATTAAAATTTATAATAAAGTGCACCATAAGATCAACGGTTTGCAATTCTCAAAGGCAAAAATAGTGCTGCGCAAACTGCTGATGGAGAGAGAATTCTACTCCGTTCAGGAATATTTGGATGCGAATCTTTGACACGATGGAGCACACGCTCTCCATTAAATCACTTTTTAACTTTTTTGTCACTGTTTTTTGTTGACTTTTTTACAATTATTGTGGAGTGTGTAATTATGACAATGTCGATGTTCTTTTTGGAATTGTATGGCAGTAAATATATTATTATTATTATTATTATTGTAATTATTATTATGTAAAAATATAGGCTTGTATGCACTTACATTTTGTTTTATTTTTGTTGGTAAATAGAAATTTAAGTAATAATAAAAATAAAATAAAAATATGCCCACCAATTCATTTGCTTTGCTTCCTTCCTAAATACTAGATGGCACTTAAAACATGTTTCCTCTGAAGGGGTGGAAGTGTCTCATCTTTAAAAGGTATTATCTATGATTAATTGTATTGTCAGTTGTATCGTAGGTCTTGTAAAAATAATTTGCTCTGCATTCTTCTTATTTATACGTTTAATTTCCAAGTTTTGTTTAGAGCTCAATAATTATCGTTTGTATGTTGTAGGTAAGTAATAATTTAATATGAAATGCAACTTGTGTTTGATTAACCACTATTTTAACTTTTTTTTAGTATTTACTGGAGAGCCAAAAATGTTTACACCTGAACAAAACGCACACATTCTTATGGCCCACTTTCGAAGTGCAACTCGCAATCAGGATGGAACTTGGTCGTACAGTTTGCACACTCTTCCTTCGATCAGTTTGTGGAAGCGTTTCCTAATGAAAATGTCAACTATGAAGTCTTCGGCCTTCACAAGTATAAGATAGTAAAGAGTTTTGAAGAACAAATCAATCAAAGCCCCAACAAATCACTACGAAGGCTATCACCACAGTCAGGTACATGAGCTAGAGTATTTAAATAAGTGCAAGTCCTTAATCATGTGTTCTTTTCAGATATTAGAGCTAGTTGTGCAAAAGCTCTACATAAAAATTTCCATATGCATCCCTATTGAGTTTCATTTGTGCAGCAATTGTATCCTCGTAATTATCAACAACATATACTGAACTGTCAATGGTTTAACGAGCACCTTAATAATAATGATTTACTGGACCTAACCTTCTTCACTGACGAAGCATGGTTCTATTTATCTGGTTATGTAAATAGCCAGAATTACTGAACGTGGGTTACAGTGTAGAGTTGGGATCGGGCTGACAAAGCCCGCTTCGGCCCGGCCCGGCCCGCATGTCGGGCCGGGCCGGGCTGAAATTTTTGTTGTTCGGGCCGGGCCGGGCTGGACATACTGGGAGTCGAGCCGGCTCGGCATGTCGGGCCGGCTCGGCATGTCGGGCCGACGTGACCCGTGTATAGTACTCAGCTCAATACGTTTTATGAGGGCAGATATTAGGTTTCTTTTGATTGTACAATCTACACACATTTATATTATGCTTACTTAGTTATTAGTTTATAACGATATAGTTTGGAATCTAATAAATGACATAGAGGCATAATGTTTTATAGTGTTTCAAATATTTTTAAACTTACTATAGCTAATTTTTTTTAGACACGTAAACTAATTAGGTTATTTTCAAAAATGTATATTATGTTGAATATAGGAATTTGTAAATATCATGAACTATATTACTCTGATATGCATATACCTAGAGAAATTTAAAAAGAAATGTTGGAAGTTACAGAGACAGAAATATGCGTATACGTGGGAAAGATTATATTCACATGTCACATAAATATATCTACTCTTTAGCTCGTGTGTAAAAAAATGTTCATAAGTGCTTTATCTGATATGCAAAGAGAAGTATTAAGTGTAGAATGAAATATATTTGTTTAGTTATATAGGCAGTCATATAATCTTCTTTAGTTTCCCAAATGAAGAAATATAAAACAATATGTACAGTCAATGTATTATTGACCTCGCGCTGGCAAAACACCAATAATCTCGTACTACTAATAATAATTGTCGTTCGTTGTAATAACTATGTCTGATGAAATAAATTAAGTTTTTGTAACAAACTTGATAAATAAACAATCAGTAATAAAATTTGGTATAAAGCTTTCTACGAGGATGAAATACCATTCACCATAAATTTTTGGTCAGGCTATACAAGCAAATATTCTATATTACTTTAACGGGATATATTATAAAACAAGGTTTTGCTTTGAAATATCTTTTAATTATTTTGGAGATAATGAACAAGAAGAAAATTTATTTATTATTAAAAAGGATTTCCTTAAATTTTCGAATTTTGAATTAGTGCAGTTATTCAACAGGATTACATAGGTTTTGTAACAAATAATGCCTCAAACCTTTGTAGTGCGTTCAAGAATTACTGAAGAATTTCTTGCGCTGGACATAATATAACTTAATAATAAATAATTGTCTAAAATAGACAGCAGCAGAATTGCATCCGATCCAGTTTGTGTCATGATTCAAAACTACAAAGACCTAAACATGTTTTTTAAAAAAGCAGGTTTAACTTCAAAATTGAAGAAATCTATAAAACAAGCCGTTCTAGATGGAATATTAATTACGTTAACATACATAGGTACTATTAGTTTTCCATTCAATTGAGGAATTATTATTACAGAAACAAGAACTCTAGAAAATTCAATGTATAGACCTAATATTGTTAGATGTAATTAATTTACTGGAGTCATTTAATAGAGCCACCTTAGAAGTAGGTTTTGATCAAATTCCCACAATAGTTTAATTTTACCCTGGTTTAAAAAACTATCTGCTTACTTAATAATACAACCCAATAAAAACGTACATATTAAAAATTTAAAATTTTGTATAAGTGAAGGTTTGAGAGAAAAGTATGCTATCAAATTTGTTCATAAAACAGATACATGTTTATATCCGCCCATGAAAAAATATTTTAAATTAACAAGAATAGAGGAAATACCTTCAACGTCGAAATTATCAACATCTACATTAACAGGATTTTTTTTCGATACGCGGATAAACGAACTGCATTCATCAGTTTTAACATTGAGAATGAATTTGACATATATTAATCATCATAAAAATATTACACCAAATTTTGATAAAAATTGAAGTATTTCCTCAGTTATTTAAACTTGATAAACAGTATGTACTAGCCAACCTGCTACTATTACGCTCAGTAAAAGGGCATTTTCTATTGCTGGACGAACATTCGAATAGCAACGTAGTTAATCGAACCCACCCAATGTTCATAAAATTTTATTTTTATGTTCAATAATTAAGGTGTCCTTTTTGTAAATATTTTTTTTTGCATACTAGGTAGTAAGGAATTATAAATGTGCTTATATAGAATATTTGTTTACATTTTATATATTCAAAACTCTTACAATATATATTATTTGCAATATTTTTCAAAAATGTGTTTAAACGAAGAAAATCTCCTGAAATTGCATCTAATATGAATTTTAAATGTATAAAACCATTCTGCAGTAAAAAATAAAGAATAGGGATACCTTCCATACCTATTTAAGAATTAATTAAACCTGACGTTGACTTTTGCACAAATATACTGCTATCAATTCTCCAACTGTTATTTATACATATTAAAGGTTTTAATTTTTTTTAAATATTAATTATTTAGCAATGTTTTGTTTGCTACTTTGTGTTGCTATTTTTGTTTTATAGATTTTGTATTTTTTATTGTGTCAATAAATATTATTTGACGGCAAACACGCAGCTATAATATTTAAATAAACAGATAACAACGGTGCACATACATGTCAGCTGACCGTGCACGTTCAATAAGTACATCATCATACGTTGTGACTGGGCAAATGGAACCGGGCCGGCTCGACATGCCGGGCCGGCTCGGCAAGTCGGGCCGAGCTCGACATGTCGGGCCGGCTCGGCAAGTCGGGCCGAGCTCGACATGTCGGGCCGGCTCGGCAAGTCGAGCCGGCTCGGCAAGTCGGGCCGAGCTCGGCATGTCGAGCCGGGTCGGGCTGTCGGGCCGAGCCGAGCCGGGCCGGGCCGACGGTTATGCCGAGCCGGGCCGGGCCGGACTGACTGTTATGCCGAGCCGGGCCGTAATAATGCCAAAAATGCCCACCTCTATTACAGTGAACCTTCACAATTTTGTTGAAAAAGATTTTCATCCATTAAAAGGTGGAATTTGGATTGCAATTTCAAGACGGAGAATAATAGAGCCAATATTCTTTAATGAGATCATGAATGCAGAGAGCAGCTGCATTATGATGAAATAACGAGTGGCTATTCCCAGCAAGACGAAGCCACTGCTCATACTGCACGGACCACCATAGAATTTTTGCAACGTTATAGAAATCATATTATAAGCCATGACCTCTGGCCACCGAGGAGTCCAGATTTAACACCACCAAATTATTTTCTTTTTGGACAGGTAAAGAATAATATCTATAAAAACTGCTTGCACAATTTGGATGAACTTCAACAAGTGATTAGGCATGAAATTCAAAACATAACACAAGAACAGCTTTGTCATGTATTTGAAAACATGAAACGATGAATAATGTTCTATTTACAAGCAAATGGAGAACACTTGCAACAATTTTTATAAATCTAATTTTGTACTTGCAAGCAAATGGAGAACATTTACAACAATTTTTATAAATAAACTTAATTTTGTACTTATCAATGTTATTTTCATTTAATAATAGCGTTTTTGTAATTACAAGCAAATGGAGAACATTTTCAACAATTTTTATAAATAAACTTGGTTTTCTACTTATCAGAGTTTTTAATGTGTCTATTAACAATGTCTACAATATAACCTCATTGTGCTTTAGTGCTTGTCATTATTCAGAAAAATATGGTCACGCCGTGCTTCCATCAGAGAAATAGAGTAGGGGAGAACGCGCTTAAAGATGCGCCAACTAAGTTAAATTGAATTCCGCCATTTTGAAGGTTCTATTACGGTAATATTTATACCTAGCTCAACAATTCGCATGTAAAGTTCATTGACTTAGAAAAATGTAAACAAACTTACGTGTGAAAAGAAATGCCTTCCTGCAAAATGGCGACCACAATAGCGTTTGCTTAAAACTGGATGCGCACTCGTCGAAGCGCGTTCTCCCCTACTCTATTTCTCTGGCTTCCATACTCCGCTACTGGATTCCATCAACTTTAGAAAAATAAAATCCATACTACCAACATAATTGGCGTACAAACATTTACAGACAGTCTGTATAACACCAATGTAATATCACTCATAAAAACTTTTGTGGAAGCTGTGCCTACTTTAGATTTCACTTGTTCAAAAAAAACTTCAAAAATAATTGTGTCTTTTCTGTTGCTGAACATAAAAGCAACTGGAAATCCTTCCCCAAAATCATCAATAACAGGCTTGTAAGTTCAAAATCATATCCATTCAACACATGTGTACTATCAACACAAATAATATTTTGTCCAAAAGATTTCAACATTTTTTGCTGAGAGTCATTCATGAATATAAGTATAAAATCATTTTCATCGAATTTTCTGTTTTCATAATTACCAGGAATTATGGGTTAAATGTGGTGCAGAATTTCAAAATCTCCCACCATTAATAGAAATGCTCGGACTTGCGCAGTTGAAAGAGCCGTGTTGTATGTTTACCCGCTCCTCTAAAAATCCTCCTAAGAAATGAAACCCCCCAAATTTGCCCCTTGGCTCAAAAAAACCCTAAATCTAGGGGGAAAACCCCCAAGTTGGCAACGCTGCTGATAGGCGTAACGTAATATCTTTGTAGCACACTTTGTAGCAATAGTTATTGGTACCTGAAAACCTCACTAGATGACTGTGATTATTACTTCATGTAGATTACTAAATTAGCTACCTATACTTTACCGCTTTTCTCGTTTTAATTTTGGATGCAGTTGAATTTTAATTAGCCGGTTTCGCATAAGTGTTCACTTATTCATATTTTAATATTTTCTTGTGTTTAACTAATGTTTTGGTTTATTTTGTTTGACTATTTTTAATAATTAGTTGTTACTGTCATTCGTTTGTCTAAGTTTGCTTCTATTATAGGAAGTTTGTGTCAATTTTGCATATTTGCAAAAAGTCGCTATTCGATAAGAGTAGTCTTACTTCCGGTCCGAATTTTGAAATTTCTTTTATACAAAAATTGTTCCAATTCGGGCTCTAAATATTTTTGTATTCGAAATATATCTGTATAGAATGGATAATTTTTTTTCGCTAAGGTAGAAAGACCTACTTCCGGTAGAAATTTCGAAAAGTCTTTCTAAAATTCAGATTTTAGTCCTTTTATATTCTTCAGAAATTTGTCTAAACTTAGAGAGAGAGAGAGAGGAAGATCTTTTGAAAACGACTTTTTCGGTATCAGGCGACTTTAAAACGTGAACATCTGCAAAAATCTTGAGGTCGAAAATATTCATCATCACCATACTTCGTTATACTACGTATTAGAAAGTAAAAAGCCAAATATTGTTTTAATTAATAAACCACAGGACAAGATGTTAAACTCATTATTTTTTTTTATTTGAATTAATTTAAAAATAAGATATGTGTTATAATAATAAACTAATGATATTTTTCAGAAGCATATGCGTATATTATCTGTTGTACTAAGCAAATAAAAATAAATTTGGTAAATCATGGTCACCATGTTATTTAAATTATTTTACCTAAACTAGTTGGTTTTACATACCGTAGTCGACAAATTTTAATTTCGGTTTATACTTCTATCCCATGCAGAAGATGACCTTATAATATGCAGCGATGCCTGCTTGGTAACAGTGGTGGGAGAGCAACGCAATGTCGGGGGATCCTCACTCCTTACATTTCATAGGAAACGTTTGTCGAGTGTACTGTCTTGGCAGCCTCGCTATATGTTTATCTTTAGTTTATTTCGTCGCGCACTTTTCCTCTTTCTACTTTCGTATCAGAAATTAAAATATGTCGACTACGGTATACATCCATAATATATTTTAAGAAATAATACGGAAGTAGAGGAAAGGAATGTAAATAAGAAATTATACAATGAACAGCATTCAAACGAATATAAATGTTCTGTCGAGATATTATTTTGTATATTTAGTGTGTTCTCAGAACCAGATATCCATACAATCAGAATGTGACTATCGACAGATACGCGCAGCGTTTTTAAATGCCACCGGTCATTTCAAAAGAAGGCAATTCTACAAGGGTAGCATAAATAATTAAAAGTAAACCAAAACGAGATTTCTAATAAGAGAGTTTCTGTATAGTTGAAATATTGGGAAAAAAATATTTAAGTATCACGTAACACATTGTTGTAGTTTGGTAGAGAATAATAATAATAAAAAAAATTTTCCTCTTGATTTCATATTAATCTTTGTTTTAAGTATGTATAGTTATATAAATTCTTAATATTAATGAATTAATCATTGAAGAATTTATCTCAAAAAAGGAGAGACGAATTGATTTTCCATACAAAACGTGTTTGTGAAATATAAAACCTATTATACAGGGTGTATATTTATCTATAAAAACAATTGTTTGGCGAGGCTAAGGTACTCAGCGAGCAAAGTTACTAAATTTCTAATTTCTTCATAAGTTCCTTTAATTTCTACGAATTGATAGCCCAAAAAAGTATTTTTGGGCGTGGCCCCCAAAAAATGTTTGACCTTCGGCGATTTGCCAACAACACTTCTTTTATTCTAAGGTTGTGCAATATTGAACCACGCGCCGCCACTGTATGTACAACACATGTCGTAATTTTGGTAGTCTAAGTGTTAATTTTTTGAATTACACCAGAATATAAGATATTCAAATAATACAATTGAAATAGAAGCTATATTATTGTCCTCCTATAATGTGGACATACTATTATTGTCGGAACATTAGATGGCAGTGTGTTGATCAATTATCTAAAACTTCTTTGGCGGGAATTGTTCTATTGCCGCCCAAACTATAAACATTTCGGGGTAGCAATATATTGCAAAAAAAAATTATTAGTAAGAGTCGTCAAGATGTAGATAGTTTGTCCGATTGTGACGAAATAGAGTAATGTCCAGTTGAGTTAATACAAAAAATATAGTGTTCGTGTTATACAGAGCTCCTAATACCAGTTTTGATATTTTCTTAGATGGATTGTCATCAATATTAAATATCTTAGGCGCTTTCCTTTTACTAGAGATCTGAGCTGAGCTAAAGTGATGAGTGTCTCTGCTCATTTGAAGTGAGATTCTCTCACTGAGTTAAAAGATTTTGACAAGTGAGATTTTAAACTTGTCTTACTTGTCGTTGCAACCGTAAAATTAATTTTTAATGTTATATCATAAGTATATATCAAGCAACCGAAGCAATTAGAATGCCTGGCATGTTCAAATTTCAGATTATGTTTACAAGTTATTTAATGCCTTGTTCCGGATAAACAAAAAAAGGAAATACTGATGGACCTCTTTCCGCACCCGAGGACTGAGACATGGGAATACAGAAGGAGAATAGTTGAATCACCAGCTTTCACTATGAGTGAACTGGTCGAGGCCGCAGCAAAATTGAAAACGGGAAAAGCTCCGGGGTTAGATGCAATTCCTCCAGAAGCGATTAAAGAAGCAGTAAAGTTAAATGGGAGCTGGATCCTAGGGGTGCTCAATGAGCTCCTTAAGACACAAGTATTTCCAAGGGCGATAAGGGAGGAAACGATGGCTGGTTTAGGCAAAAAAAGAATAACAGCGGAAAACTTAGTCGATGAAATGCAATTCGAAGAAAAACAAATTAGTATTGTCAGGACCACTAATCGACACACATAATATGGGAGAAATCAGGAAGATTACGGAAAACATCATTAGAAACTATTTTTAAATACAACTGAAAGTTAGATCAGTAACAAGGATTACCAGAAACCAGTGGCGGCTCGGGGTGGTTCACATAGGGAGTGCATAATTTCAAAATTAAAAAGTATAATACAAGAACGCTTACCCAATCTTAATAAGTTTCACCGACATACTGTTCCAGACAGGTACTGTTCATTGTCCAGTTTGTTTTCGAAGCACCCCTACATATATTTTATTTAGCCAATAGGATATTTTATTTAAAATTCTTCTCGAACTGTTTTTTACACAAACTGGTACAAACTCAAGAGCGAGAAAGGTAATACTATTCTGATGTTTTCGAATCTACTATCGTTAAGAAAAATGAAGTATTAAATTTAAGACCTGTTCAATCACGCTTCGAAGAATCGCCAAATTGAAGACGTAATAATCAACCACAAACACTCCCGTATCCAAAATTTCACATTCATACGTCAATTTTCAAAAAACTGTTCCGCCATTTTGTTTTTTTTGACATTTTCATTTTGGATTTGTGATCGGCGACCTAAGACACCCCCGTATCTAAAATTTCACATTTATACGTCAATTTTCAGAAAATCTTCCGCCATTTTGTTTTTTTTGACATTTTGATTATGGATTCGTGATCGGTGACCTAAGACACCCCCGTATCTAAAATTTCACATTCATACGTCAATTTTCAAAAAACTCTTCCGCCATTTTGATTTTGGATTTGTGATCGGCGACCTAAGATACCCCCGTATCTAAAATTTCACATTTATACGTCAATTTTCAAAAAAATCCTTCGGCCATTTTGTTTTTTTTTGACATTTTGATTTTGGATTTGTGATCGGCGACCTAAGACACCCCCGTATCTAAAATTTCACATTTATACGTCAATTTTCTAAAAAATCCTTCGGCCATTTTGTTTTTTTTTTACATTTTGATTTTGGATTTGTGATCGGCGACCTAAGACACCCCCGTATCTAAAATTTCACATTTATACGTCAATTTTCAAAAAATCTTCCGCCATTTTTTTTTTTACATTTTGATTTTGGATTTGTGATCGGCGACCTAAGACACCCCCGTATCTAAAATTTCACATTTATACGTCAATTTTCAAAAAATCCTTCGGCCATTTTGTTTTTTTTTGACATTTCGACTTTGAATACGTGATCAATGACACCACAAAAACTCCCAAGTGCCGAATTTTACTTTAATCAGAAGAGAGAAATTAATTTCAGCTAGCTCTGCCCACTCTGCATGTATGCGTAATTGTTTAAATAAAATTATTACATAAGGGCACATCAATGTTAAAAACAATCCTTTTCCCCATTAAGGAAATCGACCCCTGCACATAGATAAAAATATTAAATCAAGCGGGACCGTTACGTATTATGTGGAGATGCAGAACCCACAGCGGTGAGCAGACTGGAATCTTGCTCACAGGTTATGTATTATACGATATGGAAGTAGAACAAAATACAGTTCTCCCCACCTTCAATGTAATGTTAATGGCTTACGGAGCAACGGTAGGGCTTTGCTCATGGGTATGTTTCTCTCGGTGGAAGAGGTAAACATTCGAATAGTTTACATCCGTGCGGTGTTAGTCATCATTACATCTGTGACGACGATCGGTGCATGTAGGTTGTTACGCGTGCCGCACACGCCACATTCCTGTTCAATAACTATGAATACGTAATAAATAAATATTTTCACAGTTAGTCGCCGCTTGGTTTGTTTTGTTCCAAAATTCCAGGGTGTGCAATTGCTCACTTGCTCTCATTAAAGAGCCGCCACTGCCAGAAACATTATTTCAATGAAAATGGAATCGTTCGAAGATAAAATGGAAATAAGACTTTTAAATAAATATAAACTGAAAGAGGTGTAGGGGTACAAGATATACATCAACAACGATTTAACGATGGAGGAAAGAAGAATACAGAGTTTTATTAGGAAGAGAGCAGGTAAAGAAAGAGCATTAGGAAATTCGGTAAAAGTAGGATATCAAAGACTAGAAATAAGCGGAAAAACATGGGAGTTGGAACGGATTGGAGCAGAAATTAACGAGGAGGGGCAAACTAGACGTAGATGCACAAGGCACATCAAAAAACTGATAAATTGTGACAGATTGGACACCCGGAAACTGACCATGGCAATGAAAATGGATATGAATATACCAATAAAGAACGGTAAAGAATTGATAACAAGGGCTACGAAAAGGGATAAGGGCAAGATACAAGTAACACAGGAACAGATAAACAAGGATAAAAGAAACAAAATAAATCTTAATATAGGAACTTTTAATATTAGAGGTATGAACAATAAAGAAAAGGAGCTGCAGGAAGAATTAGAAAAGCCAATGTGAATATACTATGTATAACTGAAACAAAGAAGAAGGTAGCAGTTATTATGATATGACTGATGGTAGTCGAATATGGTATAGCGGCGTAGGCCCGAAGCTACATGCGCAATCAGGAGTAGCCTGTTGGATAGAGTAATGTGTTTGGGCATGAACATAGACCACCAAGCCATGTCAATGGAGCCCAGGAGAAAAAGACAACAAAGAAAAATTCTGGGATGAAGTACAAGAAGCACTATGGAGAAAGAAAGGCAAAGCCATAATAACAGATGATTTTAATGGCGGAGTGCGGACTAGAGATGAAGAAACACTAGACGCATTAGGAAAGTTTGGAGAAAATATTAGAAATTCTAATGATTAATAGAATTCTGTATTATAAATAACCTAGTCATAGGAAACTCTTTCTTCCAACACAAGAAAATTCAGCAGATTACAAGGTGCGAGAAGTCAAAATATGAAGAATCAATAATCGATTACATGCTGATTGAGGCTGAAAACCTAAGGGAGGTCAAGGACATAAGGGTTAAACAAGGATTCGAACTGGACAGTGATTACTTTCTACTATGAGCTTGGAAACAAAGATAGAAATAGGTGGGAAGGTGAAAAAAGGTAAGATAAGAACTGTTATAAAAATCCAAAATCTGAAAAACGAAGCAAAAAAAAGGAAATATAAAGAAAGTGTGGAGATATATATTCAGCGATATAGTCACAAGCGACGTTCTAGAGATACTGAAACACTTTGGGAATGTTTTAAGAAAATATGTGTTGACTCAGCTGAAGAAGTATGTGGTAGAATGAAAGTCTCAGATAACATAGTAAGAATTGCATATAGTGGTCAGAAGAAATACGAACTGAGGTAAGAAAAAAGACGTTATGGAAGAAATATTTGTCTAACAAGTGAATACCAAAAACAAAGTAAAAATGTGAAGAAAAGAATTGAAGAAGCAAAGAAATTAAAATGGGAGGACTCCGGAAGAAAAATGGAGAAGGATTTCAAGAGAAATCAGAAGCTTTTCTATAATGTAACGAGGGGATTGAGGAAAGGGCGCAATAATACAACAAAATTTATAATAGATAAAGAAGGTAAACTAGTCACTAAGGAGGAAGAAATTATAAATGTATGGCAGAATTATGTTAAAACCATACTTGAAGGAGAAGGTAGAAGCGCCGAGGAGGACAGAACAGCGAGAGCGGGGGGGGGGCATAACGTAACAGATGAAATAGAACTTTGGGAAGTCGAGAGAGCGGTAGCTAGAGCAAAAACTGGTAAGGCTACAGGAGAAGATGGAATTGGGATGGAGCTGATAAAATCTATGCTTCTTTTTCTTCTTCATAGTTGATTGTGAGTTAGGTCTATGACCTTTTAACCTTTTACTTCGAATCTGGATGAGGATGATCTTGATTTAGGATTGATGATGCACTATTTCAGTTTAAATGTCTTGAATGAAGGACTGCCGGGGGCGTTTGTATCTGCATGGTACACGAGGATCGTAATTGAGTGTTTCTTCTAAGTCTGAGTTTGTGTGGGTTGATATCTGGTTGTAGAATTTTGTGGCAAGTTCCTTTATGTATCTTTCTATTGTTGGGGTATTAGTTTCTTCGTGTATTTGATTGTTCCTCATGTACCATGGGGCTTTGAGTACCATTCGTAGTGTGACTTCTGTATTACTTGGTGAGCTTGCAGGTGTAAGTGATGGTTGGTCTGGTGATTTGTTTATATATTCGGAGTTTGGTTGTGGCGGATAGGGTGCTGAATCTGCCTAATAATGGCCAGAGGCGTGCTCTTGCTGATTTCCCTTTTTTGGCGGTATTTTTGAGATGCAATGAGAAGGTCAGTTTACCGGCTAAGGTGACTCCAAGATATTTCACGAAAGGGGACCATGGTAATGGTGTGTGGTTGATATAAAGTTGTCCGGTAATTGGCTTTGTTTTTCTTTTGAAGATAATTGCTTGTTTTTTCGGCATTGATAGCGATTCTCCATGTGTGGCACCATTTTATGATGGAATCTAATGTTTCTTGCAGGAGTTTGAGGGCTTTGTTGGGTTGGGGTGATTGTGTTAAGATGGCTGATCATCTGCGTAGGTGGCTAAGATTGCTTTTTCGGGTTTTGGAATATCTGAAGTGAAGATTGCATATAAATGGGGGGAGAGTGCTGATCCCTGGGGGACTCCAGCCGTAAGTATTTTTGTTGAGGAAAATGTGCTGTTTATTTTGATTTTGAAGTTTCTTCTATGGAGGTAATTGTGCATGATTCTAATAAGATGATTTGGATAACCGAATGCATTAAGTTTGTAGATTAGGCCCTGATGCCACACTCTGTCGAACGCTCGGGAGATGTCCAGGAAGGTTGCTGTAGTGGTCATGTTATTATTAAAACCTTCTAAGATTTTTTCGGATACTCTTGCAAGCTGTGTTGTGGTTGAATGGCTCTTGCGGAAGCCATGCTGTTCCATAGATATAATATTGTTTTCGGTGGTGAAGTTGTCTGATAGTTGAAGGATTATTTTATCGGCGACTTTGCTTAAGGCGGGAAGAAGGCTGATCGGTCTATAGGTTGAGGGAAGAGCGTGGTTTTTCTTGGGTTTAGGGAACATAATAATTATGGCTGTTTTCCATATTGTGGGATAAGTTTGGAGTCTGATGATGGAATTTATTATTGTTAGGAGGAACATGAAGGCTTTGAAAGGGAGGTTTTTGATCATTTTTTTGGTAATACGGTCAGGACCTGGGGCTTTTCTGGGTTTGAGTGCTTTAATGGTCGATTTCATGGATTGTGGATAAAATCCATGGGAATAAAGGGCATGTGGTTGCTACATAAGATATTTTCTGCAGCTTGGCTCGGCGGAGGTATCCCCCGCGATTGGGAAGATAATCCTAACATAAAATGAAATTATAACATTTTTTTTTTATTAATAAAGACAGGTAAAAACTACAGAAACAAAATTATATCACTTCTTTAACAGTATTAGGCGCCAGTCAAGGACCTCCTTCCCTTTTGAATTTCTCTTTCAACAAACACTCGATCATATGATCTATGTACGGAAAAGAAAACAATTTCACAATCACGTGTTCGTATATATGGGTCTTTTTAAAAACAAAACGTCTCTGATCACGTTTGGCACCGGAAGCTTCGAAATAGCATGATACGCACCAAACGAATATTGTGTATTGCACTTTCTGTAAATGCGCGTGCGTATAACATCCCTGCATATCTCCAACAGAGAACGTATTTCGCCCGTTGCCGAGATGCCAGGACGGAATATAACTTCATCCTGTTGTCTTCGAGCAGTCAGCCTGTAATAACTATAATAGTTCTCCTCTATTAGGTCTTGCACGCCGTTTCTGTATCTGTAGTTGGAAAAGCGGTATTTGTCCATAAATATACCGAAGAGTAGCCACTTATTCCACGACTGCTTGTTGCCGTCATAACAGATACGATACATCAAGGGATTGCTCACGTTCCTTACATCCATTAATCCGGGATGAATGTAACAACCGCTCATGAGAATGAACTGCAAGCATTCGTCGAAACCGTATTTTTCGTACAGAAAGCACACATCTTTGAAATAAACGCTGACGCCGTAACTCAGGAAGACACTTATCACTTCGAGCATTTGATTGGAGGTTAAATTTCTACACGCAGCTATAGAACGTATGAGATATTCCTCACTTTCCGGACGCTTAGGTTGGATGAGTTCTTCGACGTATGGACAATCGAACATCGTGAAGAGAAATTCTAAAAATTCCTCGCCTTGCAACTCGCTATGTTCGCAATAGATTCCTAAGAAGGATTTGCCGTTGTCTCGTCCTCTAACTTCCGAATTCAGGAATATTTCGAAATCGGTCCTTTGCCAAATCATCTTCAAGACGGTGTACGATTTATGCCCCCAAGCGAAGTACAGAGGGTGCATTCCCTTGAATAGCTTATTGACGTTTGCGTCGTGCTCCAAGATATCCAAAGCGATATCGTAATTGTACATCAACGCCACGTGCAGGACAGTGATGTCATCTTCATCCACTTGATTGATATCCGTGACGTAGTTTATTAGAGTTCGGACGATTTCTCTCCCGTCTACGTTGTCGTCGAAGCCGTAGAAGCAAACCGATTTGAAGAACGGCGTCCTTCCGTCATGATTTCTTTCGTTGGCGGGGGCATTGTAGTACAACAACATGCAGAGGTATTCCAAATTACCCGCGTGTACTGCGTGGTGGAGAAGTGTGTCTTCCTCGAAGTTTATGAAGTCCACGTTGGCGCCGTTATCGATTAATTTTTGAGCGATGAACGTGGACTCTCTGTAAGCGGCATAGTGCAGCGGCGTGTAATTTATATGATCCACAACGTTGACATCGTTGGCCAGTTCTATCAGATAGGCGACGAATTTTTCATCACTGAAACGTAAAAATATTAAGTTTAGTATACCTCGTTTCTTAAAAGCAACTATCGCTGTTAATATCCAGTATATCAGTATTAGGATTTTAACACCCCTATTCTGTAACATCGATCGTTACGATAACGAACTTCGTACAGCTAACTTTCGATGCGCGGCGTTTAACGAATTTCGTTTGGAACCGTATTCTGTAAGACGTTCGTAGAGTCTGGTCGACCTTTACGAATGAACAGATGTTTTTATGACGGGCTGTAAGTGTAGAGCAAACTTCACTGTGTCAGATGTCCAGCAGATGTGTCGAATACATGAAAATATTAGTTAATTTATACGAAAGTTATTGGTTATGTTAACTTTTCTGTAAATAAAATATTATAAAACTGCATTTCAGGTAGTCTTTTGCCCTTAAAAATGCAAATGTGTTTTCAAAGTTTGTGTTTGTCTATGAGTAATATAAATAGAACAATGATAAAATATCACGAAATATTTTTTTGGAAGGAAAATTTTACCCAGTTGATATTTGCACTTACGGCAGCAACAAGTTTTATATCTCTTAAAATAATATTACACAATGGACGGAAAAAGGAAGCGTTCTTCAAAAATAAGTGCAGCACAACAAGTCATTTATTTGGAACACATGAAAAGTAATGAGTATCTACGCACAAATAAAATAACAATTAATAATCCAAATGCTATAGAACAAGTTTATTTTGATTTTTATGAATTATATATATACATTTTATCTAAAAATATTATTAATAAATTGCTATAGATAGTGTTACACATAAATTCCACACAGTTTCTCGATTTAATCTAAAGAGCTGCATAAAACTTCCTTCTGGTAATTCAAAAGGTTACTCGCATCTCTTACCCGTCTATTATAAAGGCGGATATTTCTTCTGAAATATACATACATGTTAATGAAATGGCATTTTTTTTAGTGTTTTATAACAAACCTATTTTCCGCGTTATCGATTTCATGTGCTATAGCAAACAATAATAAATGATTATCCATCTTTTTGAAAGGCACATATAAAACACACAACACAACTCTCGTAACGAATGCCTATTTGCTTTCGTTACGCTACGAAGGTAAGTTGCCGAGGGTTTTCGAATATCGTACGACATCGGTACGCTTCGAAACTTACAGAATACGAAAGTTCGACCGTAACGATTTTTAAGTACAATGTGTTCGAAAATACGTAACATAAACGTTACAGAATAGGGGTGTAAATGGCGATTGCAGTAAGGAAAACATGAAAACAATTGAGTATTGCATTTTCGAGATGTCCCTTAAAACACTGATTTTAATAATAATAATAATAATAACTTTATTAATTATCCAACAGAAAATTCCAAATGGGCAATACAACTACATGAATGTACGATAATACAATGTAGATTAAGAAATAATTATGAAATGATGTATTACAGGATTATAACAAAAACAACAAAGCATATTAAGTAAATTGAAAAATTTACACTAAAATCGCAATGTCGATTATTGAAATTTATAGCAGCGTGGTATAAGGGTGCTTTGTATAGGATATTTGTCTTGGGCGTTGGAACCATAATTGACTTGCATGCTCTCGACTGAAGACGTGGCACCAGGATGTTCACTTTAGAAAGCAACTCCGAAGCGTCCAATACACTGAACGCTATTCGCTATTCATGAAGGTGGCGCTGATATCAGTTCTTCTTTCGGATAGTGCTCTAAAATTATGTCTCAAGAGCAATGCGCCGTAGTCGGTATTCTGAATCGGATAGAAGCCATCTAATTTGAATAATAGGTATTTCAGGAATCTTCTTTGCACCCGTTCAATTGCGTTCGAGTACACATGGTATATCGGGAACTACACCTCAGATGCATGCTCTTGTTTGCTTATAACGAGGGCATAAAAAAGGGAACATATCGTTTGTAAGTTAGTAAAACAATTACAGGTACGAATAATGAAGCCAAGTATTTTATGCGCAGATACGGTAACGGATGACATATGCTCAGCAAACGTTAGTGCCGAATTAAAAAGAACACCTAGGTCTTTGACAGATGACAAAGTAGATATATATATATGTTGTCAATATGATATTCTGAACGAATGAAATTTACCTTCCTAGTATAAGTGACAGAGCAGCACTTGTCTATATTGAGATATAGCTTATTGTTCTTGCACCAGGTAAAAATTATATCCAAATTCCGCTGAAGTATATCGACATCCGAAGAAGTCACTATTCTATGATAAATTTTTATACCGTCGGCATAAGCCAGAACAATCAGGACATTGAATCACGTTAATAAGATCGTTAATAAATAGATTAAATAAAAGAGGACCAAGATTCGAACCCTGTGGTACACCATATGATGACATATACTGAAGGGATCTGAAGCCATTATAATATACGTAATTTTGGCGGTTTGTCAGATAGGATTTAAAAAAGCAGACTAGTGCGTTATCGAAACCCAAATAGCTCAGTTTGCGGAGCAGTATTGAGTGGTCAATACTGTCAAAGGCTCTGGAGAAATTCGTGTATATTACGTCTAATTGTCCACCCATGTCCAGTGTCTCTGCTATTTCTTGGGATAAATTGGTGATTGTGGATCTTCTTGATGTAAATCCGTGCTGGTGGAAGGACATACACGATTTAGTGAGAAAGGCGACTCGCTCATTAATTATTGAATCAAACATTTAAACGGAGCAGCCTGTATATTTTATAACAGTTTCATTGAGATTTCGATTCTGAAGAAAAACAAAGGTTCATGGTTTTAAAACAGCAATATAGCCCTTGTTGGTCATTAACATTAGAGTTATGTAACCGGAATAAATTTGAAAATAGGTCACATCTTTGTCTTTCATATCCGAGTGTATTTTATTAAAATAATCTTGAAGCCTTCATCGCTTCATTTGAAAATGTTTTTTTAACAAATAAGGCACATTGGCGATAATGGATTTGTGAGATTTTCGATACATTCGTATTTAATATAATCAACACTATACTAATGTCTCTTATTTTTTTGCTTCCGACATGGTTTTTACTTTACAGATACGTGAGTAGTAGTAGTGAAAAGATCAAATTTTAAAACTCTGCCATCAATTGTGCGCTATAATGCTAATGAAAATAAAATGAACAATCACAGCCTTTATATAGGTTGGAAACATATAACACACATCGACAGGAATAATATAAACATGCAGTGACTTGTTTATAACACCTGGCGCGGGGGCAAGGTTGATGCAGGAGCAGAGTGCGGGATAGAATACGCTCACAGATAATATTGTCAGTTCTTGCAGGATTGCAAAAATCACGTTATTTAGCACAAATTTGTAATAACTGATTTGAAAATTTTTAATTCATATCTAAAATTAAAACCACCACACTACTTTCTAATACGTATGAGTGCTTCAAATTATAGAATTTTAAGAATTTTTTATATAAAAATTATTCAAAATCCTATTATAAATACTTCTATTCTGTTAATAAATCTGTATAGAATGCATACTTTGCGAGATATTCGAAAGAAATTACTACTCGCTAAGAGTAAAAGTGTTACTTCCGGTTCGAATTTTGAAATTTCATTTATACAAAAAATATTCCAAATCCAACTCTAAATACTTCTGTACTATTGATAAATATATATAGAATGCATAATTTACGACAAATTTGCAAAAAATCGCTATTCGGTAAGAGTAAAAGTGTTAGTTCCGATTCGAATTTAGAATTTTTTTTTTTATAGAAAAGGTATTGAAAATTAAGTTTTAAATACTTTTATGCTCGTAACGTATCTGTCTAAAAAGCATGACTGATTTTCGATAAGAGTAAAAGACCACTTCCGGTAGGAATTTCGAAAAACTAAATATGTTCTCAATTTTAATTCTGAGTACATATGAATTCTTTATAGATTTGTTTAAACTTAATATTGGCAAAATTCGATTTTTTCACTGAAGTAAACTACTACTTCCGGTCTGTCGAGTGAAAATCAGTTCTCAAGAGGGAGATTATACTAGTAAATGCAAAATTTGGAATTGATAGCTATAGCGGTTTGACCGCTATCGTGGTCACACATAGACACACTGACACACACACACAGAGAGAGACATTTTTTAAAAACCACTTTTTCGGTATCAGGGGACTTCAAAACGTGGACATCTGCAAAAATCTCGAGGTCGAAAATTTTCATTACAATACTTCCTTATACTACGTATAAGAAAGTAAAACTTGTATATCTTCCAATTTAATGTAGATCTGATTGTAATGGAATCTTGAAGTTCAATTTTCATCCACTTTCCGAACTACCTAAATATGTGAATATTCGCACACGTGATAAAAATGATTAAAATACATACAATAACAAAAATTAACCAATATTAAAGTTTACTTTAGTTAGTTCACGATTAGCGTGTTTTTTTTGTCTTTTTTAGACTATATTTTTTTAATCTGCCCACGCCCCTACGTGCCATCTCAACGCCCCCTAATTTTCTCTGGGTCCTCTACTGCCCCCCTTAGTCTCAAATGCCCACAAGGGGGCGTTATCGCCCATGTTGAGAACTTATGAACTAAATTAACAAATCGTAATAGTGCCAAAATGGAAAAAGTACATCTTGTTTTAATAAATGTACTAATATCAGTTTATCATAATATTTGAGTATACTGTACAACAAAGTTATTTTGTCTTAAAAAGATCATTTAGTTGCGATTCTCTAGAAAAAATATTTCCTTATGTTAGGCGTAAAGTAGATGCAAATGATACTACCGATACCAGAGTGGCTGATATTTTATGAGGCAAATATTGCGATGTGGAATAATAAAGCTTCAAAATCTTCCAATACAGTTGAAAGGATCGATTACGTTAGTACCGCAACATTTTTCAAAATCCAAAGAAATCATACACAAAATCCAAACAAACACTTTACAATGTAATTGAACCCCAATTACTGTTAGCTTTGGAATTGTTATAAAATATTAGAAATGTAAGTAAAATTGTTATTCTTGAAACTACCCAGCAACTCTATTTTTAGCAACGTTTTTTAAAATTTCATTGCATTTAAAGTGTTATTTTAAAGTTTATTTGAATAAAAATTCAAAAAGCATTTCTTTTGGGTACTACAAGATGGCGTTACATAAGGATCAATATTTTGAGGTTACCTGAAACAAATTTATCAACGCAAATCGAAGTTATGTGACGGCATTATATCGTTCCATATACGGAACCATGTAATAGTAGAATAATACCCCCACAAAGGATTTTGTAAATTGTGAAAGGTTAAATAATAACAAACGTCATATTTCTGCCATAAATTTTAATAAATAACACCCTAAACTCTAACATCACAATAATTAATATTAGTAATATTAAAATAATGAAATAGAACAAAATAAAATTAGATACAATTCAGAAGGGATTAATTGTGGTGTAAAGTGCTTATTTGGATTTTGAAGATGACTTCTTGGATGTTGAAGCTTTTACTCTTCCACGCCGCTAAATTTGCCTCAAAGCATATATTCAGCGGCTCTGGCATCAGTATAATCATTTGCGCCTCCTTTAAACCTAGCATGTGAAAATATGTCTTCTACGGCATCGAAACTAAATGTTCTTGTTAAGACACAATAAAAGCTTAAATTAGTTGTATTTATCCAACAGATACAAGTCTAATTACATAACAAAAATTGACAATGTACAAATATTATGGATAGAGCTACCATTACCAAATTTTAATCAAAAGCTAGATATGAATACAAACGCATGTTTAGCTATTTTCCGGAGATGGCAGAGACACAGGCTGTCGTTTATTATGCTTATCGTAAACAAAATAAATATGTTTAACACAATAAAGGTTTATATTGGAGCGAATATCGGCAAAAAAGACTCCATGGCGAAGAAAAAAAATAGATACTTCTCTAATTGTTATTTACGAGTTTTTTGTCCAGTACTGCAGATTTGCAATGCAAAAAATTGGCAAAAATCCTGATACTTATGCGTTATACAAAAGTACAAGATGACAAACAATGTATAAGAAAAATTTCTATACTCTTATTTACTGATAAATTTATTACCTTTTTCTAAAATGACAACACATACCAACTTAGTAATGAGAGATTCAAAATTGTGAATATATAACACATATATTCACAATTTTGAATCTCTCATTACTAAGTACACCAACCAGATTTGATGAGTAGAAAAAACACATACTTAAACCTACATTGCTAAATCTGTTCTAACCTGCATCTTCTTACAGCCACATGCAAAGGTGTTAAGCCATCACGATAATCTTTTGCATTCATGTCGGCACCTGTTTCTATCAATTTGCAGGCAATAGTATCAGATTCTCGGAGGACAGCTAAGTGTAAAGGTGTTTCTTTCTTCCACCCATTTGCTAAATTTATACTGCAGCCAGCATCTATTAATGCTAACACAACTTCATCAGGACGATTTTCTAGTAAACTTAAATATAATGGTGTTTCCCCACTTTCATTTCTTTCATCTTTGTTTACTTGTTGGAGGTTTAGAACTTCCTGTAAAATATTAATTCTGAAACAAAAAAATGTAAAATCAAGATTAATTACTTATCGTAGATATAACTCAATAGGATAGTTAAAACATCTAGTAAATTAATAATAAAACTATACTGTATATATGTAATATAAGGTACACTAACCTGCCATACTTGGCTGCTACATGTAAAGGCGTAAAGCCATTTTCATTTCTTGCATTAACATTTGCACCTTTCTGAATCAAAAGACGTGCAACATCAACATTTGTTCTTTGTACTGCATAATGTAAAGGTGTATTCGCTTCATCATCCAAACTGTTTATATTGCAATTGTTATTAATTAAGTTTTCTATGTTCTCATCGTCAAAATTATTTTTTAAACTATTTAGTAAAATTAAACCAGTATATGCTGGTTCATGTGAGCAATCAAATCTGAAGTATAAAAAAAATCATATAAAGGTATAGAAATTATAAATATTGTAAATTAGCAGAAATGATAGAAAAATTGAATAGTAATTCACGTTTTTTTAATTATATTTTTGAGTTTTCATACAGCAATACAAAAATAATCTAAATACAATTATTAATAAGGACCACTATGTTGTAGTAGACAGTTATTAGCAAGAGCAGGAACAATAACAATCAGCTTGCATTAGAAAAGCTAATACAAATAAATCCTCATAGAAAGTAATGACAAATTCTATAGTATTTCTTAGAGTTTGAAATACTTACTGGTTATCCATAATAGACTAATAAAAACATATGCTTAGATGTCTTACACTATTCTAACTCAAAAGCTGAAATATACAAGAAAATAAGATTATTACATACAATGATTGTAAAACAAAAAAAATAAGTAGTACATACTTGTAAGGAATAATTATTTGGTCCATTTCATCTATATATATATATATATAGCAAAGGATACATTTACCTCATAGAATATGAACATCCTTTCGTGAAAAATTAAAAATAAAAGTAATTGCAAAAGCACTTTATTATTTAATTTTGAGGTTATCAGTCGCCGCCATATTTGTGTCACACATTTCCACCCTGACCAAACTGCCAAACTCAAATTTCCACCATAGATAAAGGCATGGTACAAGGAAACAAGGTATGCTCTTGCGCATCTCTGGATGACGCGCATTCGACCTCTAGCCCACTTGGCAAAATCACTATATGCTCACTTGTTCTACATTAGCAAATACGTATTTTCATCCTTCTCTAAAATTGTGATTTTGCCAAGTGGGAGTACTACCAGTTCAATAAAGTTGTGAATTCACAGGACACTATTTAGGTTTGTTCGAACCTCCAGTTCTGAACAGTTCCGGAACCGTTCTAGAATTAGTAGTTCTGATAATAATGCGCATGTCCGGCCAAATACTGGTTCTCGAACGGTTCGAAATCCTGAAGGTTCGAACAGTTTTAAAATTGGAATTTTAGGGAAACTTATACTACCAACATTAGTAATAGTAATATTAAAAAAACACCAAACTTATTTGAAGAAATATCAATCGTAATGAACGTTAAGTAGCTATAAATGGCTATAAATGCATCTAACTACCAAAATTGGGGCAGGATTTAAAAAGTAATGAAAAAATTGTTTATATGAAATACGTTTTTCTAAATTTTGTAATGGATAATTCTGCATTCTTTATACAAGCAATATATTTATATATTACAAAACACCAAACTGGTGGACAAATATCAATCGTAATGAACATTTATATGTTACTGCATCTGCATCTCTAACCACCAAAATTACGACAGCATTTAAAAAGTAGTGTAGTGTATACCTTGACAGGATGTATGTAATACACAATATTATCATATCTTATTGTAATATTAGATCATGTCTGTTGCGCTTCCGTACTTGGTCGATTGCCGCATAGAAGCACGTACGAAGCTAATGCTTACGCTGCAGTCTGACAGACACCGAGATGACAACAGACAGATATATATACATATAGGTACATATACAACGGGATCATTATTATAATAGAACTAACCTGACCGTCTTGAATAAAGAAGTATAAAAGTGTACTACTTGTATTATTTAAAGCGACGAACAAAAGGAACCCCTGTGGTTCCGCCACATGGCGATCCTGCCACTTATTATTATTTAAAAGTGGTAAAATGAATATATTAATTCAACTTAAATAAAAAGGTAAATAAGTCGAAAAAACAAAATGGGCCACAAACAAACGAAGGAGCAGGAAGTATCCGACAACGGAATAGTAAACAACACGTTTATGGTGGAAGAAAAATCAGTAAACCTATCGACTGATATAAAAATTTTACTCTACATCATAGTTGCAATAATGGTAATAAAGTTCATCCTAAAAATTACGAAGATGCACCGGCGAACAATGAAGAGGAGTTTGCAACGCACCCTATCAGAAGTGAGGGTATAAACAAGAGAAGTGTTGTGACTAGTGCAGTGAATTACAAGGATATTGTGACAAAAAAAAAAAAGGATAACTATGTTAACTACTGGTGAGTGATATCTATGCGATTGTCACCATTTAAATTTGTAGCATGTATTTAGTTTACACACATAAGTTTGAAATGTTTAATAGTTTAATATGAATTAAATTAAGTATTTTTATAAATTTTATTATTTAAATGCATCAATGACACACAATTGGGATGAAATTAATACAAAAATATCAGATATAAAAAATGAGATTATAAAAGAATCCAAACGGGCGATAAAAAAGCAAATTCCGAAATCAGATAAAATACGTAATGAAATAAGAGACAAATTAATTGAACTTTATAATAACTTAGTTAGTATTTTGGCTTCGTCCTGGATTACCTGTAATGAAGAGCAAAGACAGACTTGCAAGCTAATTTTTCACCAAACTAGGGACAAAATTGTTAGATCATTTCAATCATTAGGTGTTAAATATAAAGTGCCTGCGTCAGTTTTAGATAAAATTAATCCCCTCATTCTAGACGACGAAACTGAAGACGAGGAAGAAACGATGGCCTTATCAAATATAGAATTTTTTAACTTGGCTAGTAAATTTATTCCTTCAGAATTTGACGGTTCTTACGACAAATTACAGTCCTTTTTGGATGCACTAGCTCTTTTACAAGCTAACTCCGAAGGACATGCAGATCGTGCAGTTTCCTTTGTCAAAACACGGCTAACCGGCAAAGCCCGCGATCTAATTAACGATAATATGAGTCTTGCAGATATTATAACAGCTTTAAAACAAGGCATTAAAGGCGAAAGTTCAAAAATAATATCAGCAAAACTTATAAATCTTAAACAAAATTCAAAAGAATCTGCCAAATTTGCATCAGAAATAGAGGCTCTTACATTATCTCTAAACAGAGCATACATTAGTGAAGGTGTTCCTAACACAGTAGCGCAAATTTATTCTACAGATACTGCTGTAAAAGCATTATCGAAAAACGCTTCCTCCGAGCGTGCCCGTTTAATCATGGAAGCAGGAACATTTTCATCAGTGCAAGATGCTATTTCAAAATTTGTTAATATAAATACGGAAACCACTAGCTCCAATGTTTTATATGTCAGACATAACCGTAGACACCCTACTGCCCGTATAAATAATCATAGTCGCGGAAGACACTATACTACTAATACCTACAATAGTGGTAACAATAACAATAGTCGATTTCAAAATCGCAGACAAAGAGGTAATAATTTTCAATCGTATCGGGGCAATACTCGCGGTCGTCAATTTAGAAATATTAGACTTTGTGAAACTCAGCAAGATCCGGAAAACCAGCCGCGCCCCCAGGGGGAGCGACTGGGGGATATGTAAATATTTTTACGTTCAATTTATCTCTTGCAAATTTTGTATTTGTTAATACTGACTTTGCTGTCGAAAAACTAACGTTAATTGTTGATACTGGTGCTGATATCTCGATTATTAAACGTAGTAGCATACAAAGAAATCATATAATAGATACTATAAATTCATGTAAAATCAGAGGTATTACCAATGAGCATACAAAATCTCTAGGTATTACAGAAACTTCTATTTTTTTCGATACTTTAAAAATAAAACACAAATTTCACATAGTGGGAGACGATTTTCCCATAACCACAGATGGAATTTTAGGTAGAGACTTTATTTCTAAATATAAATGTAATTTAAATTATGAAAATTGGACTTTGTCATTACTTATTAATCAAAAAGAAATTATAATACCAATTTATGACAGTGCAGAAAATGGTATATTACATATTCCAGCACGCAGCGAAGTAGTTAGAAAAATAGCAATAAAATCAAAAAAAGATTTGTTAGTTTTAAATAAAGAAATTATACCCGGAGTTTTTGTTGCCCGCACTATAGTATCCGCAGAAAATCCCTTAGTCAGAATAATAAATACAACGTTTCAAACTGCAACGATAAGAAACAACGACTTTACAACTGTCGACCTTGCTGAATACGACATTTTTAATATTCAAACCGATATGAATGAACGACACTCTAATTTATTAAAAGAAATAAATAAAAATATGCCAGAATTTGTGAAAACAGATTTAAATAAATTATTACATGAATTTTCCGATATATTCGCTTTAAAATCAGATAGAGTAACAGCAAATAATTTTTATACACAGAAATTAAAATTAAATGATAATAAACCCGTTTATGTGAAAAACTATCGCATACCAAAAATGCAAAAAGAGGAAATAAATCGGCAAGTTGACAAAATGCTACAAAACAACATTATAGAACCATCTGTATCGGAATATAATAGCCCAGTTTTACTAGTTCCGAAGAAATCTATCGACGGGAACAAAAAATGGCGTTTAGTGATCGATTATCGAAAACTTAATTCCAAATTAATAGGAGATAAATTCCCACTCCCGCGAATTGATGATATTTTAGATGAACTCGGACGAGCAAAATGGTTTTCCGTTATCGATATGATCTCTGGATTTCATCAAATACCTTTAGATGAAGATTCTCGTGACTTTACGTCATTCAGCACGGACAAAGGAGCCTTTAGGTACACCCGGGTCCCTTTCGGATTATCAGTAAGCCCAAATAGTTTTCAAAGAATGATGACAATAGCTTTCTCCGGTTTGACCCCCGAAAAAGCTTTTCTTTATATGGACGATTTAATTGTACTTGGTTGTTCTGTTAATCATCACTTTCATAATTTAAAACAAGTTTTTCAAGTATGCAGAAAATATAATCTTAAACTAAATCCCGCAAAATGTCAGTTTTTCAGAAAAGAAGTAACATATTTAGGTCACAAAATTACTGATAAAGGTATCTTGCCAGATGAATCAAAATACGATATAATTAATAAATACCCCGTACCACAAACCCCAGATGCAGTTAAACGATTTGTAGCATTCTGTAACTACTATCGCAGGTTCATTCCACATTTTGCAGAATTATCACATCCGTTGAATAAATTAACAAGAAAAAGAGTCACATTTATTTGGACAGAAGAATGCCAAAACAGTTTTGAAAGGCTTAAAAAAGCACTAATAAGTCCTAAAATATTACAATACCCAGATTTTTCGAAACCATTTATTTTGTCAACAGATGCATCAAACACAGCTTGTGGTGCAATTTTGAGTCAAAATTTCGAAAATTATGAATTGCCTATTTCCTATGCTTCACGCGCATTCACAAAAGGAGAAGCTAATAAATCAACTATTGAGAAAGAATTGGCAGCAATTCATTGGGCGGTAACTTATTTTAGGCCTTATTTGTGGAATCAAAATTTTTTAATAAAAAGCGATCACAGACCTTTGGTATATTTATTTTCAATGAAAAATCCTTCCTCAAAATTAACTAGAATGCGATTAGATCTAGAAGAATTTAATTTTGAAATTGAATATATTAAGGGTAGTGAAAATGTCGGGGCTGATGCACTATCGCGAATCGATATACATGAATTAAAGAAAATACAGGAAAATGTTTCACAAATTCTGCCAATAACAAGATCAATGACATTAAAAAAAGACGAGGTTAAGCAAGAACGCAAACGTTCCATCGCTCTAGAACCTACTATATACGAATCATTAGACAGTTCTGAATTACATAAAGTACCCACTTTAAATTTTTTTATAAAGCCAACATTACTTAGAATAATGATTAGGCAAAATAAAAGAGTGAGCGCTCAAGAACCGATAACAATTATTAATGGTAATATTGCTCTAGCGCAAGTATTATCTCGACTAGATAATCTAGCAAATAATTGCGGTTTCAATAAAGTAAAATTATTTATGAATGATAATATATTTTCAAAGTGCACTATAAATGAATTCAAAAAGGTGGGACAAAATATACTGAAACATATAACAATCATACTTTGTAGGGTACCCAAAATAATTACTAATAATAACGAGAAGCAGACATTGCTCAAAACATTTCACGATGATCCGCTTACAGGTGGACATTGTGGACAAAAAAGACTTCTGAAAAAACTAAGAATGAACTATAGATGGAAAAATATGTCGCGCGACATTGCAAATTATGTTAAACGATGTAAAAAATGTCAAATAAATAAAGCAAAATCAAAACATTGTGAACCTATGGTTATCACACCAACTCCCCAAACTGCATTTGATATAGTTTGCGTTGATACCATTGGTCCATTTTCTAAGTCAGTGAACGGAAACGTATATGCTGTAACTCTACAATGTGAGTTGACAAAATATTTAATTACAGTGCCAATACCAAATAAAGAAGCAAAAACGGTAGCTAAAGCAATTTTCGAAAATTTTATTTTAGTATATGGCCCCATGAAAGAAATTAGAACTGATATGGGAACAGAATACAGGAATAAGGTTTTCGAAAACATTGCAAACTTTCTCAAAATAAGTCATAAAATATCAACAGCTTACCATAGTCAAAGTATAGGTGGTTGTGAACGAAATCACAGAGTGTTAAATGAATTCATTCGCATGTATGTCAATGACACGCATGACGACTGGGAAAACTGGATGAAGTATTATACATTCTGTTATAATACAACACCCTGTACATATCACAATTATACACCATTTGAGCTTATTTTCGGTAGAAACTGTAGTTTTGTAGAGAATTTTACGAGTGCTAAAGTAGACCCTTTGTACAAGGTAGAGGCATACGAACAAGAAATACGTTATAGACTTCAAGTAGCGCATAAAACAGCTAAAGAATTCTTGGAAAAGGCCAAAATACAGCGGAAACACATATATGATAATAATGCAAAACATTTAGAACTCAAACCAGGTGATCATGTACTCGTTTCTAACGAGGAACGTAGTAAATTCGACCCGTGGTTTGAGGGTCCTTTTGTGATAACTAGTATTGATGGTCCCAATTGCGTAATCAAAAATGCAAAAGGCAAAGAAATGACTTTGCATAAAAACCGTGTACTTCCATATATTTCCTAAAAATTAAGCATAATCTAACTATAAATCAAATTATAAATATTCAGCGCTGAATATCTCACTAAGGTGTATATACATATTTACTAAATAACTAAGTAAGATATATATATATATATTTACTGAATAACTAATTAAGGTATATCTATTTTATGAATAAATTTTTAAGGATTATCATTTTAAGCAAATTAGTTAAGAAATTTGAATGTATACTTTAAGAATATAAATGTTTAGTTTGTAATACGCATGAACGTGTCATAATATGTTAATATAGGAATACGTGGATATTAAGTACATTGTGTATATGTATTTTTCAGATAAATGTAAGTTTGTATTAAGACGATTTAAGATCTAAGGTGTCAAATTTTATTTATGTCAACAAAGAATGATCTCATTTGCAATGAGGATCATTCTCGTAGAAAGGGAAGGTGTAGTGTATACCTTGACAGGATGTATGTAATACACAATATTATCATATCTTATTGTAATATTAGATCATGTCTGTTGCGCTTCCGTACTTGGTCGATTGCCGCATAGAAGCACGTACGAAGCTAATGCTTACGCTGCAGTCTGACAGACACCGAGATGACAACAGACAGATATATATACATATAGGTACATATACAACGGGATCATTATTATAATAGAACTAACCTGACCGTCTTGAATAAAGAAGTATAAAAGTGTACTACTTGTATTATTTAAAGCGACGAACAAAAGGAACCCCTGTGGTTCCGCCACAGTAGTGAAAAAGTTGTTTATAAGAAATACATTTTTCTAAATTTTGTTATGGATATTTCTGCATTTTTTAAGAAAACACCAAACTGGTGGACAAATGTCAATCGTAATGAACATTTAAATGTTACATCACAAAATTACGACAGGATTTAAAAAATAATGAAGAAGTTGTTCAGAAGTACATTTTTCAAAATTTTGTAATGGATATTTCTGATAAACCGGGTAAATAAAACAAGGTTTTTTAATACAAGCTGTTATCAATACGAATGACAATTACGCATGCTCCGGATTTATCAGAATTTCAAATACTAGCCCATCATCGAGAACTGTTATAAGCCTAGTACACAATAGTAATACGTAAAACGGAAGACGTAAGACATAAAACGTAAATACAATACGTAAGAATATTGTTTTACACAATCTAATTTTACGGTTTACGGTTAACCAATAGAAAATCGACTTTGTTGACATTTTACATAATTGGAAAGGCTATAACCATGAATGATTTGACGTTAGTTATTTTTCATTATTTGATCTTTGAAATTTTCGTTTTTTTTATTATACAAATGCAGATATTATTTCACCAAATCAATTAATTCATCACCCTCCTTTTGGGTTAGCTCATCAACAGTATTTTCTGATGCGTCAAACTCATTAATTACTTCATAATTGCTGCAATACTCCTGATGATCTATTGTTTGAGGTGACATTTTACTTATTATCAAATACTAAACTCAGTATCACGACGTGGTATCATAATAATATACAAACTAAACAGATGTAGATAGGTTATGTTTGTTTTGTTTTCATATATTCACATGCGAAATGGTAGGGATGTATCAAGCAAAGGATTTCTATTGGTTGATCATTACGGGTTTTACGTAAAATTCCATCCTTACGGAATTTCCGTAAGAACTTACGGCTTACGTTATTCACTACGGACTATTCTGTAAAACTACATTAGAAATCATACTATGAATATCTTTATGACTTTACGTTTTACGTCTTGCGTCTTACGTATTGCTATTGTGTACTAGGCTTTAGAACCGTTCCGAACGGTTCTTGAATTACTAGTTCTGAAAGACCGAACACGAACACTGAACCACAGTATAAACATATCCAGTAGTTGCAGTCAGTGTCGGCACCTTTGATCTTTAGAAACCAAGTTGTATGTTCGCGCATTGTAATGCGCAATGTCGCATAGCGGAGAGATCGGAAAGTTATTTAATAAGCAGGTCCGGATCTAATCCTATTTTAAAATAATCGGGGCCGGATTAACTAAATTTGTTAATAAATGAAAGTATTTGAATTAGAAATATTTAAACAATAATTATGTACGTTATGCATATCATTGTCTTAGATTTGAAACCTGTGGCCAATTTAACAAATTTTACAAAATGTTGAAAACTATTTTGGTAAAGTCTACTAGATGGAATAAAATGATTTGGACGAAAATTATACATTTAATGCTAGTTTGAATATATGAGTTACATTTAAATATTACTATATTTGATATAATTTGTAAATGTTGCAAAATAACAAAATTAAAAACTATCTTGGAAAAAAAAGCCTAATAGATGGAATAAAATTATATATTTTAATGCTAGTTTTAATATATGAGTTACATTTAAATTTTACAATATTTGACATATTTTATAAATGTTGCAAAATAACTTAAAATTAAAAACCATCTCGGAAAAAAGTCTCATAGATGGAATAAAATTACATATTTTAATGCTAGTTTTAATATACGAGTTACATTTAAATTTTACAATATTTGACATATTTTATAAATGATGCAAAATAACTTAAAATTAAAAACCATCTTGGAAAAAAGTCTCATAGATGTGTAATGTTGTTGTGGTGTCATTTCGTAACGGTTATTCCTACAAGTCTACCCAGGTAATTTCCTCTTACATCGTACCACTCGTGGATTTACTCCACCATTAGACGCGAGCGCTGCGAAAAGTTGGTTGAACGCGTCTATATTTAATGCAGCTTCGACGGATCGCTATCACTCGATGATTCACCTGGGAATTTGACCGGGCTGCTAAGCGAGATGCGCGCGTCGCGGCATTAGCGAGAACCAAGTAACAGCTGACAGTTACAACATTACATTTAAACGATTAAAACTTCGTTTGTCTAATTAAATCAGTGAAACGTGATTATAATGGTGTTTTAATCTAGTGCAAAACCGGAGCTCATTCGGAGGCAACTTCGATGGATCCTATTAAAAGGTATTTATACGGTTTTTGATTAATTTATAGTGATAAAATAAACCATCTGTGAAGTTTTTGTTTCGATAATATACATTTTATTTACACACACAGATATTTACAGAATAGACAAGTCATATCATATTTATTATTCCACGCTAGCTTAATATATATACATTGGAATATTGCAGACGATTAAAATGTATTATTATTATGACTATTTCAAGGGAAACGTGTAGCTTTAACTTTTATTGGTCCTTGAAAATAGCCGTGTACATTGATAAATTAATTACGGATACGTTTCACATTACGATATATACAAATTCGAGGTCGACAATAATAAAATTACATCCTAGAACAAAAGCATAAAAATTTCGTAATCTGATAACAGGTTTTGTTTGACAATAAGCTAAAATTTCGGATAGGCCTAATTCCAACCTTCACATAGACAATAAATACGCTTTCCGGCCGGTAATCTAGTTCGACGGCATTAACCTTACAGACGTAAACAATGAATCGATTGACACATGATGCCGGGCAATAAAATAATGAAACTAAATGGTCTTTCTTTATGTTGGTCCCAGTCAACCCTCTATTTTATTGCAACGAATAATGAATATATATTTCTTATATTGAATAAGTTATGGTTTCGTGTGATAAAGGTAATAACAAAAATTTTTTTAAACGGAATCTTTGAAACAATCTGCTCGTTAGACGCGAATATCTGAACGTTAATTGTGGAATCAGTAATTTGCTCTGTCAACAGACGGTATTTGAACGGGTGAGATCCCTGCACCAATATACTATAGATTTAGGCTAACTCTTAACGAAATTAATGACGGGAAATTACTTTACGGATTAATTAGTGTGGACTTATAGTCAAACTAATTACGGGAATTATAAGACTGGACATTTGAATCTGAAATTAAATGTACCAGCTTAATTACTTTACGGATTAATTAGTGTGGACTTATAGTCAAACTAATTACGGGAATCATAAGACTGGACATTTGAATCTGAAATTAAATGTACCAGCTTAATTACTTTACGGATTAATTAGTGTGGACTTATAGTCAAACTAATTACGGGAATCATAAGACTGGACATTTGAATCTGAAATTAAATGTACCAGCTTAATTACTTTACGGATTAATTAGTGTGGACTTATAGTCAAACTAATTACGGGAATCATAAGACTGGACATTTGAATCTGAAATTAAATGTACCAGCTTAATTACTTTATGGATTAATTAGTGTGGACTTATAGTCAAACTAATTACGGGAATCATAAGACTGGACATTTGAATCTGAAATTAAATGTACCAGCTTAATTACTTTACGGATTAATTAGTGTGGACTTATAGTCAAACTAATTACGGGAATTATAAGACTGGACATTTGAATCTGAAATTAAATGTACCAGCTTAATTACTTTACGGATTAATTAGTGTGGACTTATAGTCAAACTAATTACGGGAATCATAAGACTGGACATTTGAATCTGAAATTAAATGTACCAGCTTAATTACTTTACGGATTAATTAGTGTGGACTTATAGTCAAACTAATTACGGGAATCATAAGACTGGACATTTGAATCTGAAATTAAATGTACCAGCTTAATTACTTTACGGATTAATTAGTGTGGACTTATAGTCAAACTAATTACGGGAATTATAAGACTGGACATTTGAATCTGAAATTAAATGTACCAGCTTAATTACTTTACGGATTAATTAGTGTGGACTTATAGTCAAACTAATTACGGGAATTATAAGACTGGACATTTGAATCTGAAATTAAATGTACCAGCTTAATTACTTTATGGATTAATTAGTGTGGACTTATAGTCAAACTAATTACGGGAATCATAAGACTGGACATTTGAATCTGAAATTAAATGTACCAGCTTAATTACTTTACGGATTAATTAGTGTGGACTTATAGTCAAACTAATTACGGGAATCATAAGACTGGACATTTGAATCTGAAATTAAATGTACCAGCTTAATTACTTTATGGATTAATTAGTGTGGACTTATAGTCAAACTAATTACGGGAATCATAAGACTGGACATTTGAATCTGAAATTAAATGTACCAGCTTAATTACTTTACGGATTAATTAGTGTGGACTTATAGTCAAACTAATTACGGGAATCATAAGACTGGACATTTGAATCTCAAATTAAATGTACCAGCTTAATTACTTTACGGATTAATTAGTGTGGACTTATAGTCAAACTAATTACGGGAATCATAAGACTGGACATTTGAATCTGAAATTAAATGTACCAGCTTAATTACTTTACGGATTAATTAGTGTGGACTTATAGTCAAACTAATTACGGGAATTATAAGACTGGACATTTGAATCTGAAATTAAATGTACCAGCTTAATTACTTTATGGATTAATTAGTGTGGACTTATAGTCAAACTAATTACGGGAATCATAAGACTGGACATTTGAATCTGAAATTAAATGTACCAGCTTAATTACTTTACGGATTAATTAGTGTGGACTTATAGTCAAACTAATTACGGGAATCATAAGACTGGACATTTGAATCTGAAATTAAATGTACCAGCTTAATTACTTTACGGATTAATTAGTGTGGACTTATAGTCAAACTAATTACGGGAATTATAAGACTGGACATTTGAATCTGAAATTAAATGTACCAGCTTAATTACTTTATGGATTAATTAGTGTGGACTTATAGTCAAACTAATTACGGGAATTATAAGACTGGACATTTGAATCTGAAATTAAATGTACCAGCTCGGAAAGGACCTCAAATAGGAGTCTCGGTACTAGTCATTTGAATCTGAAATTAAACGACCAGCCCGAGCGGAATCTCAAATAGGAGTCTCTTACTCTTGCAAAATGTCTCTGCTTTTTATAACCCCCAGGTGGGTACGTCACATCCAAAAAAGGCATATTTTACACGACAAAATTACCCACACTCTAATATTTATCTGAAGACGCGCTGCATTTTGTCACGTCCGCATTTGTGACGTATCCAACTGAAAATTTTCCATAAAAATTATACCCATACGGATTCTTTCGAAAACTATCATGAATAAAATTAATTAGCAAATTACTGTTACCTTTTACCAATGAATACATGAATATGAATACACAATGATTTAATCACGTAACGGACGAGAAAATGCCTCACTAAATTACAAGAATATTTTATATTCGCAATTAATTAATATACAATGAGCATTTTCTCTGTCCTAACGACTCAAGTTCGTTACAGATGGAATAAAATTATATATTTAATGCTAGTTTTAATATACGAGTTACATTTAAATTTTACAATATTTGACATATTTTATAAATGTTGCAAAATAACTTAAAATTAAAAACCATCTTGGAAAAAAGTCTCATAGATGGAATAAAATTATATATTTTAATGCTAGCTTTAATATACGAGTTACATTTAAATTTTACAATATTTGACATATTTTATAGATGTTGCAAAATAACTTAAAATTAAAAACCATCTTGGAAAAACGTCTCATAGATGGAATAACATTACATATTTTAATGCTAGTTTGAATATATGAGTTACATTTACCATAAAAAGAAAGTCATTCAACCCCACTGTTATGTTCCATTTACTGGTTAATCTGCATAAAGTTGCTTTTGAGGGCAAATGGAGAATATCAGATAAAAATCTATAAACTTTAGGGCTGAGAAAATATATAGTTAACGCAAACTGTTTAAATTCATTTGTATATCTGAAACCATGAGCCCTTTTACTTGATAATTTCAGCTGCATTTTAAACAGATTAACCGTGGCCTCATTAAAATGGCTTTCACAAAATGTAATAAAATCAGCATCAGAAATCTGATTTTCTTTCTCTGTCAGAGTAGAAACCTTCCCTTCCGCTCTCTTTAGAATACCTTTCAAATACCGAATCTCAGTTTTTAATTTGCTCTTCCTGGGACTTGTAGCTGACAGGCTTTGCGGTGTTTGCACATAAATGTTAGCTAAACATAAGAAATATAATTTAATGATATCACATAAAACATCAAAAACTGTTATTACCTGTATGAGTTTCAGTATGTTGATCGGTAATCACATTAACATCTTTACTTGTGCCTGGTAGTGGATCATCTTTTAACACAGGTGTAAGTAACATCTGTACATTCTGTAAAATAGAATTATCATATATAAAAAAAGGTGTATGTAATCTTGGTTGTTAGAAAAATCACAGAGGCATCAAAATCAAATAAATATAGCAAAGCTAGTTGCAATCAATATATTTGTGATTAATTTGATATAATCAACATTTAAAAGAATTTTTTATTAAGAAAAGATTAATTTCAAAAAATAAACAGTTGATTTTATAAGTTTATCTATCCTAGGGCTTACCTGTAAGAAATAAAGTGGGCACTGCAGTAATTTCTAGCCTGTTTTTCATTACATTTTTGAAGTAAGAGTTTTCAAAATGAATGCTACAGACTTTGGCATTTTTCTTCACAGAACTTGTTTCTCCAATACCAGCAATCCACTCCTTACGCCTAGTGCAGAAAAAATTATTAATCATATGCAACTATTATTATGTACAAGAATGCTTGATTGATGTAGCAATTTTAACCATCAATAATTTACGTCAATATTTTTTTATATTTTACAATAACTTTTTATAAATTCTATAATCCTTTATGTCGTACTTATGTGCATGTATATCTGAATATTTATTTGAATTTTAGGTTTACCTTATTTCCTCAGATGGAAAATTAAAAAAACTAATGTCTTTTATGTCCTTTGAATACACACATTTACACTGCGGTACACAACACTTTATACTCATTGTACTCGATTAATTTAACACACTAAATCAAATAAATCTTTTGCAATTATCCACAAAAACCTAATTCACTTTAAAAACGGTTGGTTATTTTCAAAAGCACGTACTAAGATCTGTTGACAAACAAACTATAAACAAGTCTAATTCTGTTTCTTACCGTCACTGCGACATTGCGCATTACAATGCGCAAGAAACAACTTGGTCTCAATAAATTTTGGGCGTGCAACTACTGGGAAGGTTTATACTGTGACTGAACTATCAGTTCTCAGAATTTGCAGTTCCAGAACTGCATGGTCCGAACAGTCTTTTTCTTAAATAACATGCGCACTAGTTCTAGAACCGTTCAGAACTGCAGGTTATAAATGATAATATATAAATTTGTATATTAATTTTTTTAAATAAAACTTACCTCCTTTTTAATTATGCTTTAGAAAAATAAATTTATTTAAAAATAAATGCGTTACATTTTATAGTAGCTGAAAAATATTAAATACTTTAATTATTAATCTTTAACTAAAGGACTTAATTATTTTTAATTTTCAATACATAGGTACTAAATTGTAAAAATGTAAAATGTAAATTCTTCAACAAAAAGATTTTTGCAGTAATTACAGTTTACGTAAAAAACAAATATAATAGGTAGGAATATTTATAGGTAATTAGTAATTGACAATGTTTTATTTTTATAAGTTCTTTATATCATTTACAATATATAATAATATTTCAAAATGTTTCCTTATGCTTATATTTAGTTTTTTTTTTAGGGTAGATAAAATTAAAAAACACTTGATTTCCTTTCACTTAGTTTATTAGAATATCTCTAACAATATTGTTTCGGTATGTTCTACCATTCTCAAAGAACTAAATTTGTGTGTATATTTTGTAAACTTATATATTACTTGAGGGGTGAGGGTGTGTTTATTGTACCTACTTTGACCATTTTATTACTGTGTCTATTATCGGAGTGTTTATGTATTCTGTCTGTGTGTTGGTTATGTGTAATTTTTTATGTATAGCTTTTTTAATTTCTAGTATTTCTAAATAATTAAGTTTTTTGCTTTTGTTAACATTATGTAGTAATAAAGGACTAAAAGTAGTCAACGTAAATAAATACAATCTAGGTACCATGTTAGGCAATAGCAAAGATAACATTACGAATTTAGAAAAATCTGGCGTATATAAAATTAATTGTAAAAATTGTGATGCTATCTATATCGGACAAAGTGGAAGAAACATAAAAACAAGACTAAATGAACACAAAAAAGCAATAATCCAAGGAACAAAAAACACAGGGTTCGCAGAACATTGCATTGAGAAACTCCACTTTCCCGATATAGATAGTTGTAAATTACTACATAATGTTCACAAAAGCAAAAAACTTAATTATTTAGAAATACTAGAAATTAAAAAAGCTATACATAAAAAATTACACATAACCAACACACAGACAGAATACATAAACACTCCGATAATACAGTAATAAAATGGTCAAAGTAGGTACAATAAACACACCCTCAGCCCTCAAGTAATATATAAGTTTACAAAATATACACACGAATTTAGTTCATTGAGAACGGTAGAACATACAGAAACAATATTGTTAGAAATATTCTAATAAACTAAGTGAAACGAAATCAAGTGTTTTTTAATTTTATCTACCCTAAAGTATATATAAATTATGTTTCACCAAGAACCGACAGCTATATCTATAAATAGAAACCAAACTAGGTGGTTTCGTCAGTGCAGTATAACAAAGAAGGTGTATGTTAAAGCATTAATATGTCAATAAAAAATATAGTATTACCTGCTATTATGCTGCACTGACGAAACCAAACTAGGTAGAAACATATATGTCTGTAGCTTCAAATACATCTTAACACATACATAGTTGCATCGTTGATTGTTTATGTATTTTAATCAAAATTGTACATGTTTAGGTGAACCTAGGCCATTTTGATAGGATTACATGGGTAATATCGATTGTCCTATGCTTATTTGCATTCATTTATATTTATACATGACTATTTTACATTCTATATTGTTATATTATCAACAGTTCTACTCTTAATTTTTCTTTGCGTAGTTGCGTCGTTGTTATTTGTATACTTGGATTGACTGAACAGTTTGTGGTAGACCCCAAGCCTTTTGATGTGACTATGCTTATTGATTACATTTTCATTTATACATTTTGATTTACATTTTATATTTGTCATTGTTTTCTAATTGACAACCAGTTGTCATATTGTTATTACTTTTTTCTATTCCGGTGCTATAAAGTTCACTTTACGACACCCGTTTTGGTTGCATAAAGTATTACTTTATCGCACGCTAATTTTATTTTTTTGAAGTTGGTAACAAAAAAGAAATGGAACCAAATCGTATTTAAATGTCAAAATATAAACCTTTAAAGTAACAAAAATGTGCAATAAAATTGTACAAAGAATAAAAAGCACACATGCTAACATTTCACTTACTAATTAGCAATATAAATTGTTAAGCAGAGTTGGATGATAAGTTTTCGGATGCTACTATTGACATTTACTTACCATGTTGAATAGTACAATTGTTATAAAAGTTTGTTTTGATAAATATGTAGAGAGTTTGTGGACGAAAGATTTTGTAAATTGTCTTTTGCTATATTGCGAATCACTGGGGGCGTACAGTTATTTATTTCGTCCTTTTTGTTGATAATTTGAAATAATTTATTGTATAAATCTGTCTGAATTTTAAATACAATTACATATAGCACCACCGATATTTAAATATTTAAAACGTTCTACTTAAAAATCAGAGTAACCAACTTCAAAAAAGCAAAATTTCTAAAATATTCGAACAAAACATGTGTCTTATTTTAAGCTTTTTTGAACTTTTAATAACCGAAATAGAAAAAATAGTATAAAATACACGTTTCATAAGACATTTTGCGCACTTGTTCTTTAGAAAACTCGCCTAGCGGCTCGTTTTCTAAACTTGAACGCGTGCGCAAAAATCGTGTCTTATGAAACTTGTATTTTAATATACTATTTTCTATTCCGGTGCTATAAAGTTCACTTTACGACACCCGTTTTGGTTGCATAAAGTATTACTTTATCGCACGCTAATTTTATTTTTTTGAAGTTGGTAACAAAAAAAATGGAACCAAATCGTATTTAAATGTCAAAATATAAGCCTTTAAAGTAACAAAAATGTGCAATAAAATTGTACAAAGAATAAAAAGCACACATGCTAACATTTCACTTACTAATTAGCAATATAAATTGTTAAGCAGAGTTGGATGATAAGTTTTCGGATGCTACTATTGACATAAGTAAATGTCAATAGTAGCATCCGAAAACTGTTAAATAGTACAATTGTTATATAAGTTTGTTTTGATAAATATCTAGAGAGTTTGTGGACGAAAGATTTTGTAAATTGTCTTCTGCTATTTTGCGAATCTCTGGGGGCGTACAGTTATTTATTTCGTCCTTTTTGTTGATAATTTGAAATAATTTATTGTATAAATCAGTCTGAATTTTAAACACAATTACATATAGCACCACCGATATTCAAATATTTAAAACGTTCTACTTCAATGATCTAATAATATAGAACTACTAGATGGACTGTAGAGCATAGGTTCCCAAAGTGGGCGATAACGCCCCCTTGTGGGCGCTGCAGGTCTAAAGGGGGGCGGTAAGAGACCCAGAAAAAAAATGGGGGCGTTGTGTAAAGGCTTAGGGGGCGATTTGTAATTTCATCTAGAATCTAGGAGGACTCTTAGACACCGACTGCGCTCTCGACTCTCGACTAGGGATGGGCGATAAACATCGATGTTCATTGAACATCGATATTTTAGGATCGATGTTCGATGTTTTTGCATCGATGTTTGCAATTTAGATTTATCGATAAACTATCGATGTTAGAAGAAATATAGTGAACATCGAACTTTTAAGCTTGACAAAATGTATTTGCACTAATCACAAAATAAAACAGCGTCCTCTGTTGACAAATACAAAAATGTTTCCAAATTAACAGCTCACATACAGGCTACGAGGATGTAAAATTGTCTACGAATAAAAGAAGTATTTAAATTTCACAGTGCTATATCATATACATTCGAATATTTCATTTTAGGCTCTTTTAAATATTACTCAGTATAAATATTTAAATAATATATAATTAAATACATAAATTTATAGTACTTTTAATGTGCAGAATAAAAGTTAAATTATGTATGCATGCAGAATAAGTGAAGGAGGTAAACGTATTTTCATAGAAAAAGAAGGGAGATAGACATTACCGATGTATACTTCTTCGGGAAATTCCCTAGTGCGTACAATCATACACGACGATACACGTATTAAATGCAAGATGACACATCAGAAATATAAAACCATATCCATATGTATCTCGGTATTTGCCAGCGTAGTCAAAAAAAAATGCAAGACTATAAAATCCCAAATAAAAATCGTTCTCTTAAAAAGCTTTGATACACGTAAATGTATATATTTTTTAAGTATCAGACGATTTAAGTCATGTGGTTGTTTCATGCGTAATTGCATAATATTGTTTTTTTATATAGTTTTTTTTGAGTAGTTTCTAAAGTTAACTACATATTATAAATGTATATATTTCTTTTATTATTTTTTTTGAATAGTGATATCTTTTATATCATTTTGTTAAGGACGTAAATTAATTAAGTTATAATAAAGTTTTTGTTAAACTGCCAAAAAATAAATCTATAAATATAATTATCGATGTTTAAAAACATCGATGTTTGGTAGTCGATATTTTGCAACCATCGATGTTGATCAACGATGTTAACATCGATGTTTGATATCGATGTTTACCCACCGATGTCCCATCCCTACTCTCGACTACAGCTTGTGAACATCAACTAATATTAATTAAGAGATTGCTCTAACCAACTCGGTTCGATATTTCTCTCCGAGTAGTTCATATATCTGTCCTGTTTTATTGAATAAATAAAATAAAAAACATATCAATCGGTCGCTCCGTTTCGAAACGAAAAGAGACACAAACAAACAAATAAAAAGGCAACTGTATCAATCGGCTGGTTCATAGAATACTTGTTCTTACTTGTTGAGTACGATTGAGCGTCGAATGAGATAAACGAGTTTATGCATGTTTGTCTTATTCCTGTCGGTGCGTGCTGCTTATGCAATCCTATATAAACAACGTAATATTTATTTTATTTTCATTTGCGGTTTCGCGCGTAATAGATAAGCAGTACTTAAGTTCAACACTTATACTTACGTATTTCTCAAAACAAAACAATGTCGGAAGTAAAAAAGAAGAGACGGCAATACTGTGCGGAATATATTAAATTCGGATTCATTGAAAATCCTACAAACCCATCGTCGCCTTTGTGCCTTCTATGCCTAAAAACATTTTCGAATGAAGCAATGAAGCCTTCAAGACTTCAAGATCATTTGAATAAAATGCATCCAGATAAGAAAGACAAGAATGTAGCATATTTTCAAGACCTAGAGAAGAAGCATAATACTCGGCCAAGTGTAGCAAAACTCTTTTCGGCGGCTGCTAAGCAAGATGACGACGGACTTCGAGCTTCGCACAACATCTCTTTGTTAATTGCTCAAAAAGGCAAACCACACAACATCGGAGAAGTGTTAATTTTGCCAGCAATAAAGGAAGTAATAACTACTGTGCTTCATAAACCGGCCGCAGATATTATCGGAAAAATTCCTTTGAGTAATAATTCTGTGCAAAGACGAATTGATGAAATGGCCGGAAACATAGAAGAATCATTGTGCAATCATCTGAGGACTAGTCAATTCTCAATTCAGCTCGATGAGTCCACTTTACCAACTAATGAAGCATTGTTGCTGTCTTACGTGAGGTTTATTAAAGATGAGAAAATATGTGAAGAACTATTGTTTGCTAGAAATTTAGAGACCGATACAAAAGGCGAAACCATATTCAATACATTGGAAAAGTTTTGTGATGAGAAAGAGATTCCCTTGAAAAATATTATATCAGTTGCTACGGATGGCGCTCCGGCTATGACAGGGTGCCATAAAGGCTTCATAGCGTACGTAAAAAATAAAATTCCAGATGTCCTTGCTGTACATTGCGTTATTCATAGACAACATTTGGTTGCTAGAAATTTAAGTGAACGACTATTTCAATCACTGCAATATGTCATCAAAGCAGTCAATAAAATCCGTAACTGCTCTTTGAATGATAGATTATTTCATCAGCTTTGTGTTACTAATGACGAAGATTTCAACCGTTTGTTGTTTCATACCGAAGTTCGTTGGCTATCAAGAGGCAATTGTCTGACTCGATTTTACAACCTGTTTGACTCTGTGATAGAGTTTTTGGAAACTAAAGATACAGAATTGCGCAACAAGCTCATTACATCAAAAAATGATATAGCTTACATGACAGACCTGTATAAATTGTTCAACAACATGAATCTCCAACTGCAAGGCGATGAACTAAATTTAATTAAAACAAAAAATGTCGTTGCTGCTTTCGCAGCCAAACTGCTTCTACACAAAAAGAATATGGGCAGACGTGAGTTTCATAATTTTCCGAATTTATCAGTATCCTGCAGTAACGACGACTTGTTTGCCTACTGCCAACATTTGGAAAAGCTCCACATTGACTTCACCGAACGATACCAGGATATTTTGAACTTGGAAATACCAGACTGGGTGTTGGATCCGTTTTCAAATGTCAACACAGCAATATCACCACATCTGGAAGAAGAACTTATAGAATTGACAACGAACGAGGAAATAAAAATCAAGTTCAAAAATGGCTACCAAGAATTTTGGCTACAAAAACCGATCCCGCAATTGTACCCTGGATTGTGGTCAATCATTCAACGATTCTTGATAGCATTCCCATCGTCATATTTGTGTGAACGTGGATTTAGTGCTGTAGCAACGCTGCTTACTAAAAAGAGAAATCATTTGCATGTTACCGAACGTGGTGACTTGCGGCTGTTCTTGAGTAAATTGGAACCTGATATCAACAAACTTATTAAACAGCATCAGATTCATCCTTCACATTAGTTTTTATATTAGAATCGATTATGTTTGTTTTATTTTGAATTTTGAATAAAAGATACTTTGTCTGAATACTATAAAGTTGCGTTTCAATAATCATTCTCATTGGCAGGTGTAGCCCGTAAAAGTTAACTTGAGACCTGAGCGCCGTTGTGTACTACCTACTACGCTCAGGTCTCAAGTTAACTCATTCATTCTAAACGAGACTTTTACTATAACCCATAGTAAAAGTCTCGTTTAGAATGAATGTTTAATCTCCGCTAATATAGCTCACAATAATTAATTTAATTTGAAGTTATAGTGGTTTTTGAGTAGGTGAAAAAATGGGGACGCTAAAAAATAATTTATTCTCAAAGTGGGCAGTAGGCAAAATAAGTTTGGGAACCACTGCTGTAGAGAGAGAGGAATTGACCTCTACATACAAAGGAGACAGATATACAAAACCGTTAGTTGTGGGCAAAACATGGCGATATCGCATTGTTTTGTATATAAACTTTCTCAATTTTGTTGATTTATACATATTTATTTGTCTTTTTGGTAATTTGGATTATGTATTTTATTAATAGATTTCTTCTAGTATTGATTTTATTTCATACACCACTGACTTTATTTTTATTTAAAGAAATACGAGTATAAAGACAACTGTGGATTCATGATGATTCAATCAACTATTTCTATTTATAAAATTGTGATTGTAATTAGACACATTTTAAGAATTTCATTTTTATTTGATATAGGTAATGTATATAAATTGAGAATCATCAAGAATATTGGCAAATGTTAACTTCAGCTTATAATTTAACAGTGTTGTTCTCATGGATTTAGTGTAATATATATTTGGTTAAAAGTGCTATTATCAGTAACAAAATTAGAAATAAATATTTTAAATTGTTGAATATTATATATACCAGCTTCGCAGTGCTTGGAGTCACATATTTAAAACACAATGGTAATGTCATGTGCAGCGTATGGTTGTACTAATAGGGCAGAAAAGGGAATGAACGTATCATTTCACAGGTTAACTATTCTTAATAAAATACATGATTTGTAGATTTGATATAAAAAATTTTAGTTTTCAATCTAATCAAGTACTATGCAAGCAGTGGATAATTTGTACTAAACGAAAGGATTTTAAGCCATCAAAATATTCAAGATTGTGTTCAGAGCATTTTGTTCCTGAAGATGTTGTTATAAGTTATGGAAGAAAATATTTGGCCCAAAATGCAATTCAAAGTATTTTCAATTTTCCTGCTCACTTGAGAAAAATTCCCTGTTATAGCAGATCTCAACGATTAAAAATTACTGATGCACCAAGCAAAGAACTGTTAAAGTAAGATTTCTATTTGTAGTTATTATTCTACCTAGATATTTTTAATGTTCTATTTACCTTATAGCTCAGAATCCCCAAATGTAACTAATGTTGAAGTATTTGAATTAGTCACAGAAAAAACATCTCACGAAATAATACAAGTTGTTATTCTAGCTTTATGTATTTTTAGTATTTCTTTCTCCATTTCTCTTCGATCACATATTTACCATTTACGTATTTGTTAATCCATATTAATTATATGTACATATATTTTAATAAAAAATTAAGCATTAATTGTCTTTTATTTTGAATATATCAGAAGTTGTAAGGAACACCTAAGAAAAGCTGTCAGTTTCTATATTTATTTTTTCAGAACGTAATATCACAGGTAATATTTTGAAAAATTCTAGTGGTCAATTCAAAATTTCCAACTGATATCTGTAGTGATTTTTAAAATATTTTTCTACTACTACTGTTTTAAATAAAAACTGAATGATCATCAAACATGTTAAAATAGGTATTATTAGAAGAACAAAATCATATAGTTATCTCATAGTCATTAAAAGTCATATTTATTTAATTTTCTTTCCTTAATGAAGAATGGCAACTAGCATAGATACCTTTAAAATGTTATTAAACAGAATATATTTAATACCATATTAATAATATATATTTAATTATTTATCTTTTTGATTATTAAAGTTGCAATACCTTTACTTTCCTCTTAATATAGCATATTTTTAACAAAATAATACTTTTAAACATTATAAGCCATTACAAGCTATAGCAACATATTTGAATTTTGCCCACATAAAACGGTCAATTTTGTTCATCCTTGTCAAGCTTTCGACGCTCATATATTTTCCTTCTTTCTCCTATGGTGTGGGTCACTTCCTAATCAGCAAGACATAGCGTACACTGCATCTAGTAGTATAATAGTATTAGATCATTGTTCTACTTAAAAATCAGAGTAACCAACTTCAAAAAAGCAAAATTTCTAAAATATTCGAACAAAACATGTCTCTTATTTTAAACTTTTTTGAACTTTCAATAACCGAAATAGAAAGAATAGTATAAAATACACGTTTCATAAGACATTTTGCGCACTTGTTCTTTAGAAAACGAGCCGCTAGCGCTAACACTTGAACGCGTGCGCAAAAATCGTGTCTTATGAAACTTTTGGTCGAATCTAGTATGTGACGTAATTACCCAGACGTACCTATTTTCTCTCAACAAACGTATCGCGAATACGAACGCAGAGAATACGTCTTGGTAATTACGTCACATACTAGATTCGACTAAAAAATGCGAACGATTGACAGGCGTTGTTTAGTGGAAAGTTAACATTTTGAATTCGGGGTTATTATTAATAAATATAAATTAACATTTATCAAGTTTAATTAAAAGAGAGTAAGGACAAATTTTTATGATTTCAAATGGCTACACTCCAAATAAATTTTGTAATTATACATGGGCGAGATAGGGGCATACGGACCAGTTTTACTCAGACTACACCGACTCGTGTTTTGTCGGCTTTCGGGGAAACCGGTAGGTAATACGGTGCCTGAGAGCCGACAAAACACGAGTCGGTCTAGTCTGAGTGAAACTGAAACGTATTTCCCTATCTGGCCCATGTATATTTGTAATTATCAAATAGTAGTTGATGGTTGATGCAAATAATAAGTTAATAATGGACGACGAACAAATCCTGCTAAAAAAACATTATTGATAATAAATTTATACATCCATATAAATAGGTAAATAGATTTGATTGCCGCCAATAAAAGTAGATTCCAATAAAAATACGTTAGGTAATATACCTACTTTCTTTAAAATGCACTCATATTTTATTCTATTATTAAAAAATAGAACAATATACTATACTAAACAAACTGAAAATAATACAATGCAAAAAAACCTATGTTTGGCTGGGTTAAATTTTTGTCAGATACCCACTTGTTTTGCTATATATTGCGCAGGACAAGCAAGTTTTGTCTGCCTCGGGAATAGGGCGTAAAGTTTTGCCCGGCAGATATATGAAGGCTTGCTATTTTATACCGACAATACTATTACGTCACATCTACTATACCTGGACGACGTTCGGATGGAATGAGGTGTAGCCACCACACAACTTTCTTATACGTATGAGCGTTTCAAATTACACAAAATTGTTCTAAATTGTTTTATCTTTTTTTATAGGTATAAAAATTATCCAATACGGTCCAAATTTTAAAATGTACCTAATGTATACATTTTAAAATTGCAAATCCAGTTCTAAATACTTTTGTACTCTTGATAAATATATATAGAATGCAAAATTTACGACATATTTGCAAAAAATCGCGCTATTTGATAAAAGTAAAAGTGTTACTTCCGGTCGGATTTTGAAATTTTTTTTATACAAAAGATGTTTAAAATTATATTATAAATACTTTGATACTCGTAATGCACCTGCCTGTAAAGCATGACTTGAGCGATATTTTTGAAAAAAACTGATTCTCAATAAGAGTAAACGACCTACTTCCGGTAGAAATTTCAAAAAACTTCTTTAATACAATTTTTCTCAAATTTAATTTTGAGTACATTACATTTATAAATTTGTTTAAACTTAGTAATTGACGAAATATTGGCAAAATTCAATTTTTTCACTGAAGTAAACTACTACTTCCGGTCTACCGATTTTACTGAAAAACTAATCAGATCTCAAGTGGGAGATTATACACGTAAATACAAAATTTGGAATTACAATCTACAGCGGTTTGACCGCTATCCTGGTCACAAACACACCCACACACACACAGAGAGAGAGAGATGTTTTTTTAAAACCAGAATCAGGAGACTTCAAAACGTGGACATCTGCAAAAATCTCGAGGTCCAAATTTTTCATTATCACAATACTTCCTTCTACTACGTATAAGAAAGTAAAAATGCCTAAAGAAAAAGAATTGGTATCCGCTTTGACACTGGATGCTATGAAATACATATGTGATTCCAAAAATACAATGTTGTTTTGTAAACCTTACGTGAAAAGTGTGTACATATTAAATTAATACTAGGGGTGCTTTTGATACACCGAGAGAACAGTTTATTTGCATGTAAAAAATGCATTGATTTGAGCTTAAGAAAGTAAAATATCTCTCTCTCTCTCGCTCCCCCCCCCCCCTCTCTCTCTCTCTCTCTCTCTCTCTCTCTCTGTGAACACGATAGCGGTCAAATCGCTATAGGTATCAATTCCAAATTTTGTATTTACGAATATAATCTCTCTGTTGAGAGGCATACCGGAAGTAGCAGTTTACTTCAGTGAAAAAATCGAATTTTGCCAATATTTCGACAACTACTAAATTTAAACAAATTTATAAAGAATTCATATATACTCAAAATCAAATTTGAGAATAATTTTATTTAAACAGTTTTTCGAAATTCCTACCGGAAGTAGGTCTTTTGCTCTTATCGAAAATCATTTTTTTGCGAATATTTCGCAAGTCATGCTTATTAGACAAGTACGTTACGAGTATAAAAGTCTTTAAAACATAATTTTCAATATCTTTTGTATAAAAAAAAATTCAAAATTCAGACCGGAAGTACCACTTTTACTCTTATCGAATAGCGATTTTTTGCAAATATGTCTTATGGTTATGCATTCTATATATATTTATCAAGAATACAAAAGTATTTAGAACTGGATTTGCAATATTTTTTGTATATATGAAATTTCAAAATTCGGACCAGAAGTAGCACTTTTACTCTTAGCGAGGGGCACTTTTTACTTTCTTGTATTATGTCTAGTATTGTGATGACGAAAATTTGCGACCTCGAGATTTTTGCAGATGTCCACGTTTTGAAGTCCCCTGATACCGAAAAAGTGGTTTTTAAAAAATGTCTGTGTGTCTGTGTGTCTGTGTGTGTGTGTGTGTCTGTGTGTGTGTGTGTGACCACGATAGCGGTCAAACCGCTGTAGATATCAATTCCAAATTTTGTATTTACGTGTATAATCTCCCTCTTGAGATCTGATTAGGTTTTCAGTAAAATCGGTAGACCGGAAGTAGCAGTTTACTTCAGTGAAAAAATGGAATTTTGCCAATATTTCGTCAAATACTAAGTTTAAACAAATTTATAAAGAATCCATATGTACTTAAAATTAAAATTGAGAACAATTTTATTTAAAAAGTTTTTCGAAAATCCTACCGGAAGTAGGTCTTTTACTCTTATCAAAAATCGGTTTTTTGCGAATATTTCGCAAGTCAAGCTTTTTAGACAGGTACGTTACGGGTGTAAAAGTATTTAAAACATACTTTTCAATATCTTTTGTATAAAAAAAAATTCAAAATTCGGACCGGAAGTAACAGTTTTACTCTTACCGAATAGCGATTTTTTGCAAATATGTCGTAAATTATTCATTCTATATATATTTATTAAGAGTACAAAAGTATTTAGAGTTAGATTTGCAATATTTTTTGTATACATGAAATTTCAAAATTCGGACTGGAAGTAGCACTTTTACTCTTAGCGAGTAGCACTTTTTTTCGAATATCTTGCAAAGTATGCATTCTATAAAGATTTATTAAGAGAATAAAAGTACTTAGAATAGGATTTTGAATAATTTTTGCATAAAAAATTCTTAAAATTCTATAATTTGAGACGTTCATACCTATAAGAAAGTCGTGTGGTGGCCACACCTCATTTTTTTACTTTCTTCTACGTAGTATAAGGAAGTATTGTGATGATGAAAATTTTCAACCTCGAGATTTTTGCAGATGTCCACGTTTTGAAGTCCCCTGATACCGAAAAAGTGGTTTTTAGAAAATGTCTGTGTCTGTGTGCTGTGTCTGTGTGTCTGTGTGTCTGTGTGTGTGTGTGTGTGTCTGCGTGTGTGTGTGTGACCACGATAGCGGTCAAACCGCTGTAGATATCAATTGCAAATTTTGTATTTACGTGTATAATCTCCCTCTTGAGATCTGGTTAGTTTTTCAGTAAAATCGGTAGACCGGAAGTAGCAGTTTACTTCAGCGAAAAAATCGAATTTTGCCAATATTTCGTCAACTACTAAGTTTAAACAAATTTATACAGAATTCATATATACTTAAAATTAAATTTGAGGATAATTTTATTTAAAAAGTTTTTCGAAATTCCTACCGGAAGTAGGTCTTTTGCTCTTATCGAACATCATTTTTTTGCGAATATTTCGCAAGTCAGGCTTATTAGACAAGTACGTTACGAGTATAAAAGTATTTAGAACATAATTTTCAATATCTTTTGTATAAAAAAAAATTCAAAATTCAGACCGGGAGTACCACTTTTACTCTTATCGAATAGCGATTTTTTGCAAATATGTCGTAAGTTATGCATTCTATATATATTTATCAAGAATACAAAAGTATTTAGAACTGGATTTGCAATATTTTTTGTATATATGAAATTTCAAAATTCGGACCGGAAGTAGCACTTTTACTCTTAGCGAGGGGCACTTTTTTGATAATATCTTGCAAAGTATGCATTCTATAGAGATTTACTAAGAGAATAGAAGTACTTAGAATAGGATTTTGAATAATTTTTGTATAAAAAATTCTTAAAATTCTATAATTTGAGACTTTCATACGTATAAGAAAGTCGTGTGGTGGCCACACCTCATTTTTTTCATGGTATGCCATTTAACAACACATTTTTGTAAGAAAACTATGGATTACGCCTACTGCGGTATCCATGTTTTTCACAAAAAATGTGTTTACAAAAACCTCGAAAAACTAGAATCTTAAATTTGGACCGAAATGGATGTACTAATATTTAAACGCGAGTTTAATACAATTTAGGACGTTAAAAATGATTCGTTCTTATGTCTCCGCTGTGAACTAATTGGTAAGTTCGAAGAGTGCGGCAAACCTCTATGTTCGTATCATATCTATACAGTGAAATTTTTATAATTTAATTTCGGTAATCAACACTATCAATGTTGTATGAGAAGAATATAATATTCAACAATTCAGCACATCTGCTTATTACAGAATATAAATAGTTTTGCATTGTATAATATAACAGACAGCTTCTATTTTTACTAACAATATTTGTAAAGTTGCTGAAAGATACCTTCGGTTTAACCAATGTGTAGCGAAAAATTGTATATCTTGGATTGAGTTGGTCTTTACTTGATTTAAATCCATTTCATGTGAAATAAAACAAACAAATGTTTATGATTTACACTGTATTTAATATTTAATAACAACGGCAGCTGTTTCGCTACACTGTAGCTTCTTCAGATTGACATATTGTAACGAAACCAGCAGACATTCGAAATGAGTTTACATTAAATAAAAGAAGCAGACCTCTAGGCGCGATAAAAACGAAATTGTCACACGCACAAAAAGAGACCATAAATCATCTCAGCCCGACGTGTAAAAACGCTCTTATTTACACACCACCATAAATCAATCTCCACGCTGTACGGCATAGTCCAGCGGAGACAAAATGTCTAGGACTATTCTACAGACATTCGAGAGGGAGATGGAGTTTACGAGAATGCTTCGAGATGTTTTCACATATGTATACAGCACGTGTCAATTTTCATTAGCCATAGGCGATTAATCCATACAGTATGTGGCAACATAGTATACCCCTTCTTTCCTTTCCAATGTCAGCGCGACCGATGCATGCTCGTAAGTAAATACAAGTTAGCGTGGTTAGCAGTCAGTAACTCTTCGACCAGCGGGTTGGATGTTTGTAATGCGTTCTGAAATATTTGCGAGTTACAAGGATTTGTTTTTCTTTTTCCTTTTAGTAAATGCAGAGAATTATTAAGCTGCGTTCACGCTGCATGACACAAACAAAAGCGTAATTCTAATAAAATTGAAAATAAGGTAAATAAAAAAGGATTCTGAAAATAATAATAAATTACTAGATCAGGAGATCGCGGCGGCCATTTGATGTTTCCCGTTCCAGTAATAAGACGGCATTGCAGATTAGATCGCAACGTATTCGCAGCTAACATTGAATGTAAAATCTGGTCGGGAGAAGTGGGAAGATCGGAGAAAGTCGTTTTGATGTCGATTGTTCCCGGGATTGGTGACGGACGCTGTGGGGTGGCACGTTGCCACATATTACTTGTATATGTATAAATCGCATGTAAAATTGAATCCCTATACCTAATGAAAATTGACACATACGGTATAAGGCGACTGGGTCACCGATGGATGACTCATTCATTACGGGATTCATTGCGGAAAGGAATCGCGGAGTAATTCGGTAGTCTCGAGTGGTCTCGTGGGAACAGTGGAAATAAATAGTGGTAGCCAAATAAATAAATATAGTAGTATCGTCTTATATAAATAGTGTGATATAAATAAATACGGACATATTAGTAGTAAATAAATATAAGTGTTAATTTTAATTTATTAATAGTAGTTTAAGTGTGATAAGTTAGTTTTATATTTTTATATTGTTATATAATTTTAAGTATATAAATATACAGACTGTTTTAAATAAATAATTGCACGAGTTGTTTATTGCGAACCCGAAAATGTGACAATTGGTGTCAGTGTGGGATAAACAATACAAAAGTGCAAATAAATAAATAAATAAATAAATAAATAAATGGCTACCAAACGTTTGGAAGCATTAAAGGTCTCCGAGTTAAGGGCAGAATTGGAAGAAAGGGACGCAGATGCGTCTGGAAAAAAAACAATTCTCCAGGACCGGCTTCGTGACCTTTTAATAAATGAAGGTGAGGATCCCGAGAAATATTTGTTTCAAGTACAGCCTGATTTAAGCTTAATAATATATGAAATGGCAAAACAATTCGAGACTCTAAGAGATGCAGTTGCAAAACAATTCGAGACTGATATGAAGACTATAAAAGAACATTTCAAGACTCTAAATGATGAAATTGCAAATAATTCAAAAGCTTCAAGAAATGAAATTGCAAGTAATTCAAAACAACTCGAGACTACTTTTAAGGAAGACATTCAAGAGAATTCATCGAATGGGAGGCAGGAATTTTCTGAGGTCATCGAAGCCATGGAACAGAAAGTTGAGGAGCACGTGTTCGGAATGGGGGACGAGTTTGGGGTTCAGCTTCAGTTGCCAGCGATGAACGACTGCGGTCCCCATGATATCTCAAGCGGAAGCCTGGAGATTGCCCGAACAGCGAAGGTAAAGGTAAAACCTCCCACCTTCGATGGAAAGACGTCATGGATGTCGTACCGAAATCAATTCGAAGCCGCTGCAGGAGCAAATGGGTGGACGTCCCCGAAGAAAGATACTGGTCTGATTGTGTCATTAAGAAGACAGGCCAGTGATGCTCTGCAGACCTTACTTCCGGAAGAGTGTCAAGACTATCTTAAATCAATCAAGCGTCTTGAGATGAAGTATGGACATGCACACCTGGGACAGGTAGTCCAACGATTGGTGAATCAGATGCAACCTAAGAGAAGAACGCTCCGATGCTGGAATTGGAAATGGAGATGGAAATGGAGATGGAAATGGGCCATGCGCATAGTAAATGCGCGAAGAAGCCCAAGAAAACCATAGCGGAGCAGCGAAAAATGAAACGGGTCGATGAGGAGAGGCAATCGTCGACTCAGTATCGTAGAGCTTCAAAATAAATAGCGCGAAGTGCATCTGTGCAACACCAAAACGCTGATGCTGTTGCAAGAAGACCACGTCCAGGAGACTGCAGGCATAGCAACCGCCTAGAAGAAAAATCGGCCAACACATTCGGAACAACCGTGGTTGACGATCAGTGACATCCTGACAATTTGCGGATCGGTCAAGAAGCTGACGAAGACCTTGGTTCAGTGATGGTTTGGAAGGGAATTGGTCGCGGACCGGCTTGGCAAGAGGTGGCTCCTCGTTCACAGGGACTGGAATCCTACTGGGCTCAATGGGACTCTCTGAAGGTAGAGGATGATCTACTCAAGTGTGTTGTGGAGAACCCAAATGGAGAAGACTGCGTCAGTGGATCCTGGCGAAGGTTGAAGGATGTCCACGAGCGAGTACGCCATCACACTCAGGATGCCAGCGACAGGACGAAGAATCGTTACCACATGCAAGCCGAGAGAGGACCTTGTTTGGTTGTATGATCCTCAACGTCGCCGATGCCTGTCCCCAAAGCTCCAACAATACTGGGAGGGACCATACGAAATACTAGAGCAAATAGATGACGTCGTTTATCGCATGAGACTAACACCCCATAGTGAGCCAGAGATGGTGTGTTTCAACCAATTGCCCATACCATGGACGTGACGGCGGTGAAGTGGCGGATGCGGGACAAATTACCGGAAAACCTAGAGAGCCAATTTATGGGAAATGTAAGGAGCCAATTTATGGGAAATGTAAGGAGGCTGGCAATTCCGAAACTGGGCTGCGGATTAGACCGTTTGGAATGGAGAACAGTAAGAAACATGCTGGAGGCAGTGTTTCGGTATACTGGTATGGAAATGGTCGTGTGCGGCTGTCGGCCCAATCAGCCCGTTGTGCAGCCTGGGGCGGTGGATTGCCATTTCCACAAGACGGCTGGGTGCACCCGTGGGTCCCGGTGTGGATTTCGTCATCCACCAGCGAGAAGAACATGGAATAGTGTGTTTCGGGACGAAACGCAGTTTTTAAGAAGGGGGCAATGTAACGAAACCAGCAGACATTCGAAATGAGTTTACATTAAATAAAAGAAGCAGACCTCTCGGCGCGATAAAAACGAATTTGTCACACGCACAAAAAGAGACCATAAATCATCTCGGCCCGACGTATAAAAACGCTCTTATTTACACACCACCATAAATCAATCTCCACGCTGTACGGCATAGTCCAGCGGAGACAAAATGTCTAGGAATATTCTACAGACATTCGAGAGGGAGATGGAGTTTACGAGAATGCTTCGAGATGTTTTCACATATGTATATAAGGCGACTGGGTCACCGATGGATGATTCATTCATTACGGGATTCATTGCGGAAAGGAATCGCGGAGTAATTCGGTAGTCTCGAGTGGTCTCGTGGGAACAGTGGAAATAAATAGTGGTAGCCAAATAAATAAATATAGTAGTGCCGTCTTATATAAATAGTGTGATATAAATAAATACGGACATATTAGTAGTAAATAAATATAAGTGTTAATTTTAATTTATTAATAGTAGTTTAAGTGTGATAAGTTAGTTTTATATTGTTATATAATTATAAGTATATAAATATACAGACTGTTTTAAATAAATAATTGCACGAGTTGTTTATTGCGAACCCGAAAATGTGACAATATAATAACTACCTACATACATTTAAACTCTTATATATATACTTTTCTGTTATTAGGAATCCTTAGGTCTAAGAATTATATTGTTATTATATGTCAATCTGAAGAAGCTACAGTGTAGCAAAACAGCTGTCGTTGTTATTAAATATTAAATACAGTGCAAATCATAAACATTTGTTTGTTTTATTTCACAAAAAATTGTATAGACAAGAAGTCCTATGACACTGTTAATTCATAGAACATTCCAAAATCTATCTGAAAATATTCTTTCCACGTTTGGTGAACATATTGTCACTAATGACCCACATAATGACCCATTAAATAATCATGGCATAGAGTTATTAAAATTTATTTTAAAAACATATTTTTGTTCATTTAATTTTTTTTCATTTCTTGAAAAAAATCTCGAAGGGGTATAGCGACTTTAACGAAAGGGAATATTTTCATCGCATTTTCAATTTCATCCGTCATTTGTTTTTCATGTTATGACGTCACCGATTTTTTTTTTTAAATGACAACCTCTACTTTTTTAAATTAATTTCTATAGTACTTTCAATTCCCTATACAACCGTATAAAATTTTTAAAATGATATATTTGAAAAAAATTGAGAAAAACAGTCTTAAAGTTCAAATATTAAAGATTCATTAAAAGGATTTAGTCACATAAATTTGGTGGAAAGGTTGACGGCAGATTCGTTTTTATTATAAAAATATTGAAAAATCGAGCTGTAAATTTACTATCTACTACATTCAAAGATAATATTTACATTAAACCTAAATTGATTAAAGAGAAAAGAAACTCTAACTATAACTTCAAACACAAAAATAATCATAGAAATAACTCTTTTTAAATTACATTTACACTAAGTGTTCAAAATGACGACCCTGTTCCATCCGACAATACCCAAGACGATTATAAAACTCATTTCTCAAATTCTGAATAGTGTGAGCTGATATTAATCCAATTTCGTGTCGAATTCTGTGCTAATATTAAGTTATTGTAATTTAGAAAAGAGGATAACACTTACTTTAATGTGTGACTGATAAATTAGTTTATTCTGACAGCCGTAACTAATGTTTCTTGTTTTATGCACCGGTAACTAAATTCATTTTGCCAATATAATAAATTTTTAATATTTGAAATTTAAGACTCTTTTTCTCAATTTTTTTCAAATATAACATTTTAAAAAAATTATACCGTTAGATAGGGAATTGAAAGTACTATCGAAATCGGAAAATTTTAAGAATACGCACACACAGCCGCGCACAGACACACGCAAACGCAAACGCGCGCTCACAGCCGCCCGCACACACACAGCCGCCCACACACACACGCAGGCCAACCACCCACACTTGCACGCACACATATACACACGCACACATGCACACACACACACAAAAGAGCTCAGCCCGACCCACACAGGCACGCACTCATATGTACGCACACACGCAGTCACACACACACAAAAGAACCCAACCCAACCCAACCCAGCCCAGCCCGACCCACACAGGCACGCACTCATACGTACGCACACACGCACTCACACACACACAAAAGAACCCAACCCAACCCAGTCCAGCCCGACCCACACAGGCACGCACTCATACGTACCTACGCACACACGCAGTCACACACATGCACACACTCAAAAGAATCCACTGTTTTAACAAATATTTTGAGTTAGACTTAAATTATTGCTACCTCATATACAAACTTTTTTAAGAATCATTTTTTCTTTAAGATTATGTGTAGGAATATATTTAAATTATGCTTTATACAATTATTAACCGATTAAGTAATTAATTTTTACATAGACAAAAGATTATAAAATCTATTGAAATCATGAGCAAATAATTTACTATGGCATACTTACTTATTTTGGACATATTTGACTCAATGTTTTAATTCAACTCATTTTTAGTTTATTTCATAATATAGATATTTTAAATGCGTCTAATATCTTAACCGTGATCACCCTGATATTGATAGATAGATTTTATTCGTGCGAGACAAAACAAATGTATGCATATGTCAATAAATATGTCTATACCGGATGGTGCAATAGTGTGTCGGCGGAGCTTAGTGTGAAAACTAATAACGCTGCAGCAATGAGACTTTACGTACGTATGTAGTATGCGACTGTGCATTTTCTAATTTTATTTACAAATATACAGGGTGTTCCAAATTTTCGCAACCACATTCAACTTTTTTATTTTAAATACATTGCTATACTTTCTAGATATTATAATGATAGTCATTCAAATTATCTTTGCAATGATATATGGATATGTGCACTTCAGACTGTTCGTTTTGATTTTATTGATAATATTGTTAAAATCTTGACAGTTGCAGCATCTAACATTTTAAGATGTAGTCTGTAAATGGGTAGAATGCCTCACGTAATTCTTGTGTTACTAATTTATGGACTAACACGTTATTTGTTTTGAGGATGAACAAAGTGAATAAATATACAGGGTGTTAAATATGTCGTGTCTAAGTTTCGATCTTTATTGGTTATTTTCTCGTTTTTTTTAAATCTAACCTATAATATTTTTATAAATCAGCATATTCCTTGTAAAATCGCCTTTAAAATGGTACCAATAACATAGTACTTATTTCTAGTATTTTCAAAGTTATAACCCTTTAATGGGATATACTCATGTTTATAACATGCAAAATGCGGGGCATCTAATAGTTGGTTGGCCATGAAAATAAAACAAAGTTTAACAAACACCTGTTTTTTAAATGCTTTATTATTAGTTTTAGAAATACATTTTGAAAATTTTCGATAATAAAACAATCTTAATTTAAAATGTGTTCAAATATATTTCCATTCTGCTCTACACATGCTCTCAACCGTCTCTGTATCGACAGACTTACATTCTCAGCTAAGTTATTCTCACTTAATTGAAGAAAAGCGTTTCTTATTCGTTGCTGCTTGTTCTCTGCCGTTGTAGGAGGTGTTGCGTAAACAATGTTTTTTACAGTTGGCCACAGAAAGAAATCACAAGGTGTGAGATCTGGTAATCGTGGTGGCCAGCTTATCAAACTTCCTCTCCCAATCCACTTATTGGTGAATACCCTATCTAAATGTGCTCTTGCAGCAGCACCATAATGTGCTGGTGCACCATCATGTTGGTACCACAATCTCCTGATGACGTTATCTGGGAGGCCTTCTAATAGCAATGGTAAATTATTTTGTAGGAAATTTGTGTAGATTGCACAACTTAAAGTATTATCAAAAAAGAATGGACCAATAATAGTGTTTCCTATGATGCTTCCCCATGTGTTAACACTCCATTTTTGTTGATATAAAATGGGCTGAACCAAATGTGGGTTTGTAGTGTCATAATAATGGGTATTTTTTCTGTTTGTGGTTCCACAATTAGCAAATGTTGCTTCATCTGTGAAAAGCACATGATCTAGAAAAGTTATATCGTGTCGTAATTGTAAAAGTAGCCATTCACAGTACACTAGTCTCCTTTCAAAGTCCGTTTGTAATAAGCCTTGATGATTTTGAATTTTGTAAGGGTGAAACTTATGTTTTTTTAAAATCCTTTTTACAGCAGTGACTTCTATCCCGTGTTGTTTCGAAATTAATAATTCACTGAACCCGTTCAAAGAAACCTTATTAACAAATTTTCAAACGTTTTACTATCCGGTGCTCTTCGGTCGGGATATTCCATCGCATATGTTCTTGATGCTAAAAATGGATTTCTGTTGCTAGCGCCAAGAGCAAATACCATGTCTATGAGCTCCTCTTTCGAGAAATTCATTTTAAAGCAAAAACAACAATAAACTATTATGGTATCTAAATGAGAAATAATGTCAATAAAGCGATATAACTGATTACAAGGTAAATACAACACGTAACAACTACTAACAAACAAACGGAAATTAATAATTCACTAGCCGAACTTAATTTATAACAACAAAACGCAATTACAGAAAAGAGAAAATACAGAAAACGACTTTTTATGGACTTTTGAAGTAGAGATTTGACGTTTGGTTGTACAGCCACTTTTTTTTTAAACCAAGGCCAACCAACTATTAGATGCCCCACATATTGCATATTATAAACATGAGTATATCCCATTAAAGGGTTATAACTTTGAAAATACTAGAAATAAGTACTATGTTATTGGTACCATTTTAAAGGCGATTTTACAAGGAATATGCTGATTTATAAAAATATTATAGGTTAGATTTAAAAAAAAAACGAGAAAATAACCAATAAAGATCGATAACTTAGACACGATATATTTAACACCCTGTATATTTATTCACTTTGTTCAACCTCAAAACAAATAACGTGTTAGTCCATAAATTAGTAACATAAGAATTACGTGAGGCATTTTACCCATTTACAGACTACAGCTTAAAATGTTAGATGCTGCAACTGTCAAAATTTTAACAATATTATCAATAAAATCAAAACGAACAGTCTGAAGTGCACATATCCATATATCATTGCAAAGATAATTTGAATGGCTATCATTAAAATATCTATAAAGTATAGCAATGTATTTAAAATAAAAAAGTTGAATGTGGTTGCGAAAATTTGGAACACCCTGTATATTTGTAAATAAAATTAGAAAATGCACAGTCGCATACTACATACGTACGTAAAGTCTCATTGCTGCAGCGTTATTAGTTTTCACACTAAGCTCCGCCGACACACTATTGCACCACCCGGTATAATAAATGTACAATGCAAACACTAAACATATCTAAAAAATAAAAGTACAACGTAAACATTAAATATTACAAACTCTAATGTATATATCAAACAATGTACGCCATTTCACAGAGCAAAAAAGAGAACAAAAAACAAATTAAAGCTTCTTGAGCATTTCCACAAACTCCTGGACATCATAAATTGGATTGTCTTTTAGGAAGTGTTTAAGGGTTGAGTTAAACTTTTTGTCATTCAGTTCTTTCCAGGTTATCGGGAGTAAATTATATAATTTTATTGATTGATATCTAAATGAGTTGATATTCCGGGACAACTTAGAATGTGGTTGTTCGAAACATCCATGTCTGGTTTCGTACATGGTTTGCTTTGCAAAGAAAGTCAAATTATTCCTGGCGTATGTAATACAATCAAAAACATATTGACCAACACAAGTGATAATTCTCAACCGCTTGAACGACGGTCTGCATGAATCCATGTTACTTATACCCAGCATAGTTCTTATTGCTCTCTTCTGTGATATCAGAACCCGATGTATATGCGCCGAACCGCCCCACAATATAATACCATAACTCATGACACTATGAAAGAGAGCATAATATGCCATCAATAAAGCACTCTGATCCACCATCACCCGCAGTTGTTTTAAAACAAAAGTACTAGTATATAGACAGGCGCTTGGTCAAACTATCAATGTGGGGCCCCCATGTAAGCTTAGAGTCTAGGAGCAAACCCAGACATTTAATAGGCGCGGCATTCACCAGCTTCATGTTGGGATTCAACGAAAGATCGAACACCTGCGTTTTCCCGGAATTCATGCAAAGTCTATTCCCATTCAAGTAATCCCCAACCCGCCCCAGTGAACCCATCAGGGAGTTATGTAATTCGTCGTAATTTTTATTCGCAACTAGTATTGTAGTGTCATCAGCATACTGAACAGTCTTACACATAATATGCTCGTTTATATCGTTGACGTAGATAATAAATAACAATGGTCCCAATATTGAGCCCTGAGGCACCCCGAAAGTGATTGCTTTCAATGGGGACGTATCTTCTTTAATTTGAACACACTGCTGTCTTTCTGTCCATGACAAAACTTGTAATCAGTGAGAGAGCAGGTCCCCTAAAGCCATAGTATTCCAATTTAGTAGACAATATATCATGAGACACACAATCGAAGGCCTTGGTCAAGTCCAGGAAAGCCGCCGTAACGGCATTCCCCTTCTCCAGTTCGTCGCTAATGAAGTTGTATACTTCAACCAAGGCTTTTACCGTACCCTTATTACTTCTAAATCCAAACTGATTACTGTTTAAGATCTTTTTGCAGTCCAAATACTTTTCTATTCTGCTCTTCAATGCCAGTTCCATTAATTTTGATAACACCGGCACTATAGATATTGGGCGATAATTCGATAATGAATTACCGTTCCCAGTTTTAGGAATAGGTGTTACTCTGGCAATTTTGAGACATACAGGAAATATCCCCGCCGTAAAACAAGAGTTTATAAAATACGTTATGTGTTCTACTAGTTCATATTTACCTAATTTTAATGCGGAACTGTTTAGCCCGTAGTAATCTAAAGATTTTGAGTTACTTAATCTGTCTATTAAGCAGCATATCTCTGCACAGTCCACCGGATACAGGAAAAACGACGAACCATCACCCCGCTCACTAAGGCCCCTAAGGTAATCTGTGTTGCAATCAGAAACACTGCAGACCAATTCCTTACCGATATTGCTAAAGTAGTCGTTCAGTACTTCAACGGTAAAGTCTGATTCCGCTTTGTGTGTTTCCGGTTTGATAATACTCCAAGCTGTTTTTTGCTTGTTATGTGATCCCATGATGCGGTTAGTATTATAGTTTATGGTTTCCGCTTTGAGAGCCAATTTATATTTATTTTTAAAGTCAGTGTACACCCTTATAAAATCAGGATTACTCTTACTGAAACGATGTAACATTAGTAGCTGTTCCCTCATTTCCCTAATCCGGCTAGAATAATGAATGCCCCGCCTACCACGTCTGGCGTATTTGATAGGAACCGAGGTGTTGTAACAATCGACGATATTATTCAATAAATTTTCGGCCATCTGGTCTATATCACCACTAGAATAAAGATTAGACCAGTCTAAATTCAGAAGCGACACCCTATAATTAAAAACATTAACATCATCTATTACCCGGAAATCATTAACATTCCCATCGATGACATCCCCACCCTGCAAACTGTAACTCACCAATATGCCCCTATGGTCCGACAGTGCTGGTTCAATGACCTTCACATTAAGCCCATTTCTGTTCGCATTTGAGAAAACATTATCAATCCTAGTATTGGATATGTTTGTTATTCTTGTGTAATCGTTCACATAATCGATCATACCGACGCTAAGAAAAAGATTTTTAATATACTTGGCCTGGCTCGAATCCCGCGCAAAGTCAATATTGAAATCCCCCACACAGACAAAACCCCTGTCCACCGGTATAGTATCAAGAAAGTTATTTAGATTATTGCAAAAGGCATGGTAGTCTCCATTTGGGGATCTGTACGAGTTACAAATAATTAGGCCCACACCTGTCAGTTCAATGGCACAATTCTCAAAGTCAAATTCATGAGTAAGATGTTGGCAAATATTAATTTTCTTAAATTTAATTTGTTTTTTCACAAAGATTGCAACACCTCCGTGTTGATGAGCTGCTCTACAACATTGGGCAGCCAGAATGTAATTGTGTAAATTAATATTCTTAATTTGATCATCATGTGTCCATGTTTCAGCAAAGCACAAAACATCATATTCATTCTCTGACAAAAACATGTTTAAATCTAGTATCTTATTGGTGATATACCGTATATTAATATAAAAAATCGACATGATAGGCATGCTAGACGATAATACCGAGGGATCCCTATTTGTATTTGTATTTACGGCGGCGTTATTTAAAAATTTGCTTCACCGAGACAGTGAGCGTGGTTCAAATTAACATAAACCAAGTTATCAAAATTAATACTACTATAATCAAACGCCTTGTATTGCTGTTGATAATGTCAGCTATGTGTCGAAAAATTTTACCTTTGCCCCTAACATTTACGTGAAAGCCGCCTTTGCCTCTAGTATTATCCTGTACCAAGCCATTAGTCTCAACCAGTGGCGGCTCGGGGTGGTTCACATAGGGAGTGCATAATTTCAAAATTAAAAAATTAGGTGTGGCGACTTTCTTATACGTATGAAAGTGTTACTTCCGGTCCGAATTTTGAAATTTCATTTATACAAAAAATATTCCAAATCCAACTCTAAATACTTTTGTACTCTTCATAAATATATATAGAATGCATAATTTACGACATATTTGCAAAAAATCGTTATTCTGTAAGAGTAAAAGTGTTACTTCCGGTCCGAATTTTGAAATTTTTTTTATACAAAAGATATTTAAAAATACGTTCTAAATACTTTTATACTGATAAATTACCTGCCTAGAAAGCATGACTTGCGTGATATTCGCAAAAAACTGATTTTCGATAAGAGTAAAAGACCTACTTCTGGTCGGAATTTCGAAAAACTTTATTAACACAATTTTTCTCAAATTTAATTTTGAGTACATTTGAATTCCTTATAAATTTGTTTAAACTTAGTAATTGACGAAATATTTGCAAAATTCGATTTTTTCACTGAAGTAAACTACTACTTCCGGTCTGCCGATTTTGCTCAAAATCTAATCAGTTCTCAAGAGGAAGATTATATTCGTAAATACAAAATTTGAAATTGATATCTGTAGCAGTTTGACCGCTATCGTGGTCACACACACAGAGACAGACACACACACACACACACACACACACACACACACACACACACACACAGAGAGAGAGAGAGAGAGAGACATTTTTTAAAAACCACTTTTTTGGTATCAGGGGACCTCAAAACGTGGACATCTGCAAAAATCTCGAGGTCGAAAATTTTCATCATCACAATACTTCCTTATACTACGTATAAGAAAGTTAAAGTATAATACAAGAACGCTTACCCAATCTTTATAAGTTTCACCGACATACTGTTCCAGACAGGTACTGTTCATTGTACAGTTTGTTTTGAGGGAATAATAAATATAACACTACAGTTTGATTACATCTGACGATAAACGAAGTCCATTTTGCGTGTCTTTGACTTGCAGAACAGTTCTATCACTTTTTCATTAAAATTTGGGAAATCATTTATAAATTCAATTAAAAACCGGTGCTGCTTCGATGTGATCTCTGAGCGATTTATCTAATTCTGCCGTAAAATTGATCAATTCCCGAAAAATGCCCTTGGTATTCGACGTTTGCCATTCATCATGATCCGATGTGCCAGTTCAAACGCGCCACAAAATCTAATGCAATTTATTATTAAATTTAGCACATGCCTATTACTTTCTTATACGTAGTATAAGGAAGTATTGTGATGATGAAAATTTTCGACCTCGAGATTTTTGCAGATGGCCACGTTTTGATGTCCCCTGATACCGAAAAAGTGGTTTTAAAAAAATGTCTGTCTGTCTGTGTGTGTGTGTGTGTGTGTGTGTGTGTGTGTGTGTGTGTGTGTGTGTGTGTGTGTGTGTGTGTGTGTGTGTGCCTGTGTGTGTGTGTGACCACGATAGCGGTCAAACCGCTATAGGTATCAATTCCAAATTTTATATTTACGAATATAATCTCCGTCTTGAGATCTGATTAGATTTTCAGTAAAATCGGCAGACCCGAAGTAGTAGTTTACTTCAATGAAAAAATCGAATTTTGCCAATTATTCGTCAACTACTAAGTTTAAACAAATTTATAAAGAATTCATATGTACTTACAATTAAGTGTGAGACAAATTATCTTAAAAAAGTTTTTCGAAATTCCAACCGGAAGCAGGTCTTTTACTCTTATCGAAAATCAGTTTTTTGCGAATATCTCACAAGTCATGCTTTTTAGAGAAGTACATCATGAGCATAAAAGTATTTAAAACATAATTTTCAATATCTTTTGTATAAAAAAAATTTCAAAATTCAGACCGGAAGTACCACTTTTACTCTTATCGAATAGCGATTTTTTGCAAATATGTCGTAAGTTATGCATTATATATATATTTATCAAGAGTACAAAAGTTTTTAAAACTGGATTTGCAATATTTTTTGTATATATGATATTCCAAAATTCGCACCGGAAGTAGCACTTTTACTCTTAGCGAGTAGCACTTGTTTGATAATATCTTGCAAAGTATGCATTCTATAGCGATTTATTAAGAGAATGAAAGTATTTAGAATAGGATTTTGAATAAGTTTTGTATAAAATTTTTTTTAAAATTGTATAGTTATACATACGTATAAGAAAGTCGTGTGGTGGCCACACCTCATTTCTTTTTGTTACCTGTTCATTGTGTTGTTGAACTGCTTTTCTATATGATGATCTAAAACATTCTGAATGTTATTTTTTCCTAACATTCTTAGACTAAATATAGTTTTCAAATGCCTTTCGGAATTTTCATGTTTCGTAATTTTAGCACTAAGATGAATTAAGTCTTTTATTCCGTTCTTTGACCAAGACGGTTCACCACCAAACAAAAGACACGGAAAACAAAACAAAGTATTTTTAATTTCACACCCACAAATCCAGTCATTTTTCTGATAAATATTCATTTTGAATTTTCTTATAACGTCTTTACCTTTAACAGATTGTTTATTTCCTAAACATAATTGAGGCATCGGCCGTTTAAGATTTTTATTGCGATTTTTTCATGATACGTTAACCGCGAAAACGTGTTATTCTGCATCGCAGACACGAAATTCATCTTACAACAGCGTTGAGCCGACGGGAATCTTGCTCACATGCTATGTATTATACGATATGGAACTAGAACAAAATACAGTTCTCCCCACCTTCAATGTAATGTTTAATGGCTTAACGCAGCAACAGTAGCGCTTTGCACATGGGTATGTTTCTCTCGATGGAAGGGGTCTTTACATCCGTGCGCTGTTGGTCTTAGTCGTCATTATATCTATGACTACGATCGGTGCATGTAGGTTGTTTCGCGTGCCGTACACGCCACGTTCCTGTTCAATAACAATGAATACGTAATAAATAAATACTTTCACAGTTAGTCGCCGCTTGGTTTGTTTTGTTTCAAAATTCCAGGGGGTGCAATTGCTCACTTGCTCTCATTAAAGAGCCGCCACTGGTCTCAACATATAACACATTACAGATACACATAGATTGTATCGCCCTGTAGAGTTTACAGTTATAGTCATATATAAAATCATTTAAAATTGAACGTCCTTTCCAGAATGGAACACTTAAAAATATTACATTAGTATGACTCAACCCATGAATAGCATTCTGTGTAAATTCATTATCGAAGGACACGCCTTTTAGTATATCGCTAGACCCCCCCAGTATGATAACAAAATCATCCAATGTAAAGTTCTTAGATAGCTTTTCTAAATCACTAACAATATTTCGAAACGTTGCATTAGGCTTGCATACAGTAAGTACCGAGCTCGGCCTCATTAACAGATTTTCCAGAATTGTTGAGGTGTTTCTTACATGACTATCGCCGATTACGAGGATTCTCCTTGTACCACTCCGATCCGCACACTTATTGTCACCTTCTTGTGCCCGCCTTGGGCGATCGCGCTGTACTTCGCGGTGGTCAACAGGCTTCAGGCGTTGATTTTCCTGTATTTTGGCGGATGATTTTTCCTCGGTTTGTATTTTTGTATTGGAGAACTCCAAGTTTACAGTTTGAGTCCCCCTCGTATGCGTGCTGCATCCATTGGTTTGAGATAGAGCGTGCGCTGTGTAACATTTATCCCCCACTTCTTGTTCGAGTCTCCTACATTTATCCCTGTAATAATCGAGTATCTTTTCTAGGTCTCGTATTTTTTCTTCCTGTTCCTGACTATGAAAATTGCTGGCCGCCAGTTTATCCCTCAACTCCAGTATAATTCCTGATTCCGCATTCTCCTCCCTCGAGTTATCACAAACAATTGAGATGTAACTAGTGTTGTTCCCGCTACCGACGATAGCACTCTCGGATTTCTTATTCTTATTAGCATTTTTAGTTTTTATTGCTTGTGAGCGCGTAGACATTCCACTAGACATAATGCAACGACGATATTTGTAGAAGTTTAGTATTGAAAGAATTTTTGCTAAAAAACTTTTTATATCACAGGTGTTTTTCGTGCAACAAGAAAGAAAAGAAATCCCGCACCAACAGAAAAAACACAACAACAGCCAAAAATTCAAATGCTCATAGATTCCCGTTGCAGGTGTATTTTGTAAAAAAAGACACACCAAACGATGCACTTTTTTTCCGCGAACCGGAAGATACAAATCCTAACAATTATAGTCAGTTTTACACGCTATAAACACGCATTTCTCGGAAGACCCGGTAGACACGTGTATGCCGGACAAGGATATATTGTACGTAAAAAACCTATACAGCACGTGTCAAATTTTCATTAGCCATAGGCGATTAATCCATACAGTATGTGGCAACATAGTATACCCCTTCTTTCCTTTCCAATGTCAGCGCGACCGATGCATGCTCGTAAGTAAATACAAGTTAGCGTGGTTAGCAGCACAGTATAGAGCTGTATAGACACAGTAGTTTCTCTCGCCGTCGGCACCTTTGATGTTTGTGTCCCAAAATAGTACTGCGCATTCACGCACGCGCAACCAGAGGCGTAGTAAATTTTTCTATTCAGGAATAAGCCAGTGACGCAGAACCAAATCGTTTATGAGATAATTATGTTATATAATCTATTTTTAAAATTATGAAAAAGCTATATCAATAATACAAAAAACGATGATAAAACACTGCTTTTTATTAAGTACATATTACACACGCATTTAAAATGTAATACAGTATACGTACAACACAAAAAAAGGCTCCTCTAACCTAAAGGTTACTTAAATTTCTTGACACAATTCATCAATGGTGTTGTAAAATTGTTATTTTATTTGAATTGCCACTAACTTTGAAATTTCTATTGCAAAATTTCAAAGTATAAAAAATTCGTACACGAATAAATAGCTTTATCAAAAATTCAGTAGGAAAATTTTCGCAGGGATGTTTATATGATATCTCCTCCAACTTCTGTTTTAATTTAAAGCTAACATTTGGTTCGAAGGAAAATGAAGAAAAAAATTCACAGAAGGCTTTTTCCTAATGCGGTATTTATATATAGGTATACTGAAATTATGGTCGGGCGTTGCCAAATTAGTAAAGCTGTTTTACAAAGTTAGGACATGCCTTAAAATAAGTGGAAAATTTGAATTCATTTATTTCTTGTGTTTTAAACGTATAATTGTTGGAAAACTATGCTTTTCAAAACATTTGTGTCCCAAATAACCTATAAAATAAGTGAAGGCATTTTGTTCAGTTATATTTTCCCATTGTCGGTAATCAATCTTCGATAATTAAATTTTGCGTTGGTGGTGGTGAATTTGTCATGAAGTTTGAGTAATTATTCACAACTACAATACACAATATGCACATTTTAACAGTTGAGGACATTTTAATGCGCCTGGGGATCTTACCGCATTGGTTCTTTCGGAAACCTGAAAAAGCTTAATTTAGAATTGTTCGAACTATTCTTGCACCGAGGTGCACAACAATAATGGGGCATTTTTGTTCCAGGTATTCCCGAAACGAAACACTACAATTATTGATAAAACGTTATGCTGCGTGCACACTAATTATAAAAAACAATTTGTTTGTCAAAAATGTTGGAAGTACGTCAGCATCCATTAAATTATATGGAAATGTTTCAAGGGAATGCACAATAATCAAACAAAAATTTTTGACACACATTTTAAACACAAATTCTAAATTAATAATGTGTTAATAAATTTATTTGACGTTAATTATAAATGCCAAAAGAATGTATAATTTAGTTTTACAAATGCCTTGTTTAATCTGTGTACAACTACCCATTAATTTGTAAAATTAGTGTTCATAATAAATTGTTTGTCAAACATTTTGTATAATTGGTGTACAGCATAACTTATATTAACGGCCATTCACAAATCGCCAACTCAATAGCTGTGGCTGACTACTGCGCATTCAGAAATTTTCACGCACGCGTCGGTTCAAGGTCGTCGGTAGGAGGACAATTATTTCCCTCGAGAGAAACTACTGTTTCTATTACATAGCTATATACTGTGTTAGCAGTAACTCTTCGACCAGCGGGTTGGATGTTTGTAATGCGTTCAGAAATATTTAAGAGTTACAAGGATTTGTTTTTCTTTTTCCTTTTAGTAAATGCAGAGAATTATTAAGCTGCGTTCACGCTGCATGACACAAACAAAAGCGTAATTCTAATAAAATTGAAAATAAGGTAAATAAAAAAGGATTCTGAAAATAATAATAAATTACTAGATCAGGAGATCGCGGCGGCCATTTGATGTTTCCCGTTCCAGTAATAAGACGGCATTGCGGATTAGATCGCAACGTATTCGCAGCTAACATTGAATGTAAAATCTGGTCGGGAGAAGTGGGAAGATCGGAGAAAGTCGTTTTGATGTCGATTGTTCCCGGGATTGGTGACGGACGCTGTGGGGTGGCACGTTGCCACATATTACTTGTATATGTATAAATCGCATGTAAAATTGAATCCCTATACCTAATGAAAATTGACAGATACGGTATATATCAAGATATCAAGTAGATATTTTAAGTGATAGGAAAATTTTGTTATTTTCATTTCAGTTGGCAATGGTCGAGATGTAAATACCAATCTGACGTTTGAGTTTCTTTTGTAAATATAACGTCAAGTATTTTATTATAAAATGACAAAATCATTGCCGAAATTTGTATATTTATATAAATAATGGCCAGTTACTGCGTTTAGTGTTGATGAATATGTTGTACACTGGTGTTTTTATGACCAAAACAAATTAAGTGTGATACTATATGCGATAGTTCTAACCTACAAGGTATGTAAAGTTTTCTTGAAATTGTGGCTTTTCGGTGCTTCTCCGCAAGAAGTGCTATATAGAAAATAGTCTTCTTTTAATGCCTTCTTTACGTTAGATTCGTTAAATTTGCCAATTTCGAACGCCATATATTCTTGACTTTACCCTCGAAATCAAATAACTAAAATAGAGGTTGTCATTTAAAAAAAAGCCGGTGACGTCATAACATAAAAAACAAATGACGTAAGAAACTGAAAATGCGATAAAAATATATTATATATCTTGTAGTTTATAGATTTTCTTGCTGTATTTCCTTCATATAAAAAAATTGTTGTGTTATTTTGAAAATTAAGAATTTTAAAATTTGAAAATGTTGTATACTTTAGTGAATAAGAAAAAAATTGTCTATTCTTTACCTCAAAGACATATTTTTGCGTGCCACCATAGCTGACTCCAAAGCAGCAGTGACCATTGCTTCTCGATACTTTTACTTTCTTATACGTAGTATAAGGAAGTATTGTGATGATGAAAATTTTCGACCTCGAGATTTTTGCAGATGTCCACGTTTTGAGGTCCCCTGATACCAAAAAAGTGGTTTTTAAAAAATGTCTGTGTGTCTGTGTGTCTGTGTGTGTGTCTGTGTGTCTGTCTGTGTGTGTGTGACCACGGTAGCGGTCAAACCGCTGTAGATATCAATTCCAAATTTTGTATTTACGTGTATAATCTGCCTCTTGAGAACTGATTAGATTTTGAGCAAAATCGGCAGACCGGAAGTAGTAGTTTACTTCAGTGAAAAAATCGAAATTTGCAAATATTTCGTCAATTACTAAGTTTACACAAATCTATAAAGAATTCATATGTACTTAGAATTAAGTTTGAAACAAATTGTCTTAAAAAAGTTTTTCGAAATTCCAACCGGAAGTAGGTCTTTTACTCTTATCGAAAATCAGTTTTTTGCGAATATCTCGCAAGTCATGCTTTTAAGACAAATACGTTACGAATATAAAAGTATTTAAAACATCATTTTCAATATCTTTTATATAAAAAAAATTTCAAAATTCAGACCGGAAGTACCACTTTTACTCTTATCGAATAGCGATTTTTTGCAAATATGTCGTAAGTTATGCATTCTATATATATTTATGAAGAGTACAAAAGTATTTAGAGTTAGATATGGAATATTTTTTGTATAAATGAAATTTCAAAATTCGGACCGGAAGTAACACTTTCATACGTATAAGAAAGTCGTGTGGTGGCCACACCTCATTTTTTTACTTTCTTATACGTAGTATAAGGAAGTATTGTCATAATGAAAATTTTCGACCTCGAGATTTTTGCAGATGTCCACATTTTGAAGTCCCCTGATACCGAAAAAGTGGTTTTTAAAAAATGTCTGTGTGTGTGTCTCTCTCTGTGTGTGTGTGTGACCACGATAGCGGCCAAACCGCTGTAGATATCAATTCCAAATTTTGTATTTACGTGTATAATCGCCCTCTTGAGATCTGATTAGTTTTTCAGTAAAATCGGTAGACCGGAAGTAGCAGTTTACTTCAGCGAAAAAATCGAATTTTACGAATATTTCGTCAACTACTAAGTTTAAACAAATTTATAAAGAATTCATATATACTTAAAATTAAAATTGAGAATAATTTTATTTAAAAAGTTTTTCGAAATTCCTACCGGAAGTAGGTCTTTTACTCTTATCGAAAATCAGTTTTTTGCGAATATTTCGCAAGTCATGCTTTTTAGACAAATACGTTACGGGTATAAAAGTATTTAAAACATAATTTTCAATATCTTTTGTTTAAAAAAAATTTCAAAATTCAGACCGGAAGTACCACTCTTATCGAATAGCGATTTTTTGCAAATATGTCGTAAGTTATGCATTCTATATATATTTATCAAGAGTACAAAAGTATTTAGAACTGGATTTGCAATATTTTTTGTATATATGAAATTTCAAAATTCGGACCGGAAGTAGCACTTTTAGTCTTAGCGAGGAGCACTTTTTTGATAATGTCTTGCAAAGTATGCATTCTATAGCGATTTATTAAGCGAATGAAAGTACCTAGAATAGGATTTTGAATAAGTTTTGTATAAAAAAATTCTTAAAATTGTATAGTTTGAAACGCTCATACGTATAAGAAAGTCGTGTGGTGGCCACACCTCATTTTTTTTAATAAAATTGACTATAGAAGTCACTTCCTGTTGTTGGCGCTTACGATATTCAACATAATTTATTACAAAAGTTTAAGCCATGTATAATAAATAATGTGGCAAATTATTCATGATGCAACAAATGGTTACGTATCCTAATTTACATTTTATATTTGCTAACTAAGGATGCGCTAAACGCTTGCAATTTGAAAATGTATGGGCAACGTTCGTATTTATATGGCCAACTTTAGTATCAGTTAGATAAAAAATAAATTATTTGTACACAAACTAATAAATTGTGCTACCTCTTAAGTTTAGTATAAAAGTATCATAAGTATTTGTAATTTGTATTTATTTCCCATATTATTTTCTGATATTGCTATCCTTATGCCCTTGGTTATATTTCTTTATTTTTAGATTTAGTTGATTACGATTTATAACAATTAATTGCTTTAGACTAATCACTACTTAATTATACATCATTCCACTCTTTAAATTTTATTATTCATATTCTTATTTTCACACAAAGCATTAAATAAGAATTTGGTACAAAACAGACTCGGTCGGTAACACTTTTCGGAAGAGCATACCTTGTTTCCTTGTACCATGGATAAAGGCAATAAAGGCATGAGGAATACTAGAGTTGGAAAACATAATGTATAAAAATTGAGTACTTATGGAACTGCCCTCTTGCGGGCTTAGTCACGTATTACTTTCATATACCTATTCACAGTTTGAAATATGTAATGTACCTTTATATTTTTCGCGTGAGAGAAACAGCAATGATATTTGGGAATAAGTAAAAGTAGGATGAAAGATCAGTGCGTGCGTCAGTGAAAGAAAAATTTTAAATCTTGTGGCTGTTACTACCATTTGTACATTGAATAAAAATATTTTTTTTCATAAGTAACACATCCACATCGTTGATATTGCAAGATTTGATATGTTTTTGTTATTTTCATTGTTTAGAGTATATTTTAAATTTTGTAGTTAACAACCAGCAGCGCGTGCACTTGGGGCCCAATTCTAGAACTTAAGAGAAGTGAACGTTCTATTGAGAGAAGTGATAAATCACACTCCCATCCCTCGTTCTCCTAACTTCAAGAATAGTTGTTTTTAGGTAGGGATGTGTGTCGATCGTGTAGGAAATAGCAGTGCAATGTTGCCAGGTTGCAAATGAAGGCGGATTAGGACAATTGTTGTACAGAACAGTGTATATTAGGTAATATGTAATACGAAAACAATTTATTTTAAATAGTGTGTGTAATGTTGAAAGGGTTTATGGGTTATATCAGTTGGATTTCCGGGAAGTGTTAGTCTAAACATCGAAATGTCTACATTGTTTTCTACATATCATACATGTAGAAATAATATAACATATATTAAAGTAATAAATATAATAAAATAAAATAAAACACCTTTTTCACAAAATTAGTTTAATAACTATTTAAACATATTACCTACGAGACATTTTATAATAAGAAAAATACATGTTATACAGATAAATTTTAATGGTAGGGTGAAAAAACGATTAATGCAAAATTACAACGAATATTAAGGGTGTTGTATAGGTACATTTTCAAATATTTACAGATTACAGGCTATCTTTAAACTTTATGCAAAAATGATTTAGGTGAAATATTCTTATAATGTTTATCTACACGTCCCTAGGCATTTTGTTTTTTCAATTTTTTATTAATTGTTATAAAAAATTAAATATAAATAGATAATCGAAAAATAAAATGCGTACCGACGTATAACATATTATTATGAACATTAATTTCTAGCAAAATTTTTTCGTATTTATTAAGATAAATGTGTAATTTGATAAGAACGAAATGCATTTTTGGCACTGCTTTAACCCTAGAACACTAAACAGTCGTAAAATTTACGACGACCTCTGTGCGATTCGACAAGTTCGGGTACTTCCGCTTGTGCGAATTCAGTGATGCTTTCAGTAGCTGCATCTTTTATTGCAAGCCAGTCGTATACCTAACGAAAGTAGCGTAAGTTCATTTTTAGTGGAGTTACTAAGTGTTCGTCGTCAATTTTACGAGTATTTATCGTTTGTGTAACTTTTCACGTCGTTTTCGTTACGAATGTTTAGTATTTGGATCCATTAGGTAAAATCTAAATTATTACAATGTGAATCAAGTAAGATTTGTGGATTAGTTTTTAGGAAGTAGTTATGGCGTTGTCTAAAAAATGGTTAACACAAGCCGAATTAGAAGCCGAAGCAAACAAAATAATGGATGGAGAAGATATCAGTGACACAGAAATTCAAACATCCGGAAGTGAAGATGAAGAAGATGTTGTAGAAGCAGAAGTTGTTGATTCAACCGATGATGAAATTTCCGAAGACGAAAATCAAGCAACTACAAGTCACTCCAATCAATCAATGAATCAAACAACACATCAATCTGGAAGTAGTACTACATCTGTTTTGAATAGTGACGATGAATCAGATGATAACATTCCTTTGTCTTCAATTGCTGACAATTTGAGGCATATCATTGTTCCCCAAAATCCCTCATGGAAAGGCAAAAATGGTCATAGATGGTCGACAATAGAACCACAACGACAAAGCAGAGTTCCTGCTCGGAACATAGTTCATTTTATTCCTGGGAGCAAAGGACCTGCTTCCCACATGCTGACGCCAGGGAGCTGTTTCCAACATTACTTTAGCGATAATATGTTAGAGAAAATTGTAATTCATACAAACGAAGAAATCTCTTTGAAATCGGCCTCTTATAAAGAAAAAACGCTCACCATTTCAAACACATGCAAAGAGGAAGTAATGGCACTTATTGGACTACTAATTTTTTCAGGAGCAATGAAAAACAACCACCTAAATGTTAAAAGGATGTTTGACCCAAAACTATCGGGAAATACTTATAGGGCTACAATGAGTGGTGATAGATTTTTATTTCTGTTAGATTGTTTACGTTTTGATGATAAACAAACTAGAAATGACCGAAAAAAAGAAGATAAATTTGCTCCAATACGAGACATCTGGGAGGAATTTATCTCCACTTGTAGATCCTCATATACTCCATCCAGCTATACAACTTTGGATGAACAACTTTTGGCATTCAGAGGAAGATGCGGATTTCGCATGTTTATCCCAAATAAACCAGCCAAATATGGCATAAAGCTGGTTATGTTATGTGATGTAGCCTCAAAATACATGATTGATGCAGAACCATATCTTGGAAAAGGAACTAAAACAAATGGATTGCCCCTAAGTACTTATTACATCAAGAATTTAACAAGGAGCATTCATGGTAGCAACAGATGTGTTACCATGGATAATTGGTTCACTTCAGTAAGTGTCGCTGATGAGCTTCTACAACCTCCTTACAAGTTGACTCTTGTTGGAACACTGAGAAAAAATAAAGCTGAAATTCCACCAGATATGTTAGAAACACGAAAAAGACAGCCAGGAACATCGATTTTTTGTTTTGACAAACAAAAAACTCTGGTATCATATTTATCAAAGACAAAGAATAAAAAGCTAGTGATTTTACTATCAACCGTACACACAGATAGAAGCCTAAACAGGATAACAAAAAAACCAGAGATGATACACTTCTATAATGGAACCAAAGGTGGGGTAGATACATTCGATCAAATGTGCTCTAATATGAATTGTGGTCGTAAAACAAGATGGCCGATGTGCGTATTCTATGATATGATAAACATTGCTGCAATTAATTCTTTCGTTATATATAATTCGAATATGAATAAACGAGGAAAAAAATCTGTGTCTAGAATGACATTCATGCTTAATTTGAAAGACGAGTTACTGAAACCTTGGTTGCAGCTACGAATTAATACTCCTACTTTGCACCGCCCAATTCGGCAAGATATATGCAATATCCTTAATATTGATATGACGCCTGAAAGGCCAGTCGAAGTAGAGAAGAAACGTGCCATTTGCTCTTTTTGTCCGTCACGTCTTCGTAGGATGACCACAAATTATTGCAGCCGCTGCAATAGGGCTATCTGCGGCCAGCATCGGGCTAATTGTTGTTTGAATTGTGCAATTTAAATTTATTTTTCCAACTTTTTTTGTTTCACCTGTTTCATAAGAATTAGTTTTGTATTTTAGTTTGCTACTGCATAATCATATTTGTATTGAACTAATTCACAGAATGGAATTAGTTCAATACAAAATATTTTTGAGGAAGACAACGGGTTAATTTAACAGTGACATGATTATGGATTAACAATTATAAATAAGATATTACTTAAAAGTTTAGTACATATTTCAAGAGTGTCTTAAGTGTTAACCGATGTCGGTATACAAGATAACAGTTTGTTATTAAGGGGAGAAATATCATTATTCAGGAGATAACTTTTATGTTTTTTCATGTATATGGCTTCGCACATATCTAAGTTTCTATTGTTGCTTTGTTTAACTAAACTAACATTTTCTGGGCTGAAGTTGTGATCTGTATCAATATGATGGTACCTACTTCAAAAATGTGTGATAATGCACGTATAGTATACCTATTCTACTGTACTGCCGACTAGTTATACCATATAACCTATATTACTCTTCTGTATCATCAACATTGATCGCTGTCACATGTACAAAATTGAAGTAGATATGCGCATGCTTCTCTTAACTTTTAATATGTTCGCTTGACTTGAACCGATAGATGTAAATTCTCACAACTCTTGAGAGAAGGGATCTATCTCTCAAGTTCAAGAATACGATTTTTAACATTTCAAGAGAATCCCCTTCATTATTCTCTCGAAATCTCTGTTCTCTCAACTCGAGAATCAGGCCCCTGGGGCCCGATTCTCGAACTTAAGAGAAGTGAACGTTCTATTAAGAGAAGTGATGGATCACACTCCCATCCCTCGTTCTCCTAACTTCAAGAATAGCTGTTTTTAGGTAGGGATGTGTGTCGATCGTGTAGGAAATAGCAGTGCAATGTTGCCAGGTTGCAAATGAAGGCAGATTAGGACAATTGTTGTATAGAACAGTGTATATTAGGTAATATGTAATACGAAAACAATTTCTTTTAAATAGCGTATGTAATGTTGAAAGAGTTTATGGGTTATATGTACAAATAATATAACATATTAAAAGTAATAAAATAAAAAATAAAACACCTTTTTCACAAAATTAGTTTAATAACTATTTAAACATATTACCTACCAGACATTTTATAATAAGAAAAATACATGTTATACAGACAAATTTTAAAGGTAGGGTGAAAAAACGATTAATGCAAAATTACAACGAATATTAACAGTATAAAATTCTGAGAATTAGTTGAATGGGAAATACAAAATATTAATGAGAAAGAACGGGTAAAACTAACGGTGCAGGATTACGGATTACAATTCTAAATAGGATATTAATGAAAAGTTTAATATATAATTATTTAAACCTATTATGTACGAGACATTTTATAATAAAAATACATGTTATACAGAACAATTTTAAAGATAATTGAAAAACGATTACAGCAAAATTACAACGAATATTAACAATATATCATTCTGTGAATTAGTTCAATGGGTAATACAAAATATTTTTGAGAAAGACAACGGGTTAATTTAACAGTGATAGGATTATGGATTAACAATTCTAAATAAGATATTACTCAAAAGTTTAATACATATTTCAAGAGTGTCTTAAGGGTGCGTTTCAAAGTTGATCCATTTCGTGTCGGTTCGTATCTAAGATTTTAGCGTTTCTTAAGTACTACTAGTAATAATTGGATGCCGCCACGATGTTAATTCTAACAAACTAAACTAATTCTGAAGATCTAAAAACATTTCAAGGTCATTTTACCTGCTTATTGAATTTCTACCTACAAAAGTAGATCTGGGCAGACTTTCTTTGCAATTCGATTTCATACATATGAATCTAATCGATACTTGTCAACTTTCATGCTGAAGGGAGAAAGACGCGCGAACTTTAAGCATTCATTTGAATTTATGTGTAAAAATTTAAAATTACGTTTCTTTTATTTATAAATTAAGTTATTCTTAAACATATTCGCTAAAGGTAGGTGATACTCATCCATTCGACTTTCTTATTTTCTTATTTCATATATATTTATATTTTGTAATTTATATTAATACAATGTTGTTCTCTTATTTTGGAAATAAACTAATATTATTATTATTATATAAAACCACACAATAAATAAACAGCAGTGTGTTTGTGTTATGCAAAATAAAACATTTTCTGTTACTTGATACATTTAGTACGTAGCCTGCATCTCTGTTGATCATGTCTAATAATAATAATAATAATAATAATAATATGCAAAACTGAAATATAGTCATATTACTGTCTTCATAACGTACCTATTAGTTCAACATTCTAATAAATATATTTCACCTGCTAAAAATACATGTAAAGTTAGTATTTGCAAATCCCAAGTGCCAGTTTGACAGTTGATCAGTTTTTTTCATGTTTTTATTTTATTTCTATTTTGTAATTTGGCTCCTGGACAGTTTTCAGAATGGATTTTTTTTTTGTGAGATTACTAAGTTCGAATAAGAGAAATTCTATATACATATTTTAAGGCAAATTTGGTCATAGGTACGTTGTTACTTTATATTATAACTTTTCAATTCAAATATCGCGCCAAAACGGTACCATTTTTAACAGAATGTATTGGTTCCTATGTAAGTAAATTTAACAAGGATTTATAAGTATGCGCTATCTGTATATTTTATAACATAACCTAGCCATAATTTGTGAACCTGTGAACATTCTCTTATTATATTTTACTGTGTTATTATACACTATCTGTACGTTTAAGTACGTCACGAACATATTAGATAAGGCACTTCTAACCAAACCGTGAAAATCGCCACCCAAACAGCGTCAAGTATTTTTACAATAAAGATGATAAAAACAGTTTTAAATATGTACAAAGATTTAACTCTACAAACACCAAAAAATAAAAAGAACAGTAATTGTAATAAAAATCTTCAAAACTAAGTAAGGTAAAGGTATTATTTTAATGTTAATATATTATAAATAATGAGGCTATTATAAAGATTATTGTTATTAATCGAAACTAGAAAACCGGCGAACTGACCTCCGGAAGAAAGAGTGGGCAGGCATATGTGATTTGAACTAGGGATGCGCACGATATATTGGTTTGTAAAAAAGTATCGATGTTTTCTTTTCGATAATCGTGATTGAAATCGATATTTTTTTATTTAATAATATTGACTGTTATCGATTTTTTTATTCGATAATATCGTTTAATCAAAAATGCCATTCTACTTATATCCTGGTAAACAATCTTTGACATTTTACACATTTATTTTACATTAATATACAAAAGAAACTGTTCATATTATACAGAATACAATAGAATATATTTTTAAGAAAGAAGTTGGAAATTTGAAAAATGCCTACTGCTGTTTCGTAGAAATTATAATCCGGAAGCGGCAGCGGAATATTGCATTTCATAGACTTGACATCTCGTATAGTTCGCCGAATCGCCTTCATGGGGTGTTTGTTATCTTTATCACAATTACTATTTCCTCAAAATTGTAAAGAAGATATGTTTTAAGATGTTTATTTTTTACTTGTATTTATGTATGTGTTTTATACAACTAGAATTATATATTTGAGTTTTGGATTTCTTATACGTTATAGATACAAATTTATATTTTGTTTGTCTTTTTATTGGTTTTTTTTTGTTTTTTGAGTAAATATATATTTTAAGTTAAAGATTTTATTTGTTACTAAATGGCTTGAAAAGCCACAGCAAAGAACTTTTAATATAAACATGATAAAACTGTCGATATCAAGGTATATCGATATTCTTCATTCAATATTTGTTTAAAATCGATTTTGAATTTTTGATACATTATTCGATTCTAATATCGATATTTTTGTCAAAAATACTATAGACATGGTGTGCAGTTTCTATTTAAAAATAAACGATTTCAAAGTTCTGAAAACTGCTAACAAATTGATTTACATAATTCATCTCATTAGTAAAAGCATAGGCATCTTTCAATTAAGGATAACAGAAAACTCCATATTTTAAAATATTGCAATTTCATTAAACTCGCAAATTAAACTATGTAGTTACTTTTTGGTTTTGTGGTGCCAACCAGTGATGCCAACTGTTGATTGTCTATTACGTACTTTCAAATAACTCGTAACATACTAAATTTTATAATTAGTAACCGCAAAAATTGTTGTTAATTATAATTTTAAATTATAATGAATAATTAAAGTATCGCATAACACACAACTAACCTCTAAATAATTGCAAGATAATAGCGCCATCTGTATTATATGTGCTACACTGTTAGGCGACGTAAATGTAACAGATATCTGTAATGTATGTAAAGACCCACCAAAAATGTAAACAAATTTTATTTCATGGATCACTTAAAAAATTACACATGTATTTAGCTACTGTTACTATTTTTACCTTCCAAATATAAATACCGAGTGTACTTGCTATATTACATATAAATTTACAGTGTAATTTTTAAATGTAGCCATTTTTTCTAGTAGTTGCAAAACCACTAACTTCCCATTTTATTTACGGCTTCTATATTAACTTAATTTAAAAAAGAATTCGACCTTTCACCTCGTTTAACCTTTTCCTTCATGCTTAATGCATAAAATTTACATGTTTTGATATTTTACGCCCGTAAAAATGGAAATAAAAATGGTATTTTTTGGGTACATTTCTCTCCCGCCAAAACCTTATCAAACGCAGCCTTAAGTGTTAACCGATGTCGGTATACAAGATAACTGTTTAGTCTTTAGTATAAATTTAAATTTGCCGCCAACTCCTTGAAGAAAAGTTTATTTTGGTAGCACTGGAAAGGGAGAAAAAGAGACAGTATTATTACCGCCAAGATGCGAAAAACAACGCAATTAGGGAATCCAAATCACGTGGTCTAATATGGCGTCTGTGGGCAAACAATGAATGGACCTTAGTTTAGTATACCATCATTATTAGTTTTAATATGGTTTTAGTTTTCGTGTGTGCTGAGTTTATAAACATGATAATGCAGAGTGATTACCTGAAGAAGTTCTTAACTGAAAATCCAGAAGTTGGAGTAACATTTTGTTGAAATCATCATAGAAAATAATTATTCGTGTGAGAATGTATTTTTTGGCAGCTATCAGATGAACATTAAATTACTTGATAATTTGGATCTATTCACTCTTGAAATTAGACACTTTAATAGATAGTATTCCACCTGTGCCAAGTACGAATATTATTTTATATTTGGTTCTATTACATATTTATTACAGTAAGGACCAAATGACAGTGTTCAAGAGCCTTATCGCTTACATTTATTAACAACTTATTTATTTTATGTGGAAAAGTACGTGTTTTTGATTAGGTGAAACATTTATAAGAAGTTAGTTTATAACCAATGGATGTGTAGTGCATTATTATGAAATGTGAATCAATACTTTCGGCTCACTCTACATGCATGGCTGGTAACAGCCGAACATTGTAGTTATGTTGGTGCATTATTATTTCTAGTATACGAAGAAAAACAAAGCCACTCATACACTGATTAAGGATTAATTATTTAAATTGTTTAATAAGATTTATTTATTAAAATAGTTTCACTTAATTATTATAGAAGCAATAATTAATAAATAGTAATAAGAAAATGAGTTTAATCATATAGAAATATTATGTGTAAGATTATAAAAGTTTATTTTAAATATTTAGCGTACAATATATAACAGTTTAGGACTAAAAAAAATGTAAATACATTCCAAATATATTAATAAATAAATTTAACTTATTATTAAAGTTTTGTGTTTTGTCTGTAACGAAATGCCTATTTAAATTCTAAAATAATGGCCACATTGTACAGAAATAAATTAAGATTATATAGTGCCATAAATAATTATAAATACAAAATCATTTAGAACTTACATATTGCTGTAGTATTTGCCTTTAAATGAAATTTATGTAATTTATTTATTTATTAGTTAGATAAATAAATAAAATTGTAGTTTATGTTAGCTTTATAGGCAAAACAACATAAATTGTTATCTCTCGTAGGTTCTACTGTGATTTACTTCTTTCCTTACTTGTTTCTCCTTAATTATTATTATTTTAAAGTTGTGTGGGATAGGAATTCAAATAACTATGACACCAGATTATTTATGTATAAAAATATGTATTATCTGCTTAATAATTACAATAATTAAAATTTATTGCAGCATGTATATTACTTATTTTATTTGCTTATTTACAATACTATATAAGTGGCAGTTTTCATGATAATATTGTAATCGTTTATTTTAATATGAATTCAGTCAGTACAGGGTTTCTCCACCTTCACTCTTTTCTTACTAAAGGCCTGTATATTAGGTCCAAATTATGTTGACTTGATAATGAAGGTACTGACTAATCGGCTTTATGCAAACATTCACACGTACTACATAAAGCTTGGATCAATCACCACCCCAGGTACGTTCCTAATGCATCACAAACTAATTGTCTAAACCTCTATTCTCACGGAGTCTTTAGATTCTTAGTGCGAAGCTTTTAGGCGTTCCTGTTTGTAAAAGTTTAACTATTATTCAAAGCTGTGCTTACTAATGTCTTTTTTACTGAACACTGGTCCGTTATGCAAGTATTCGCACACAGTACACTATTAAGACAAGTGTTCTTTATTTTTAATAAATATTGTGTCCCTATATTTACTTTCTATTATTTAAATAAATAATTATTTAAAAGAAATGGAGTGCTTGGAGAGAACCTGTGTATTTTGATTGAATTTAATTGTAATGACAATATTATTAACTACTCACTGCGTAGATTCATACAATTCTTCGAATTCTGCTTGAAATTGTTTGTCCATTCTTGTTGATTCTTCCTTCCGTTGAATCTTCTATAATTTTACTGGTGACGCTTACTTCTTGTAAATATGGCGACGATAAAACAATTGGGAATTATTCCTCTAGGAGCGTGTATGCTTCTACTTAGTTTGTGAGTTGTTAGTTGGTTTGTTTATTTATTTACACTGCGATAGTAATGGTAAGTGTGTAAAAACTCCACTTAACCACTACTCGCTTGACGCATAAATGTATTAAAAGATGCTATCACTTTGCTGTGTATTGGAAGTTTTTAAAGTCACAGGTATCAGCTAACAACTAACTCTTTTTCTTCAAAAACTCCCTTTTTATAGTTGAAAATAAATGCCGCTCGTTATTTGATTGTCTTTGCGTGCTTTTATTTTCAAATTGTTCGTCGTGGCGCCTCTAGCGGATATCTCGATACTTATTCCATATCTCTTCTTATTCTTCTCAAATTTTAGGTTGGCGTTTATTTTTATTATGTTTATTTCTGACATTTGGTGTTTCTCCACATTTACCCACGACGGTATTTGTTGTTTTATTTATTTATATCTAATGTACAGTAAGTATATTGATATTTATTTTATTCTTTTATTGCTATCGTAAATATTTATTGTACTTATAAATGTATTCATTGCTACTTTTACTGTTTTTCAGGTAGATTCTTCGTCCGAGCGCTAGCCTTACTCGCACCTTTGTTTTGTTGCTTTTGATCGGAAAGAATGGAAAGAAGTTGGTTATTGTTTCAATTGCCAGTCCCTCCGTCTGTGCTGCTCTTTCCTCGAACCATTTTTCCGTTCTTGGAGAATTTTGTATGTTTAATATGCTGTAATGAATCATTGCTTTTATAATAATGCTGCTTATTTCTTTGGTTATAGATGTTTATTTGTATGTGCACAAAGTTTGGAACCATGAAAAGGACTTCTGTTATTCGTATTGCGAAGAGAATTAATACTTTTTGTTGTGTATATTGAAATATTATACGATTCTGTGCTGTTCTTTATGATATACTTTATTTTAATATCCTTTTCATCGCAACTGTATGTATTTTATCTTTAAGTTATATGAGTGCATTAAGCCTCTTCATATTCATTACGAGCATATCTTATTTTATTCTCTGAGTATAATTTAATTGCTTTTAAATGATTGACTCTTACAATCGTCCCGTTGGTTAACATCACTCTTTCACGGTTGTTGGTTTTAAGGGTCTTTCCATTTTTAAATGTAGGTTCTTTGCATAATATACTCAGAGCTCTTTTTGTTCCTAACCTGTAGTCAGGTTCTTTATTTTCTAAATAAAACATTACCTCTGGTTTATCACTTCTGAAAATAAATATTCATTTGTGACATTTACTATTATTGTTGAGGTTTTGCCTCACTTATATCTAAATAGTGTTTATATACATATAATCTTAATTAAAGTGCTTATACCCTATGTGCATACCTGTGTTATTGTATGGCTTAATAAAATTTATTTTAAAATAAATGTTTCTTAAACTACGAGTGTGTTTTCTTATTGCTAATATTAATCTAAATGTACTAGTATATCTTGGTGTCAACATTAATCACGTTTATTTCTAACATTATATATTTATGTACAGTATTGTCTTAAATTCTAAGGTAAAGTTCACGGCATATCCCTTAGTTGTTAAAACCATGGTTTGCCATTATGAAATAATGAATTGACAAATGTGTAAATTATGTTTTCACAACTAACGTGAACTACAAATGCAATTTTATTGATCATTTATTTCATCGTAGTCATGTAGCATGGACACATGGTATTTTCCTTTTATATTTCTATTGTCTACTTCTTGTAGTTCATAAGTTACATCTCCTAGTGTCCTACTTATTCTGTAAGGTCCACTGTAGGGTAGGTCCAGTTTTGCACATTTATTTAAATGTCTCCTACCTAGTCGATAGTTCTTCACTACAACTAGGTCTCCTATTTGATATGTTTTATTCTTATTTAACGTGAGTTCTCTATCTTCTCTGTGCTTTATTTCTAGTATCTCAGGTGTTCGTTGACTGTCTTCGATATCTTCTCGATTGTATAAATTTGGAGCGTGTTCGATATCATATTCATTTATCTGATATGAGTGTGATTGTTTATTACCTCCATGGGCTCTGCTTAGTGCGTCTGCAACTATGTTGTCCGTACCTTTCCTGTGCTTTATTTTAAATGAATATTCAGATAGTATGAGAGACCATCTGTATATTCGTGAATTATTAAACCTTGTTTTCATTAAGAATATTAGAGATAAATGATCTGTCTCAAGTAGGAAAGTGTTTCCTAGTAGGTAATATTTTAATTTTGACACTCCATATATAATGGATAGCAATTCCCGTTCTGACGAGGAATAATTTTGCTCATAATCCTTTAGAATTCTTGATAGGAAGCATATGGGTATTTCTTCCCCATTTCTTATTTGTAGGAGTTCTGCGGCTACAGCATTGCTGGAGGCATCGCATCTTAGTATGAATTCTTCATTGAAATCTGGTAGATTTATGATCAATGCCTTGTAGAAATTTTCTTTTATGTCGATGAATGCCTTTTCCCTTTCATGGGTCCATTTGAATTTTACTCCTTTCTTGATCATTTTGTATAACGTGTGAGTTTGGTCGGATATTTTAGGAATGAAGTGTTTATAGTAGTTTATCATTCCTAGGAATCCTCTAAGCATTTTAATATTTTTTGGTTTGGGATATTTTCGTATCGCCTCAAGTTTTTCCTCCTCTATTGATATCGTCTTTCCATCAATTATGTATCCCAGATAATTCACTTTATTTTTATAGAATTCGCATTTCTCGAGGTTTATTTTTAAACCATTTTCTGCTAATGTATTCAGGATTTTCTCTACTGATTCTTTGTGACTTTCTATGTCTTTATTAAATATTAGAATATCGTCTACGTAGTGTGAGACGTATTCTTCGTGTGGATCCAGGATCTGCTGCATTGCTCTTACTAGTGCTGCAGTAGCTGACGATAATCCAAATGGAACCACATTGTAAGAGTATACTAATGAATTAAACATGAAGGAACAATATTTCCTAGAATCTTTGTGCAATGGTACCAGCCAAAAAGAACTTTTTAAATCAAGTTTCGTAAACCACTTTGCGTCTGTACATTTTGTCAATAGGGTTTCAATGTTTTGTGGGGCTTCAAAATTAGGTGCGGTTCTGGAGTTCAGACATCTGGCGTCAAGGCATACGCGTAATTTGACGTCTTTTTCATCATTAAGTTTCTTCTTTATTACTACAACCATTGGATTTATGAACGTTGATTCCGTTCTTGTAATTATGCCGTTTTTCAACATCTCTTTTATTTCTAATTTGACTTGCTCTGTATACTTTTTTGGAATGGGGTATGTTTTTATTCTGAAGGGCTGTGTCTCGTCGACTTTAAGTTTATGTTCGTAACCCTTGGCTAATCCTGGACTATCATCAAATAATTTTATATGCTTACTCAAAAGATAATTCACATGGGTTATATACAGTTTATTACAATTTAATTTAGTACCATCCCTATTTTGCGTGAGGTCTCCGCATTGAGGTTGCCTCACAGGATGTGCACTTTTCTTAACTTCATTGTGTAAACTACAATCCATTTTTGTTGTGATTTCTTCTTGAGCATCTTCTTCATATAGATTATTGATAAGGATCTCTTCCTCATGGGCTTCTTTGCTCCATGATATTGTTGAGTCCTTTATGTGGAATAATTTATTTTCCATATTTAATTTCGTACCATACTGGCTTAAAAAGTCCATCCCTAATATACAGTCGCTATTCAAATTAGGTGCTATGATGAATTCGGTTAATAAATTTAAATTATCTATCTTTATATTTATACAGAAGATTTTATCTACTGTTATCATACATTTTTTGTTTGCAGTAATAAGATTTATTTTCTTTATGGGTTTATAACACCCCAAACTTTCAATATCTTTGTTCATGATATTGTTATCTAAAAGTGAAAGTTGAGCTCCAGTATCCAGCAATGTTTCTATCTCTTGTTCCCCAATCTTGATTTTTATATGTGGTAGTTCCGTGGTTATCTTTTTTAAATCATCGTAATTATAGATGTTTTGTATTTTACGTTTTCTCTTGGCTGGCTTATTTAAAAATCCAGCGACGTTGCACCAGAATAATATGCTGCATTCACCCACTCTTTGTTTGTTGAGTTATGCCTGTTTTCTTTTGGTATCGCACCCCTAGATTCTTGATTTTGTTTTGTTGTTGCTTCTTTTACTTCCTTTTCAATTTGTATATTTTGAATTCTTTTATCTTCTTTACTTGTCTTCTCTTCCCTCTTGTAATTTTGGCTATTATCTTTCCTTTTGCCCTCATTATTTCTGTCCGGGTTATAGGTATTTTGGTAATTATTATTGTTTCGCCTATTCCCATTGTAGTTGTTTCTGTTGTTGCTGTCGTTGTTTCGAGGTTGATTGTTCATGTTTCCATTCCCTCGGTTCACGTTATAGCCCTTTTCATCTATGTCGTCTAATCTTTTTACTAATTCAAGGAGTTCTTCTATTGTTTCCATTCCTTGAAGTGCGACTGTCTGAGTAACATTGTGATCAAAGTGTGCAGCCAATTGCGATACTATGTCACTTTCCTCTATTCTGGGTATAATGTATTTGAGAAAAGAATATTTTCTTATGACATAGTTCTCTCGAGATAATCCAGATCTATACTTTCCAAATATCAGGTCGTGTCTTATGTTTCTTTGTTGCGTTCGACCCCAATACTGTCTTGTGAATCGCCTTTCGAAATCATTAAAGTCTATCACATCATCCATTATCATGTGATACCATTGGAGTGCATAGTCTTTGAGACATGCTCTTATAAAGTGTAGTTTGGATGTCTCATCCGTTATGCCTCTCATGTATGTCTTAATTGTTCTCAGGAATATCATTGGATTGTCCTTATAGTGTCCTGAGAATTTCGGTGCATTGTCTATGCTTCCCACAGTTTGTGGCAAAGACACACTAGGTGTATGAACCCCGTGCATTACTTTGTCCTCAAGCTGTTTGATCGTGTGTTCAAAAGTTGATGTTTTCCCTTGTAGATTGGACACAGCGTTATTGCAAGCTTCATATTTTGTTTCGCAGTCTTCTATCTTGTGTGTAATTTTCTCTATTTGTTCTTTATTTTCCACTTCGTTGTGTATTATTTTTCTATTGATAGCTACTATTTCCTCATTCACTATGTTGAAGTTTTCTTGCGTCTTCGCAGTTCTTTCTACCATTTCTTGTACAAAGAATTTTCTTGTATTCTTGCACGTTTCTGTGTTGTCATTTATTTGTTTTCTCAGGTCTGCTACTGTTTTGTCCAGTTTTTCCTCTAATCTGGCATTTATTTCTAGTGTTTCTTGCCTTAGTTCTTTAAATCCCTCGTCTATTTTTGAGTTGATTCTTTCTAAATTCTTGTTTAAATTTTTATTATTTTCCTCTATTTTGTGGCTTAGAGTTTTATTATTCTCCTCTATTTTGTGGCTTAGGGTTTTATTATTCTCCTCTATTCTGTGGCTTAGGGTTTTATTATTCTCCTCTATTTTGTTATTATTTTCCTCTATTTTACAGAATAATTTATGGAAAAAGCTTTCAAATTTTTGTTCCATTGTTGTACTACTTGTGCCCTCTGTGAGTATGCTTCCCTCAACTGTCGCATTTCCTGAATCATCCTCTTTTGTCTCAGTCTTATCCGACTCTGAGTCCGAGGTTAGTTGCGTAGGTTCCCTATATTGAGTGAATTGTGGCTTTGTTTCTATTTCTTTTTCAATATTGGGTTTTTCACCTTTGCTACTGTTTTGTTCTTTGTCTGACATTTTTGTTGTGTACAAATAACGCTTTCTATCTAATATTTTACTTAATAGAAATTTAAATGAATCCTATCCCACTTGAATAAGATTACATGAAAGAAACAATTTTATTTTGCAAGGAAAGAAACACAGCCAGCAAGTTGTGTTTTTAAGTTTAGCTTTGATATTTGACAAATTGTGTATTTAATTTATTTTGTAAGAAAAACACAGCCAGCAAGTTGGGCGCCGTATATATGCTGTAGTATTTGCCTTTAAATGAAATTTATATAATTTATTTATTTATTAGTTAGATAAATAAATAAAATTGTAGTTTATGTTAGCTTTATAGGCAAAACAACATAAATTGTTATCTCTCGTAGGTTCTACTGTGATTTACTTCTTTCCTTACTTGTTTCTCCTTAATTATTATTATTTTAAAGTTGTGTGGGATAGGAATTCAAATAACTATGACACCAGATTATTTATGTATAAAAATATGTATTATCTGCTTAATAATTACAATAATTAAAATTTATTGCAGCATGTATATTACTTATTTTATTTGCTTATTTACAATACTATATAAGTGGCAGTTTTCATGATAATATTGTAATCGTTTATTTTAATATGAATTCAGTCAGTACAGGGTTTCTCCACCTTCACTCTTTTCTTACTAAAGGCCTGTATATTAGGTCCAAATTATGTTGACTTGATAATGAAGGTACTGACTAATCGGCTTTATGCAAACATTCACACGTACTACATAAAGCTTGGATCAATCACCACCCCAGGTACGTTCCTAATGCATCACAAACTAATTGTCTAAACCTCTATTCTCACGGAGTCTTTAGATTCTTAGTGCGAAGCTTTTAGGCGTTCCTGTTTGTAAAAGTTTAACTATTATTCAAAGCTGTGCTTACTAATGTCTTTTTTACTGAACACTGGTCCGTTATGCAAGTATTCGCACACAGTACACTATTAAGACAAGTGTTCTTTATTTTTAATAAATATTGTGTCCCTATATTTACTTTCTATTATTTAAATAAATAATTATTTAAAAGAAATGGAGTGCTTGGAGAGAACCTGTGTATTTTGATTGAATTTAATTGTAATGACAATATTATTAACTACTCACTGCGTAGATTCATACAATTCTTCGAATTCTGCTTGAAATTGTTTGTCCATTCTTGTTGATTCTTCCTTCCGTTGAATCTTCTATAATTTTACTGGTGACGCTTACTTCTTGTAAATATGGCGACGATAAAACAATTGGGAATTATTCCTCTAGGAGCGTGTATGCTTCTACTTAGTTTGTGAGTTGTTAGTTGGTTTGTTTATTTATTTACACTGCGATAGTAATGGTAAGTGTGTAAAAACTCCACTTAACCACTACTCGCTTGACGCATAAATGTATTAAAAGATGCTATCACTTTGCTGTGTATTGGAAGTTTTTAAAGTCACAGGTATCAGCTAACAACTAACTCTTTTTCTTCAAAAACTCCCTTTTTATAGTTGAAAATAAATGCCGCTCGTTATTTGATTGTCTTTGCGTGCTTTTATTTTCAAATTGTTCGTCGTGGCGCCTCTAGCGGATATCTCGATACTTATTCCATATCTCTTCTTATTCTTCTCAAATTTTAGGTTGGCGTTTATTTTTATTATGTTTATTTCTGACATTTGGTGTTTCTCCACATTTACCCACGACGGTATTTGTTGTTTTATTTATTTATATCTAATGTACAGTAAGTATATTGATATTTATTTTATTCTTTTATTGCTATCGTAAATATTTATTGTACTTATAAATGTATTCATTGCTACTTTTACTGTTTTTCAGGTAGATTCTTCGTCCGAGCGCTAGCCTTACTCGCACCTTTGTTTTGTTGCTTTTGATCGGAAAGAATGGAAAGAAGTTGGTTATTGTTTCAATTGCCAGTCCCTCCGTCTGTGCTGCTCTTTCCTCGAACCATTTTTCCGTTCTTGGAGAATTTTGTATGTTTAATATGCTGTAATGAATCATTGCTTTTATAATAATGCTGCTTATTTCTTTGGTTATAGATGTTTATTTGTATGTGCACAAAGTTTGGAACCATGAAAAGGACTTCTGTTATTCGTATTGCGAAGAGAATTAATACTTTTTGTTGTGTATATTGAAATATTATACGATTCTGTGCTGTTCTTTATGATATACTTTATTTTAATATCCTTTTCATCGCAACTGTATGTATTTTATCTTTAAGTTATATGAGTGCATTAAGCCTCTTCATATTCATTACGAGCATATCTTATTTTATTCTCTGAGTATAATTTAATTGCTTTTAAATGATTGACTCTTACAATCGTCCCGTTGGTTAACATCACTCTTTCACGGTTGTTGGTTTTAAGGGTCTTTCCATTTTTAAATGTAGGTTCTTTGCATAATATACTCAGAGCTCTTTTTGTTCCTAACCTGTAGTCAGGTTCTTTATTTTCTAAATAAAACATTACCTCTGGTTTATCACTTCTGAAAATAAATATTCATTTGTGACATTTACTATTATTGTTGTGGTTTTGCCTCACTTATATCTAAATAGTGTTTATATACATATAATCTTAATTAAAGTGCTTATACCCTATGTGCATACCTGTGTTATTGTATGGCTTAATAAAATTTATTTTAAAATAAATGTTTCTTAAACTACGAGTGTGTTTTCTTATTGCTAATATTAATCTAAATGTACTAGTATATCTTGGTGTCAACATTAATCACGTTTATTTCTAACATTATATATTTATGTACAGTATTGTCTTAAATTCTAAGGTAAAGTTCACGGCAATATGTTAATTAGACCATTAAATTCAATTACAATTTTATCTACACTGTTTAATTTTTGCATATTATTACACTTTTTTAACATGATACTGGAATGAAATATTTTATGGTGCTAACGAGTTCTTCCTTTAGTAAAAGCTGGAATAACTAAAATTCACTTGCAGAATTCCTAGTGTTTCCTTTATTAAAAATGCTCTTTTTCCTAGAATAACATATTCTGGGTTAAGATTGTTGCAAAAATTACTTCTTTCATTCATTTTTCAGATGTATGTCACCCCGAGCTCCACTAATATAGCATTTACTTCTCTGAGGAGTTATTGCTATTAAAATTTCTATCGTGTTTATAATTAGAACAGTACTGCTGCTGAGCTAAATTATTATCTGGTTTTCCAATGAAAACTTCAAAGCAGGCAATAATTACAGCTGTTTTTTTCTTGAAACACTTCTTTCAAACATACTGCAATACAGAACGTTCTAGTCACATAATTATAAGTTTTAGCCTTTGATACACAACACCATACTTAGATAACTAAATAATGACCTTGGTAAGTTACTTTAATAAGATAATTGTTTAATAAGAGCACTTATAGTCAAATTTTAATTATACAAATCTGTTTGTTTGCCCACAACGGCCATCTTGAATTTCATTTGACAGGTCGTTGGATTGTCCTATAAAGTTTTGTATCGTTAAAATTGCATTTTTATTTTGAATGGAATATTCTACCCCAGTAGAATCGCAAAGAGAAAATCTCGAGAATAACGTTCTACAGATTGGTCCTTCGGCAACGGATTAAAAGAAAAAGTCAACGAGAACACGTAAAAAGAAAAAAAAAGTGTTGACGGTAGAGGTTAACCACGTGCATCGCAAACGAACGTAACAGGGATATACTCGGTTTCTAAAAGAATACAAGTATAAGGCATTTATTACTCATCGTACAACGAAACAGCGAAAACATCACTCCATTGGTATAGGAAAATCAAGAAGAATCGCACATCGAAAAGCAAAATAACGTAGAAGCAGTAGTTAACCTAAAAAAACAGTTAATCGGTATTGGAAGCAGGGTAGCGGTAACAGTGGTTTTGGGTTGCAACACAGAAACGCAGACAACGCACGTGTATTCACAGTAAGTCCTATCCTTTTTTACCTATTTGAAAAACGAATTTTTAGTTGAGCAATCACGAAAAACAAAATCGTTTTCATTGTCCTTGCATGTTTCAAGATATTAAAAAATCTTTAGATACAAATTCATTATTATCCCGTCAATTGTTTACTTGGTTGCTGACTTACAATGACCTCCAAACAATTGAAACAACAGCGAGAACAAGTTTTGGGAAAAATTATACGGTTCTCAAAATTTTTAAACGCATATAACGAAGACAAATATTTAGAATTAATCGTACGTTATTAAACTCTTAATCAAATATCCCCAGAATTTAACGAAATACAATCAAAATTGGAGGCGTTATTATAAGAGGGGGAACGTGAGCAGCAGGAAAAGGAGCGTGAATCGTTTGAAAACATGTTTTATCAAATCAAAGCAAAAGCGAAGGGATTTCTTGTACAATACGAAACGAAAACGAATATTGAGAACGGGAATCATAATGTAAAAAAAGATACTTTAAAGTTACCTTCTATGAGTTTACCGGAATTTAATGGTGAATATCATCAGTGGCTTCAATTTCACGATACATTTGTAGCATTAATCGATAACAATACAAACTTAAGCAATATCGAAAAGTTTTATTATTTGAAGGGATGTCTCAAAGGCGAGGCTGGCGAGATATTGCAATAATTAGAAATATCTAACAATAACTATCCAATCGCGTTGGAATTATTAAAGCAAAGATTCGAAAGTAAGAGCGATAGATGATTTTAGTAAACATATTAGGGCTTTAAAAGCATTAGGCGAACCCACCGAACAATGGGATCGATTATTGATTCATTTACTTACTTCTAAATTGGACATAACAACCAAACGCGAATGGCAAGAGTTTACCATTTCTAAAGAAAAAAGTACATTACCAAAATTTTCGGATTTAATCACATTCTTACCAAATCGATATCAAGTGTTAGAAATGATCGTAGTGGCAAATAATCCAAATAAAGCGTCAAACTTTAAACATGAAAAAAAGCGGTATTACGAGCACTCTCATACGCATTTAGCAACGTCAAATATAACATGCGAATTTTGCAGAAACTCACATTATATATATCAGTTCGAAAAATTCAAAAAACTTCCCGTCAAAAAGCGATATGAGGAAGTAAAGCGAATCAAATTATGTATTAATTGTTTGCGCAATAATCATTTTTCTCAAAATTGTAAGGCATCGGGTTGCAAACCTGGTCACAAGCGACATAATTCATTATTACACATGAATAGCGCGGAGGAAATTGGTAATTTGGGACTTAGCCAGGCGTATATCAACAAAGGGGTTGACAAAGAGGCAAATCCTGTTTCGAATAGCGAGGGCTCAGCATCAGTGAACACACATGTTACCAGCATTAAACCTGAAGCACGCGTATTGCTTTCAACGGCTTTAGTTTATGTGCGGGATAACATCGGAGCTTATCATAAGGCGAGAGTGCTTTTGGACTCACGGAGCCAATCCAATTTCATTTCGGAGCGGTTATGTCAAAAATTAAAACTACCCATGAACGAAATATGCCTTCCGGTGACAGGTATTAACCAATCATCGATGGAAATCACAAATAGTACGCAAATCAAAATAAAATCTATATATAATAACTTCCAGACAGAATCTTTTTGTTTAATTATACCACGAATAACCAACGACTTACCGAATTTTACATTTAACACAAATTCAGTAAATATCCCGTATAATTTATCACTAGCAGATCCGTCATTTAGTATACCGAGCAAAATTGATATTCTATTAGGTGCAGGAATCTTTTGGGAATTGTTATGCGCTGGTCGAATCAAAACGGGACCTGGACAACCAATATTGCAAAAGTTAAAATTTGGGTGGATTCTCTCGGGACCGATAAATACAGTATGTCACAAATCGAATGAGATTGAAAATGGCGTCGTTTCAAATTTAAGTCTCTACGAACAAATAGAAAATTTTTGGAAATTAGAGGAAACCAGCGATACACCAAAAATGAGCAGAGAAGAATGGGAATGTGAAAAGGAATTTCTGGAAACGACCAAGCGAGAAGAATCTGGTAGGTTCGTCGTTAAACTGCCAGTGCGCGAAAATTTAAAAGAACTAGGAGAATCGGAAACAAGTGCCAAAAGGCGTTTTCTTAATCTAGAAAACAAATTAAGCAAAACCCCAACCATGAAAGAACAGTACAACAATTTCATGAGCGAGTACGAAAGCCTAGGGCACATGGAAAAAATAAGCGAAAAGGAGTTACAAAACGAATGCAAACTCACGTATTATATTCCACATCACGGAATATATAAAGAAAGTAGCCTAACAACGAAGTTAAGGGTTGTTTTTGATGCTTCGGCGAGAACAACTTCCACCTTATCATTAAACGACGTGTTGAAAACTGGCCCAAAGTTACAGGATGATCTATTTGACATACTACTAAGATTTAGAAAACATAATTTAGTACTCACCGCAGATATCGAAAAAATGTATCGACAAATAAGAATAACACCAGAACAGCAAGATTTGCAACGGATACTTTGGAGAAAAAATCCAGATGAAGACATTCAACATTTTCGTCTAACAACGGTTACTTACGGATCGGCAAGTGCATCGTACTTGGCAATACGGTCATTGCAGCAAGTAGCGTACGAAAACAAACATTTACAGCCAGACGTTGCACAAGTCATTTTGAAAGATTTTTATGTAGACGATCTAATCACGGGCGCGGAAACCATTGAAAAGGCGATATATTTAAAGGACAAATTAACACAGTTACTGGAGAGTTACGGGTTCCATCTAAGGAAATGGATATCAAATGAAAACAAAGTATTAGATTCAACAGTTGACAAAACAGAATTATTAGAGTATTACATTACCGACAATGACCAAACAAAAACTTTGGGTATGAGATGGAATGCAGGAACGGATTTATTGTCATTTGAGATAAGTAACACTAACATATACACGAAACGATTAACCAAATGCGTCATTTTATCTATGATAGCTCAAATTTTTGACCCATTGGGACTAATTGGACCGATAACGGTCAGAGCCAAGATAATAATGCAAAAACTCTGGCAGCTAAAGCTAGATTGGGATGAGTCAGTTCCATTAGACATATTCACGGCATGTTCAAGATTTTTCAATCGGCTTCTCGAACTAAACAATTTAAACATCGAAAGACAATGTGTAATAAGAGGTGCTAACAAAATTAGTTTACACGGTTTCTGTGATGCTTCGGTGCGAGCTTACGGGGCATGTATTTATGTAGTATCAATCGATGCCAATCATCAAACAAAGGCAAGTCTCTTATGGGCAAAATCTCGCGTCGCTCCTTTGAAATCTATCAGTCTTCCACGTTTGGAGCTTTGTGGCGCACTTTTGCTTGCACAATTAATTCACTGTGTTGTTAAGGCCTTAGATTTGAGAATCAGTGACATTTTTCATTGGACAGATTCGACTATTGTGTTATCGTGGTTGATGGCAGAGCCGTCTACATGGCAGACATTTGTTTCTAATAGAACATCGCAAATCCAGGAATTGTCAAATGTTTCGCAGTGGAGACACGCTTTCACAGCGGATAATCCAGCTGACATTATTTCCAGAGGGATCGAACCTCATTTACTGTTGAAATCTGACCTATGGTTTCACGGACCGTCTTGGTTGTGTTTACAGGAAAATAAGTGGCTCGGGTGTCGTCGTATCGGAGTCATCGACAACGTTCCCGAGAAACGGAAAGCGAAATTAGTTAACTTAAACATTACTACCGATTTTGACATTTTTCATCGATACTCAACATTTTATAAACTAAAAAGAGTGGTTGCTTATTGTTTCAGATTTGTAAACAATGCAAAGGTGTCTTCTGAAAATCGTATAACGGGTTGCTTAACTAGCGAAGAAACAAATCACGCAACTGAAGTATAAGTAAGAATTGTGCAACAGCGGGAGTTTTCGCAAGAGGTTAACAACTTAAAACAAGGGAAATCCATATCACGTAAGAGTAAACTTTCACAATTGAACGTCTTTTTGGATGATCACGATTTATTACGCGTAGGTGGTCGAATTAGTAAAACCTCGGCTGTGTATGATAAAAAACATCCTATCGTTTTACCTCAAAAACACAGTTTAACAAAACTTATTATAAAAGATGAACATCATCGTCATTTGCACGCGGGCGCACAAGCAATATTGGTCGCCGTTAGATTAAAATTCTGGCCATTAAATGGCAGGCACGCGGTTAGAAACGCCATAAGAAATTGCGTCACTTGTTTTAGAGCAAATCCATATTCTGCTGAACAAATAATGGGCGATTTGCCAAAAAATCGAGTTAGCATGACAAGACCATTTTTAGTAACGGGCGTTGATTACGCGGGTCCATTTGATTTGAAAGAGAAAAGATTCAAAAATCGTAGCCTCATTAAGGGATACATTTGTATGTTTGTTTGTTTTTCCACTAAAGCCGTCCATATGGAGGTGGTTGGTGATTTGACTGCTGAGTCTTTTCTTAACGCGCTCAAGCGATTCACGGCCCGACGCGGTATCTGTAAAATTATATACTCAGATAACGCCACTAATTTTGTAGGTGCTAATAATAAGCTAGTGCAAAGTTGTAATCACTTAATGAAGACGGACGTCAACTTTCAATCATTTTTGAGTAAAAATCAAATTACGTGGCAATTTATTCCGGCGCGGTCACCACACCATGGGGGTCTTTGGGAGGCAGCGATTAAGTCCGCCAAATTTCACATAAAGCGGGTTATTGGCAAGGCCTTATTACATTATGAGGATTTTTGTACTGTAATTACTCAAATTGAGGCAGTTTTGAATTCCCGACCTTTAATTCCCTTGACAAACGACCCTAATGACCTAGTAGCCCTATCCCCTGTGAAGTAGAAGTGCAAATGCCCACAAATCGATTACGTCATTATCAAAAGTTGCAGCAAATGGTTCAACATTTTTGACGACGCTGGTCGCACGAATATCTGACTTCCTTGCAGCAACGTACCAAGTGGCAGAAGTCCTCGTCAACACAGTTGGGTGTAGGAACCATGGTGCTATTGAAAGAAGACAACCTACCTCCTCTGTTGTGGAAAATTGGAAGAATTGAAGACGTTTATCCAGGAAGTGACGGTGTAGTGCGTGTTGTGAGCATACGTAGGTACTGCTAATGGAACAGTAAAACGTGCAATACAAAATATTTGTATTTTGCCAATCAACTATTAGGGTATTTTATTGTTAGACAGATACCTATCCTGAGTTTTTCTATTTATTTCAAACACTTACGTACTCTAGCTTTGTAATTTAAATGATTTTTTTGATATTATTGAAAATCTTATTTGTACATCATCTTTACTAATATAAATACAGGGTGTCATTTTGAAAACGTACCACCCTCTATATTTCGGCTTTCAAAAATGCTAATTTCTTGTCCTTTATTTTTAATACTTTTGAAGAAATCAAGTCAAACCATGAACATACAAGTATCAAGTGTTTTGCAATAAAACATTAAAAAACTAATAAAAAGTAACTTATTTTATAAAATTTTAAATGCTAAATGCTTGCCTTTTCTTTTTAGCAGTTCGCGAGATATTTGGTGAAAACTGTAAAGAAGTTTAGATATCAAAAACACTTTGTGATATTGCTTTAATGAATTAAAATAAATGAAATTGAGGTATTACATAACGGTAAATTTTTAAACTATTTTTACTTCTAATATCCAACGAAATAATAAAGACGCATACTATTCAGTTAAACATTATTATTGGAAAGAATGTGATTTACCTGAACTAGTACTTGTGATAGTCGTACAGGTAGTTTAACGTAGAAAAAAAAGCCCTGGTTTAAGCATTCTTGACATTCTTGTCAAATTTTTCTTTACTTGTCACTCCATTTATTTTAGCCAAAATTACTTTATTGTAAAATTAGTTTAGCGAGGTAAAAGTTGCGATTTTATTACATTATTTTTAAAAATGGTGTTTACTCTTCAAGAAAGAATTGAAATTATTCTTATTTATGGGGAATGTGGAAGATGCGCAAGAAGAACGTCAAGAATGTTTAATGAAAGGTATCCGAATAGTAATTTAAATCATAAGTATGTTCTACAATTAGTCGCTAAGTTTAGTGAAACTGATTCCGTTGCTAACAAAAAAATAAATATTAGCCGTGTCTTGGATGAAGCAGCACAAATAGAAGTATTAGGCACCTTTACTGCAAATCCCTCCACATCACTTCGCATTGTGGCACGCCAAGTAGGAATGTCTCACGAAACAGTAAGGAAAGCACTAAAGTTAAATAAGTTTCACCCCTATAAAATGCAAATTCTACAACAGCTTTTTGACGACGATTTCGACAGAAGGATTGAATTTTGTGAAACAATGACGGATTTTATAAATGAAAACCAAAATATCTTGCACAATATTTGCTTTACTGATGAGTGTACTTTTTTTCTTAATGGGCATGTTAACAAGCAAAATTATCGCTACTGGAGCGATGAAAATCCGCGACTTTTTAGGGAAGGTCACACACAGTATCCAGAAAAAGTTAACGTTTGGGCTGGTATCCTTGGGAATACTATTATTGGACCTGCCTTCATTGAAGGAAATCTAACTGGTGAGCTCTACTTAAATTTGCTTGCAGAAATAATAGACCCCTTAATAACAACTACTTTGGAAAATCAAATTGACGCGGCTGGTAACATGGTTTTGCAAGAAGATCTTCTACACTTCCAACAAGATGGAGCTCCACCACACTACTATCTTCCAGTTAGACAGTGGCTAAATGATAGATTTCCTGGCAGATGGATTGGTCGAAGAGGAGCAATAGAATGGCCACCACGATCACCCGACTTATCGCCTTTAGATTTCTTCCTATGGGGGCATCTAAAATCGATTGTTTATAAAACACCGCCTCGAGATTTGCAAGATTTAAAGAGAAGAATAACAGCTACATGTAGAGAACTTCAGGCAGAAATGTTTCGAAATGTTAGAGAGGAGTTTGAGAGTATACTTTATCACTGTTTAGAAAATAATGGACAACATTTCGAAAATTTTATAAAATAAGTTACTTTTTATTAGTTTTTTAATGTTTTATTGCAAAACACTTGATACTTGTATGTTCATGGTTTGACTTGATTTCTTCAAAAGTATTAAAAATAAAAGACAAGAAATTAGCATTTTTGAAAAGCGGGTTAAACGACCTTTAAAATGAGGTATCACTCAACCCCCATTTCCATTTAAATTTTTAGAGGTTATGTCCACCCCCGCTAGAGGGTTGATGTAATTTAAATGAAAACCAGCCTACAAAATGTCCCCCTTAAAAATAAGTTTGACGTGTTTTTGCATATTTTTGGAATTTCTATAGGGGCCGAAATATAGAGGGTGGTACGTTTTCAAAATGACACCCTGTATAACATGAAACATTTGTCAAAAACATATGTGCACTTTATTACAGCTACATAAAAGTATTTCTCGATACTACCAACTAGACAATGTTGCCAACTTAAAACTTTAGGCCGCGCAACAGTGGCGTAACTACAAATTTTGCCCCCCCCCCGCAACATCCAGCTCAACCTAACCAATTATTACCTTGGTGTATCCTACAAATAGGTGTATCTGGCTCGGGCCCCCCGCACCGCGGGGGCATGCGGGAGTATAGTTACGCCACTGCCGCGCAACCTTCACTGAGATTGATCACACTGTACAATGTGGTTGCGTAAACAAAATTTTTAAGTTGACAGTATTGTCTAATTGGGAAATACTTTTATATATAACTGTAGTTTAGTGCACATACGTTTTCGACAAATGTTTCTTGTTATAATTATATTACTAAAGAAAATGAATAAGATTTTCAATTTTTATGATAAAAAAATTTATTTAGATCACAATATACACACTTGTGTTCGGCAAAAAAAATTGAAAAAATCGGAATAAGTATAACAAGAAAATACCCTAATCTAGGGATTTTTAAGATACCACTTGACTTCATCTCATATTGATCTCATTGTAGTCCTACATCTTACGCAGTATATGAGGAACATTTTTTTATGTTTTGAAGTCCCCTGATACCGAAAAAGCGGACTTTAAAAACTGTCTATCTTTCTCTCTATGTGTGATCACAATAGCGGTCAAACGGTTACCGCTATCAATTCCAAATTTTATATTTAGGAGAATAATCTTCCTCTTGAGATCTGATTAGATTTTCAGTAATAATATCACAAGAGCATAGAAAATAATCGATTATATTTCCGAGTCATGAGACGTATTTTGTTTTAAGGATATACGAGTACGTCGAGTGAAGAGGTTATATAATGGATTATTTTCGTTTGCTCGAGTGGTATTCGTTACGATTATATAAAGAATTAACTAACAAAATTTTTTTATTGGTTGAAATTAAAAGTACAATTATTATAATAAATATTTGTTGTATTATCTTTAGAAGTTGAATTTGAAGTGCTGGTGCTGGTGATGGTAGAGTTGGCAGAATCTTGTTTATTTCTCATTTTTTCAAGTATCTTGCTATGGTGTTCATTACTAAGCTTTAGATACGGCTTCAGAGATTCAGATGATGAGTGGCCTGTTATATTAATAATTTCTTGTAAGTTTGTTCCAGATTGTGTCAAGATGCTAACAGCGGAAAAGCGATTCAAATGATTAGATATTTTTTGTTTCTTTGTATCAAGTCCTATACTTTCTGCCGCTGAACGTGTCCATTTACTTAATTGATTAAGGCCTACAGGGCAGTTTTTATTCCATATTTTAGTTTTCTGCCAATCAGGATTAGGTGCTAAAAATAGACGATTCGTTTTAATGTTTGGTGTTCTTTTGCTTAACATTTTCTTCAACAGACGCACTGGACACTGATATTCACAATTTTTATTCGGTGTCAACCATTTAGATTCAGCTGTATGTTTTTCGCCACCTTGTGCTGTCTTTGAAAATATGGTATTGTACTCAATACGTCCTGTGGGTTGGCCATAATTGTCGCATTCTGCTTTGAAATAGTCAATTAAGCAAAAGACTGCTTCATTTCCACACCACGCCAGTTCCACAGAACAAATTTGATAGAATTTTTTTGTAAACCGTCAGGCGTATTTTCGTCAAAAAATGACACAATTTTGCTAATTCCTACCGTTTTAAGGGCGACAGAACTTGTTTTTCTTTTTTCAGGATTGCTTGTAACTTCTTCCTTTTAGCTGCCCGCGCATTTCTTGCATCTTCAAAAATTACGCCTCTGAATGGATTTGTTTCTCGATTAAACTCTTCATAAAACTGTTTCTGGACAAGTTTAGCGGAAATATTCCAAATTGTTTTCACGGTACCTTCTTTATATTCGGTGCCGTCTGCACGTTTCATGTTGAATGCCCAATCTCTCAAAATATTTGCTAATTGTTCCTCAGAAGTTTGAGCACAAAGTTTATAATTTCGCTGTTCACAAAATTCGGTGTACTGTTTCCAAACATATTTATGTGTTTTAACGGTATTTTCCGGTGTCAAATTTTCAATTTCTTTATCTATTTCGGTCCCCGAGCTTATACCAAAGCGTTCCAGGTCGAAAAAAATTAAAAACACATTATGAAAATTGCTGAATATGTTTTTGACGTTTATCAACAAACTTCAAAACACTTGTTACCATGACAAAATTCATATTGTTGGAGGAAGCGAAACACCAAAACTATCGGTAGACCGGAAGTAGTAGTTTCCTTCTGCGAAAAAAAATCGAATTTTACCAATATTTCGTCAACTACTACGTTTAGACAAATTTATAAAGAATTCAAATGTACTTAAAAGTAAATTTGAGAAGAATTTTACTAAAAGCGTTTTTCGAAATTTCAAGCGAAAGTAGGTCTTTTAATCTTATCGAAAATCAGTTTTTGCGAATATCTCGTAAGTCATGTTTTCTAGGCAGGTAAATTATGAGCATAAAAGTATTTAAAGCGTGATTTTCACTAATTCGGACCGCAAGTACTACTTTTACTCTTAAATCGAATAGCGATTTCTTGCAAATATGTTGTATTTAGAGTTCAATTTGGAATATTTTTTGTATAAATGAAATATCAAAATTTGGACCGGAAGTAACACTTTTACTCTTAGAGAATAGCACATTTACGAATATCTCGCAAAGTATGTATTCAATAGAGATTTATTAAGAGAATAGAAGTACTTAGAATAGAATTTTGAATAATTTTTGTAAAAAAATTCTTAAAATTTGTACTTGAAGTAACTACTCACAGGTTATTTTTTTTAAGAAGATAAAAGTATTTAAACTTAATTTCGAACTTCAAACAATTTTTGTGTGTATAATTTGAAACGCACAAACGTATAAAAAAGTCGTGTGGTCGTCACACTTAATTTTTATGCATCACCGGATCATAGAATAAACAAGTACGGAATTTATGGGGTAGCCAAGGAATAGGATGGGATAACCTTGGAGCATACCAATTGAGGCTTCAGCTAGAGTGTCCTCGATATTGAGAATGAATCTAATGTCGCCGCGAGGTAGACGTTGTCAACCTGCGCGCCATCTGAACCCACAGGATAAAAATAAAGAAAAAAGTATTGCGGATCTGCGGTTTAGTAATGCACCTAGGTGCATTACTAAAACGAGAGCGCGCTAAATTCAAACTTTCATCAAATCTTATGGACAGTTTGCATTAAAATTAAGGGATACTCTAAATTTGTGTCTAATTGAAGCCAATTTATATTTTATGCACTCCACTGGTATGAAATTGCTTCAGGTCGATCCATATTTAAACATTAATTTTATATATATAAGTAAAAAATTAACATATCAATAGACGCTGTTAACAATTCGAAATACCCACATGTCCGCTACAACCAATAAATAAGTACGTATTTATTGTTTCGAAAATTATAAAACAATTGTTGTAACTTATTTTCAAACTACAATAGTCGATTTTAATTTGAACATAAAATTGTTTACTGTAAGCATAATATCATGGCACATTTAAATTTCTGAAAGGAAACAATATCAGTTATGCAAGTTGTGCTGATAATTAATTTATAAAAACTAAGAAAACAAAATTCTGTAATCAGTAATTTGTTGCTTTGATTTTGGTAGGTAAGTTCTTATATATTATAATATATGAGCCTATGTATTTCTAATATGTAATTAACGGCTGTCATGAACATAATATCTATGTCCATGCTTGTCTATGTCTATGAGCTCTGACAAAATAAGGTTTCAACTATACGAATTTTAATTTTAATAAATGTTTACAATTTGTGTACTTTTCAAACGTTAATTTAGTGTACTTGCAAAGAATTAGGTACATATAGTATACGTATAGGTATATGTTGTAATCAATTGGCAAATTCGGTAATTACAGAAATTATACCCAAAATGCGTTGTAAACATTGCCATATGCTCAGATCTTATTGTGGGTAAATTTATTCCCTTTGTTTCGACTACTAAGTTTACTACTGTGATACTACTCACAATGCGTTTTAAACGAATTAACAAAATCCACTGCACGATCAAATGAAATACATCTTATTTTGAATTGCACGCTCATAAAATTGACTATAAGGAATGAAACTGAGCAGGTTTGAAGTTGTTTATTGTCAAAATACCGTGCCTGTAAAATCCTACCTCATTAAAGTATGCTGTTTTTTATGTAATTAAGTAATCAATGTTGGTGTACATGCTAAGCTTTTGAAAACTTCAAATATTTTCAGTGTCGTACTTAAATTCAAATTATAGGCGCTTACATTTTTTAAATTATTTTATTATAATGTTAGAGTTATAACATAAAATATTTATTATTAAAAGTTATTATAGAACTGACCAAAAATTAGAAAATATAGATAGGGTTTATTTAATCAATCAGTGCTTACAGGATTTCCGGCAACAGTTTCCTAATCTGCTTAGACTGCAAAAACATATTGTTGCTTGTTTTATTAAATTTGGTGAGACAGGGGCAATAACGTACAATGGACAACTCACACAAAAATCCATAGCAAAGCTCTCTCAAGAAGTTCAGTTGTTAGTGGGAACATATACTATTTTAAAAAAGAACTTAAGGGGGCTTACGCAGAGGTGCCGACTAACTGCCGTGAGGTAGGACGTAAGGGTGTAGCTCCATATGCGCTAATGCAAATTCTGGGCTTGAGAAGGTTTTATTCTAGCAACAGTACCGCTTTCATTTACGAAATATTAAAACGAAATTTAAAACACAAATAAACAAAGGCTCAATGCATATTCGACTGGAATTAGTTTTTAAAATAAAGATTCTGAAACTGTGTTATGATGTTGTAAATTTCGCCAACTTTGAGAGTGAATTTGTGGAATACGGACTTTTATAGAGTATAGCCCTCCTTTGCTATTTTATAATGATTCGTATATAACTATGCTTATTTGGTACACAGAACGTTATCAAGTTGCTTGACGTAATTTTCACGGGAAGAGTATTTGAACGCAACCACCAATGTCCTAATGACCATTACCGCCATTACTATTGTTTACGTAATACCAGCCTTGCCATATGAAATTAATCTAATACTTATCCAACATTGAAATTATGCAACGCCGCTTGCGATCTCCATTAGAGCAATACTTTTGATTCCAGGGTGTAATAGACTTAGGTTTCTCAGCAATATATTTGTATATTTTAATAGCAATTGCTAAATAATAGATACTTATGTACCAAGTCAGTAAAGTGGCCCTTTTTCGAACGAGTCTGATTTATGAGCCAAGCGAGCGAGACGAATAAAAGACTAGTTCGATAAAGGCACTTTATTGACGTGGTGCATACAAAATTTTATCGCCAACCGCAAAAATTCGTAATTTAAAAAATAAAGGTATAATGGCTTATGACATTTCATGACAGCGACAAATGATTTATTTATGTTTAATGTCATACAATCGTGTCTGTGTTGACAGATATTAGCGGCAGGTAAAGTACCGCGCGATCATTTAAATTCTAAATTAGAGCAGGCTGTGAAATTTAAATTAAGTTGGTATATATGTACTAATTTACAATTTGAATTGTCAAAGTGACGTTTCAAAATGTTAATTAATCAATAATTGACATTCTGGACAACCTAATAAAAAAAATCCCGCCTGCTATAATTTAGAATTTAAATGATCGCGTGGTACTTTATGGTACAGTACGATGAAGTGTTTGTTTACCTCCGCAAAACGCTATGGTAACGCATCGCTTTACTGACTGTTGGCGATAATAGTTATTTATGTACCAAGTCAGTAAAGTGATACTTTATAGAACGAGTCTGATTTACGAGCCAAGCGAGCGAAGCGAGCGCGGCGAGTAACACACGAGTTCGGTAAAGGTACTTTACTGACGTGGTGCATACAAAATTTTATCGCCAACTGCAAAAATTCGTAATTTAAAAAATAAAGGTATAATGACTTATGACAGTGACAAACGATTTATGTTTAAAGTGATCAGTTATGCCTACGCTGACAGATATTAGCGGCAGGTAATAGCTATTTACCTAACAAGTGCAGTAAATAAATTTTTCCGCAAGTGTTAGGTACAATAGTTTTTCTACGAGCGTGAAAAAAGTCATCAGAACTAATCAAAAGTTGAGATATTTTTAACTGTGTATACGTGCTTATATTTTATTTAGAAACATATTTTATTAGATTATTGATAAAGTAAACATAAGGTAAAATATTATTAACAATAATATTTACATGTCAAAATCTAATACCTAATTATTTATATTATAATTTATTGTAAAAGTACAATTATTTGCATTACTTAATATTATAGCAGGTGTTAGTTGCTTGTTGAATGGCTGCAATTTTGGATCTGTTGCTCTTTGCTGTTCTGGGATAATAATGTTACTCGAGTGTAGTTCATTTTCGAATTCCTGTTCAAAGATGTGCTGAGTACTTGCGCCTGGCTGTATGTCACTGGAGGCGATAGAGCTGCTGGTAGTGGCTGATTGCGGTCTGAATATCTTGCATGCAATACACTTTTTATTTTCCAGGGATTTATCCAGATATCCTTCGGCGACTTTTGTTGACTGCCACCCGCCATGACGTTTAAGATTCGTTATTCCTACTCCAGCATCTGCAAGGGCCGTGGCAGAAGAGCGTCTATAGCAGTGTCCAGTGCAGCCTTCTGAATCCGGAAGTCTTAAATATGCGGCTACATCCGACGGTATTTTCCCAAATTTGTTTATACCAACACACTGGATACTGCATTCTCCGTTGTGATGCTGGACAAAAAATCTCTTGTGAGGAGTATGTTTCGGTCTAAGCAATGTATATATTCTGACACACTTTAAGTTCCTCTCCCCAGTAATTACAAAACTTCTACCTGTGTGCGATTCATTGTCGAGTATTTTAACTAAGATCATGGAGCTTTCCTCTTTCACGTTTTCAATTAATAAATTTGTTAATTCTTCCCGCCTGCACGCCCCAGCTATTCCGAAAATTGTCGCCACTTTATGGAGAAGATAGATGTTATATGGAGCATTGGATAAAAACTTCTCTACGTCATCTGGACTTAAAATTTTTGATTTTTTTGGTCTAAAACCAACCATCTTTTTCTTGAGAAAAGGAATTACCTTGAAATATCTGCTTATGTCGATATTTCCCTTGAGTTTGAGCATGGTTTTCAGCATTGAATATTTTGACCAGGGTGTGGACGGTTGACAGGATGCAGATAATTCAGAAAAATACACTAAATAAATATCTTCTTTATCAAAACTTGCAATGCTTTTCCTTAAGCTCCATTTGCAAAAGATCTCGTATTCTTTTTCATATCTTCTCTTTGATTTTTCTGGTAACAAGTCCGTTTTCACATTTTCTGCTGCCAGAAAAATTTCATCGGGAACTCCCTCGCTTGTATTCTCATCGATTCCCTCCAGACAAATATTCATTTTAATGAGGATTAACTTATTCACGAGCAGAATATTTTAGAAATGCACTGACATTTTTCTGACAATAAACAAACAAAAGTGAAAGTAAATAACTGGTTAGTTACACATGATAACTAAAGCATTTCGCGACCACCATAATATACCGGTTTATTATTAATTTGATATATTGAGGTGGAAAATTATTTCCACACGTTGCTCAAAATTATTTCCGCACGGTGCGGGAAAATTAATTTTCCACACTAAAATGAGTGTGTGTTACCACTTGGATTCGGAGTTCTCGCGTTGCCACGGCTTGAGACTCTTTGGGGTGGTAGTTAGGAGTCTTTATTACGAATGGGAGGGGTAGGGATAAGTTTATACACCAAGCTTTCACACAAAGTAATATATTAAAGTAAAACAGGTACATACAAAGCTAAGATAAACACAACAAACAAATACACGAGACAAAAAGAAATAGTGTTTACGCACTAGGGAGGGGATGAGGACTGCGATAGGGGCGGCACTGTCACTTACGTGTTCCGTGTTCATGCACTCTTCGCGGCATCACACTTTGGGCGATTTGTTGATTCGGCGGCGGACGACGCAGGCGAGCGTTGGGGCCGTACAAGGGCCTCTTCGGGCGTTGGGCCGTAACGGGGCCTTGTTGAACGTTGGGGCCGAACTAGGGCCTCTTCAGGCGTCGGGCCGTCACGGGGCCTTACTGATCGTTGGGCCGTCACTGGGCCTTGTTGAACGTTGGGGCCGAACGAGGGCCTCTTCAGGCATCGGGCCGTCACGGGGCCTCACTAATCGTTGGGCCGTCACTGGGCCTTGTTGAACGATGGGGCCGAACGAGGGCCTCTTCAGGCGTCGGGCCGTCACTGGGCCTTGTCGAGCGTTGGGCCGTACGAGGGCGTCTTCGGGCGTTGGGTCGTCACTGGGCCTTATCGAACGGTGGACCTTATAACGGCCATGCTGGCTTTGTACCGTATATAGGCCTGATAGAACGTTGGACCAATGTAATGGCCTTGCTGGTTGCTTGTAGAAGATGAGATGTTTCCAAGAAGACGATCTGGTGGAGAGTGTCTGTGTCGCGAACATGTCCCATATTTATATCACTCGCATTCTATTTTTAGCGCTTTATGTCACTTTGCACCAATTACCGCGCACCGGGGTTCACATGCACGGACGACACGGACCTGGAGGCGTGTCGAGCAACGTCGTAGTACAATTTGGGAGGGGCTAGATTGGTAACATGTTGTTACGTACCACTTTCACTGGGTTTCACAAGGGGCCGGCTGAGACTCACTTGGTGGGGGTAGTAACAATAAAACAGGGGTTTACAGTAAATAAATAACTACTCTTTATTTAATACCAATAATAATAAACACACAAACATGATATTAAAACGATGGCTAACGGGGGATAGTGTTGGTTGTACTAGATAGATCCTTAGATGTTTTAATTGTCAAAAATATGGACATTTGGCTAAAGAATGCAAGTATGAAATGAAGTGTCCGGTCTGTGCAGAGGGCCATACTTTGGAACAATGTAGAAATAATATTAAAAAGTGCGTGAACTGTGCAGAAGCAAGAACAAAGCTCAACCTGCGTATTGATATTGAGCATACAGTATGGGATAAAACGTGTCAGAGTTACAACAGAATAATGAACATACAAAGAAATAAAATTAATAACACCGCATAGCAATCACTATCTAATGGAGACCCGGAAAATAAGAACTGTTTAAAGGTAATGCACCTAAATATACAGGGAATACATAAAAAAATACCACATTTGGAGATATTATTAAAGGAGAATGATATAGATATAGTGTGCATCTCGGAACACTGGTTGCGGTATGAGGAGCTCAATAGCTTCGTGATTGATGGGTACAAGCTGGTAGCAGGTTACTGCAGGAGTACTTATATGAGGGGCGGGGTTTGTATTTTTGCGAAAAAATATATTGAAATGCAGTGTTTTGGTAATGAGTTAGGTACAGAAAAAGATTTCGAGGTTGTATCCGCTTGTGCTGTGATAGAGCGTCTAAAAATATTTATAGTCTGTGTATATAGATCTCCGAATAGCTCTGACTTGCTTCTGGATAAATTGGATGAACTACTTGGTAATTTCCCAGTTAATTCCACAATTACTATATGTGGGGATTTAAATATAAACTTCCTAGTGCATAGCCCTATCAGGAAACTACTAGTAGACACATTGGGAGAACATGGTCTTTCCAACAGAATAAACGGGCCAACAAGAGTTACTGCGACATCCGAAACTTTAATTGATGTATTTATTACTAATACAGAGGAGTGTAGTGTGAGTGTTGAAGACAACCATATATCAGATCACACTCATCAGATAGGCAAAATCTTGATCAATTGTCAGGATCCCAATACGAGGTCTGACAAGTCATTAACCAGGAGATACACAGAAGGCAACAAATTGCACTTCATAGAAAAAATTGAAAACGAGTTCCGACTATGCAATTGGCAGGAATGGAATAATGCAGGAGCCGATGTAAATTCAATGTTCAATAGATTTGAAGAAATATTGCATAGAAATTTCAATGAAGCGTTCCCTTTGGTTTCGTCGTTCAGTCAGCCCAGCACTCGGAACAGATGGATTACGCCTGAAATTAAGCAACTTTCACAACTTCTTCGAGAGATGTCTGCTATTAATAAGATAATTCATAGCGATATGTATAACGAAAGATACCGTTCCTTAAAAAAAATTTACACAAAAGAAGTCAATAACGCTAAAAGAAATTACAATAATGATCGCATACTGAAGTCAGAGAATATTAACAAAACGTGCTGGAATATAATAAGGGATTTGAAGGGCACTAATACCAAACACAACATTAAAATAAAAGATGGCGACTCTGAGATTAGCATAGGTGATACACCTGATTACTTCAACGATTTCTTTGCGGAGATTGCTGGACAATGCCCACCACGACTTCATAAGGCATATAACAAAAACGATGTGTTGAATACCATGTACGTTAGTCCTGTGACCGTATCAGAAGTTTCAAAAGCAATTGATGATTGTTGTACGAAACAGTCCTCAGGCATAGATCAAATACCGGGAACAATTCTACGAATGGTAAAGGAATGCATAATTCCACCTTTATGCATGGTGATCAATAAATCTTTTGAATCTGGGGAATATCCTGCGAATCTGAAGACTTCCAAGATCGTACCGATTTTCAAAAAGAAAGGTAATGAATGTAATGTCGAGAATTACAGACCTATTGCTTTGCAAAACCAAGTCTCGAAAGTTTTTGAACATTGTTTCCATAGAAGGCTGTACAGCTTCCTCGAAAAATACGAGGTATTGTCATCGTGTCAGCACGGATTTCGAAAGGTTAAATCTACTATTACAGCTACGGAACAAATAATCAATGCAGTCTGTGAGGGTTTAAACAACAGACGGAACGTTCTAGGACTATTTTACGACTTCAGTAGGGCATTCGATTCTGTTGACCATCAGCTACTGGCACAAAAATTGCATGGTATAGGAGTGAGAGGTGTTGCATATGAGTGGGTCCTCTCGTATTTGGGGGGCCGGGATCATGTTGTGGTGGTAAATGGCTTACGCTCGGGAAGGAGGTGCATGGAGAAAGGGGTACCACAGGGCACTGTATTGGGTCCGCTGCTCTTCTCGATCATGATTAATGACTTACCATCAGTGTGTGCATCAATAGCTTCCATCAGTGTTTATGCGGATGATACCAGTGCTGTCATAACAGATTCTAGTACACATGGTCTAGTAGAGTCAGCTTATAATAACATAAAAGAAATTCAAATATGGTGTAAAAACAACGGTATCCTACTGAATACAAACAAAACGCAGATGATGCAGTTCTATCCTATAAATCATCATGTTGATAGAAGTTTGCTGGTTTACGTGGATCGGAGCTCGTTGCAACATGTCCACAGTACAAGAGTGTTGGGACTGACTCTGGACGACAAACTAACATGGAACGAATATGTAAGTCAACTTTCCAGTAAACTGAGTGGTGTTGTGTATCTGTTCAGAACAATAAGATCCACGGTTTCAAGTTTGGTGCTTAAACACATGTACTTCGGTTTGGTACAGTCTATCATCTCATACGGGTTGGTTTTTTGGGGTAATACTGCGCAAGTAGAAACGATTTTCAAAGTACAGAAAAAAATTGTGCGGATTATGGATGGTGTACACCCACTGTCACATTGTGAGCCCCTGTTCAAAAAGTTCAAGATAATGACTATTTACTCGTTATACATATACAAACTGATAATGCACATAAGAAACAGTGATATTAAGAAAAACAAAGACTATCACTCCTATAATACTAGGGGCAGTGAATTTCTACGACCGGCTTTTCAGCGACTGTGCGTATCACAACGTAGAGCAGACTATATGGGATCTTTGTGTTTTAATAAACTGCCTACGGACATACAAAATGAAACTAACGTTAACGTCTTTCAAAGAAAATGTTCACAGTTTTTCATAAATAATCCTTTTTATTCGGTCTCACAATTTATGGAGAGTTAATGTTTTGTTGTATATGACATGCCTAATAATGTATTTACACTATGTATCTACACTCGAAAGGTAAATAAATATTATTATTATTATTATTATTATTGGTGGGAGGTAGCGTCACTGAGCACTTAATGGTGGGTTGGTTAATGCACTCACGTACTCCACTTGAGGGGATTGGTACTAGAGGTAGCGTCACTGAGCACTTAATGGTGGGTTGGTTGATGCACTCACGTAATCCACTTGAAGTGAGTGGCACTGGAGGTAGCGTCACTGATGCACTTAATGGTGGATTGGGTGATGCACTCCCGTAATCCACTTGAGGTGATTGGCACTAGAGGTAGCGTCACTGATGCACTTAATGGTGGGTTGGTTGATGCACTCCCGTAATCCACTTGAGGTGATTGGCACTAGAGGTAGCGTCACTGATACACTTAATGGTGGGTTAGTTGATGCACTCACGTAATCCACTTGAGGTGAGTGGCACTAGAGGTAGCGTCACTGATGCACTTAATGGTGGATTGGTTGATGCACTCCCGTAATCCACTTGAGGTGATTGGCACTAAAGGTAGCGTCACTGATGCACTTAATGGTGGGTTGGTTGATGCACTCCCGTAATCCACTTGAGGTGATTGGCACTAGAGGTAGCGTCACTGATGCGCACTAGCACTGATTATTCCGGAGTGTTTGGTCCGAGGTTCTGTCGGGCCTGATGATGTTGTAGGCTTGGGGCGTTGGCCGCACGAACTGGTCCTGATGTCTTGAGGTCTGATGAATCCTGGGCCAGGGCGCCGGGCCGTATTGGTAGGCCTTGAAG